>UNSF01000038.1:0-527412 GCA_900538255.1 Ulva mutabilis | reverse complement strand
TTCCACCGCGATGTGCCTCAGACTCAGTGCGTGTGGCCGTGCTGGTCCGCAGACCCCCGAGGGACCTGTGTCCTTGCGGCATGGGTTCATGCGAGGCCCATTCCGCCGCGATGTGCCTCGGAATCAGTGCGTGTGGCCGTGCTGGTCCGCACACCCCTCGAGGGACCTATGTCCTTGCGGCATGGGTTCATGCGAGGCCCATTCCGCCGCGATGTGCCTCGGAATCAGTGCGTGTGGCCGTGCTGGTCTGCAGACCCCCGAGGGACCTGTGTCCTTGCGGCATGGGTTCATGTGAGGCCCATTCCGCCGCGATGTGCCTCGGAATCAGTGCGTGTGGCCGTGCTGGTCCGCACACCCTCGAGGGACCTGTGTCCTTGCAGCATGGGTTCATGTCAAACCCAGTCCGCCGCGATGTGCTTCAGACTCAGTGCGTGTGGCCGTGCTGGTCCGCAGACCCCCGAGGGAACTGTGTCCTTGCGGCACGGCTTCATCCGAGGCCAATTCCACCCTGATGTGTCACGGAGTCAGTGCGTGTGGCCGTGCTGGTCCGCACATTCTCAAGGGACCTGTGTATTTGCGGCACGGCTTCATCAGACGCCCATTCCGCCCTGATGTGTCACGGAGTCAGTGCGTGTGGCCGTGCTGGTCCGCACATTCTCAAGGGACCTGTGTCCTTGCCTGTGTCCTTGCGGCACGGCTTCATGCGAGGCCCATTCCGCCGCGATGTGCCTTGGAATCAGTGCGTGTGGCCGTGCTGGTCCGCACACCCTCGAGGGACCTGTGTCCTTGCGGCATGGCTTCATGCGAGGCCCATTCCGCCGTGATGTGCCTCGGAATCAGTGCGTGTGGCCGTGCTGGTCTGCAGACCCCCGGAGGACCTGTGTCCTTGCAGCGCGGCTTCATGCGAGGCCCATTCCACCGCGATGTGCCTCAGACTCAGTGCGTGTGGCCGTGCTGGTCCGCAGACCCCCGAGGGACCTGTGTCCTTGCGGCGCGGCTTCATCCGATGCCAATTCCACCCTGATGTGTCACGGAGTCAGTGCGTGTGGCCGTGCTGGTCCGCACATTCTCAAGGGACCTGTGTATTTGCGGCACGGCTTCATTAGACGCCCATTCCGCCCTGATGTGTCACGGAGTCAGTGCGTGTGGCCGTGCTGGTCCGCACACCCTCGAGGGACCTGCGTCCTTGCGGCATGGCTTCATCCGAGGCCCATTCCGCCGCGATTTGCCTCGGAATCAGTGCTTGTGGCTGTGCTGCTCCGCACACCCTCGAGGGACCTGCGTCCTTGCGGCATGGGTTCATGCGAGGCCCATTCCGCCGCGATGTGCCTTGGAATCAGTGCGTGTGGCCGTGCTGGTCCGCACACCCTCGAGGGACCTGTGTCCTTGCGGCATGGGTTCATGCGAGGCCCATTCCGCCGCGATGTGCCTTGGAATCAGTGCGTGTGGCCGTGCTGGTCCGCACACCCTCGAGGGACCTGTGTCCTTGCGGCATGGGTTCATGCCAAACCCATTCCGCCGCGATGTGCCTCGGAATCAGTGCTTGTGGCTGTGCTGGTCCGCACACCCTCGAGGGACCTGTGTCCTTGCGGCATGGCTTCATGCGAGGCCCATTCCGCCGTGATGTGCCTCGGAATCAGTGCGTGTGGCCGTGCCGGTCCGCACACCCTCGAGGGACCTGCGTCCTTGCGGCATGGCTTCATCCGAGGCCCATTCCGCCGCGATTTGCCTCGGAATCAGTGCTTGTGGCCGTGCTGGTCTGCAGACCCCCGGAGGACCTGTGTCCTTGCAGCACGGCTTCATGCGAGGCCCATTCCACCGCGATGTGCCTCAGACTCAGTGCGTGTGGCCGTGCTGGTCCGCAGACCCCCGAGGGACCTGTGTATTTGCGGCACGGCTTCATCAGACGCCCATTCCGCCCTGATGTGTCACGGAGTCAGTGCGTGTGGCCGTGCTGGTCCGCACATTCTCAAGCGACCTGTGTCCTTGCGGCACGGCTTCATGCGAGGCTCATTCCGCCGCGATGTGCCTCGGAATCAGTGCGTGTGGCCGTGCTGGTCTGCAGACCCCCGAGGGACCTGTGTCCTTGCGGCATGGGTTCATGTGAGGCCCATTCCGCCGCGATTTGCCTCGGAATCAGTGCTTGTGGCTGTGCTGGTCCGCACACCCTCGAGGGACCTGTGTCCTTGCGGCATGGCTTCATGCGAGGCCCATTCCGCCGTGATGTGCCTCGGAATCAGTGCGTGTGGCCGTGCTGGTCTGCAGACCCCCGGAGGACCTGTGTCCTTGCAGCACGGCTTCATGTGAGGCCCATTCCACTGCGATGTGCCTCAAACCAGTGCGTGTGGCCGTGCTGGTCTGCAGACCCCCGGAGGACCTGTGTCCTTGCAGCACGGCTTCATGCGAGGCCCATTCCACCGCGATGTGCCTCAGACTCAGTGCGTGTGGCCGTGCTGGTCTGCAGACCCCCGGAGGACCTGTGTCCTTGCAGCACGGCTTCATGCGAGGCCCATTCCACCGCGATGTGCCTCAGACTCAGTGCGTGTGGCCGTGCTGGTCTGCAGACCCCCGGAGGACCTGTGTCCTTGCAGCACGGCTTCATGCGAGGACCATTCCACCGCGATGTGCCTCAGACTCAGTGCGTGTGGCTGTGCTGGTCCGCACACCCTCGAGGGACCTGTGTCCTTGCGGCATGGCTTCATGCGAGGCCCATTCCGCCGTGATGTGCCTCGGAATCAGTGCGTGTGGCCGTGCTGGTCCGCACACCCTCGAGGGACCTGTGTCCTTGCGGCATGGGTTCATGCCAAACCCATTCCGCCGCGATGTGCCTCGGAATCAGTGCTTGTGGCTGTGCTGGTCCGCACACCCTCGAGGGACCTGTGTCCTTGCGGCATGGCTTCATGCGAGGCCCATTCCGCCGTGATGTGCCTCGGAATCAGTGCGTGTGGCCGTGCCGGTCCGCACACCCTCGAGGGACCTGCGTCCTTGCGGCATGGCTTCATCCGAGGCCCATTCCGCCGCGATTTGCCTCGGAATCAGTGCTTGTGGCCGTGCTGGTCTGCAGACCCCCGGAGGACCTGTGTCCTTGCAGCACGGCTTCATGCGAGGCCCATTCCACCGCGATGTGCCTCAGACTCAGTGCGTGTGGCCGTGCTGGTCCGCAGACCCCCGAGGGACCTGTGTATTTGCGGCACGGCTTCATCAGACGCCCATTCCGCCCTGATGTGTCACGGAGTCAGTGCGTGTGGCCGTGCTGGTCCGCACATTCTCAAGCGACCTGTGTCCTTGCGGCACGGCTTCATGCGAGGCTCATTCCGCCGCGATGTGCCTCGGAATCAGTGCGTGTGGCCGTGCTGGTCTGCAGACCCCCGAGGGACCTGTGTCCTTGCGGCATGGGTTCATGTGAGGCCCATTCCGCCGCGATTTGCCTCGGAATCAGTGCTTGTGGCTGTGCTGGTCCGCACACCCTCGAGGGACCTGTGTCCTTGCGGCATGGCTTCATGCGAGGCCCATTCCGCCGTGATGTGCCTCGGAATCAGTGCGTGTGGCCGTGCTGGTCTGCAGACCCCCGGAGGACCTGTGTCCTTGCAGCACGGCTTCATGTGAGGCCCATTCCACTGCGATGTGCCTCAAACCAGTGCGTGTGGCCGTGCTGGTCTGCAGACCCCCGGAGGACCTGTGTCCTTGCAGCACGGCTTCATGCGAGGCCCATTCCACCGCGATGTGCCTCAGACTCAGTGCGTGTGGCCGTGCTGGTCTGCAGACCCCCGGAGGACCTGTGTCCTTGCAGCACGGCTTCATGCGAGGCCCATTCCACCGCGATGTGCCTCAGACTCAGTGCGTGTGGCCGTGCTGGTCTGCAGACCCCCGGAGGACCTGTGTCCTTGCAGCACGGCTTCATGCGAGGCCCATTCCACCGCGATGTGCCTCAGACTCAGTGCGTGTGGCTGTGCTGGTCCGCACACCCTCGAGGGACCTGTGTCCTTGCGGCATGGCTTCATGCGAGGCCCATTCCGCCGTGATGTGCCTCGGAATCAGTGCGTGTGGCCGTGCCGGTCCGCACACCCTCGAGGGACCTGCGTCCTTGCGGCATGGCTTCATCCGAGGCCCATTCCGCCGCGATTTGCCTCGGAATCAGTGCTTGTGGCCGTGCTGGTCTGCAGACCCCCGGAGGACCTGTGTCCTTGCAGCACGGCTTCATGCGAGGCCCATTCCACCGCGATGTGCCTCAGACTCAGTGCGTGTGGCCGTGCTGGTCCGCAGACCCCCGAGGGACCTGTGTATTTGCGGCACGGCTTCATCAGACGCCCATTCCGCCCTGATGTGTCACGGAGTTGTCGTGATCCAGCCATGCACAGGACTACGGTGACCATGCATGGTGGCATACACAGGACTACGGTGACCATGTGTGCCAGGATACACGGTGCTGATCCGGAGTGGCTATGGGGCAGCCATGCACCGATGGCTGACCATATGCACGAGCAATGCATGCAGATTGCGTGCCAGCAGACATTGATTCTGATCGTATCCGTATGAGTCGTTTAGAGAACGCTTATATAGGCTCTGTCGATCGTAGTGTAATCACTCTTTCTCTACTGTCCGAAGTCTCACGTGTCGTCGCCTCCAACGAAGATACAGTGCTGTCACCGGCAGATACCTAGACAGCAAGGTATGTGACAGTACCCTACCCCTGCGCATAGCTACGGCATGCTCAGGATCCCACAGGCCTTAGGCCGCGGTCCAATGGATTACAACATGGTATCGATGATGATTGTGGGTGTTCTTGTGATGTCTATTAGCATGCGAGAGAGTCCAGGGGAAACCTGCGGTTGCGGCTGTGCGTTTCGATGAGCGAGTCACACCGCTCTAGCGTATAGCTGACCGTAGAGAGATTAGATACGGCTGATGCAGAATGCTACGGCGGAGCTGCATTATGCTGGTGTGCTGGTCTCGCAAAGAGGCCTACGGGTCTGCGTGTCCTGCGACGTACAGTGATCGTTGCAGGACTCCACCATTCCGAGACGATTCAATGGCATCTCGCCAGGGATCTATCGGATCTGACGGTGTGGAGGGAGCTGTTAACCCTCCGCACCACCGCACTCGCTCCACAGTGCGCCGCGAGCAGGCCGCGGAGGGTCAGTTCATGCCCCACGGGGAAGGACAAGACGCTGGGACCTACGGGTATCTCAGTGTAAACCCTCTGCAGGCCGCCATGCCGAGCAACGCTGATCCTACGGGGAATGCGAGTGAGGCAGCGGTGCACGGAGCGAAGCACACGCAGCAAGTGGCTCAGGCTGCACACTGGGATGCACACTGGGTTGCACACTGGGATGCACACTGGGAGAGAGTAGCTTGCTGGTGAACGATCCACTAGCACAGAATAGCCAGGCCCATGAGTCGGTCAAGCATTGGCTGTTTATTACTCTGCCAAAGGAGGATAGGGATTTCGTGTCCAACTGTAGCTTTGTCCATGAGTTGTGGTCATTGCTTCATGCCAAGTACATGCCTTCAGTCGAGGTAGAGATTCAGAAGCTGTACCAACAGCTTAGTGGTGCTAGACAAGCAGGCAAACCACTAGAAAGGCATGTCAATGAAGTAGTGGGCATAGTGAACCAGATGAGGGGTCTGGGGGAGAATGTGCCTGACCAGTTGTACCGCTCTAGGCTACTGGCAGTAGACAGAGAATATGCGTTGTTGCAGCCGATGCTGCAGCAGCTGCCAGTGCAGCAGATAGTGTCCACATTGCTGACACACGCTCAGACTAGCAGCCAACCTGCTCCATCGCGGTTCCCACGGGAAGATCGCGGTGGTCAGCAGCGTTATGAGGGACGAGGGTATCGTGGTGGACGCCACGGTGGTCGCCATGGTACACCCCCACAGGTTGCTGCAGTGGGAGCGGGGGGAGCAGACAACCGTAAGTGCTTCAACTGCAATAAGCCTGGTCATTTGCAGAAAGAGTGTCCCTTGCTCTCAGCAGAAGTCAAGCAGTTTCTGCAGAAGCAAGCAGCTGCAGGGCGAGGCCGTGGCAGAGGCCGCGGTGGCCCGCAGGTGGCTGTAGTTGATCTAGCTGAACTGCGAGCTGAATGTGGTGATGGGCCAGCGCCCAATATGCCATACACGTTTCTGGTGGATAGCGGGTCTGATCTGAACATCTGCTTTGACTATAGCATATTCAGTGAGATCAAACCACCGGATATCACAGAATGCCAGCCTCTAGATCAGGGCAGGCTAAAGATATATGGCATGGGCACTATCAGGGCGAATGTGGGGAAGTACGTGACAGTGAAGGGTGAGCTGGTGCCTGTGGACATTGAGCTAGATCATGTTTACTGGTTGCCAGCCAGCCCGATAAACATCCTATCAACGACTGTGCTGAAGCGGTCGAACATATTCTTGCACACAGGCAAGGCAAATACAGTAGAAATGCCTGGCTTTCATGATCAAGCCCAGGTGTTTGTGGGCAACTGTGAGCAGGGTGTGGATAGTGAGGACAACCCCACACCGAGCTGGTATTGCGGGACAGGCAGACCAATATGGGAACTGCGCCTTGTAGATTCAGGTACAGATTGGACCAGTGCTAACAATCTTTTCCACAGAAATAGGAAATGGGTTGGTGAGCAGGCGAGAGTCGCTGCAGTGGATGGTGTACCTATTGGTCAGAGATCTTCCTTCCAGGTTGATCCATTTTTCCTGGTGCATATCGCGTTTCACCGTGCTCGCAACCGGTTTCTCAAACTGATGCGAGATAATCCAGACCTGTTCGACCTCAAGCTGCCTGAACCTACGGGAGTAGCACTTGAGTGTCATGGTTGCCATGTGGCGGAACAGAGAAGTGGTGACAGAGCACAGCATGGGGGCAAAGTGACAGAGAATGCCACGTATGCTGGAGAAGTGTTGCATGCGGATCTGGCTGGACAGATAAAGCCAGTGGGCATAGGAGGAATGAACTTCATCCTGGTAGTGGTGGATGAGTACAGCAGGTACTCGCATGTGATCCCGCTGAAGTCGAAAAGCGGTGCTGCTGAAATGATATGCCTTCTGCTAGAACGCATCCGCACTCAGACTGTCTATGACAAGGAGATAGGGGTGCGGAGGCTGCATACGGACCAGGGACGTGAGTTCAGCTCTAACCACCTGGCTCAGTACCTTGAGTGGCGGGGAATAGTACACACGTTCACTGACACCGCCCAGCATGAGTCTAATGGGTTGGTAGAGCGAAAGATCGGTGTGCTGAACACGTCAGTGCGGGCAAGCCTGCTGCAGGCAGCAGTCCCTGCATTCCTGTGGCCGGAGGCATACATGTGCGTGAACCATGCACACAACCTGACGTCGAGTACAGCACTGGAAGGTGTTCGGCGGAGGGAGGCGAAGCAGAGGCTGGAAGAGAGGTTAGTTGCCACCAGCCATGAGCCATGGTCCACGAATGAGCAGCAGCGGGCTAAGCAGCTGAGGGTCCGGAAGGCGGGAGCGCTTGCGCTGAGCCTGAAGGAGCTCTGTGAGCAGCTGAATGCCAGGAGAGATGCGGCATTTGTGGAAAGGTGCATAGAGAAATGTGGATGTCAGGGAGATAGTGCCATACTTGTTGTGGTTTCGGAAAGTCAGTGAAGATGACTTCCGTCTCGTGGTGGCACAGGTGAAGCCTTTCGGGTGCCCAATGTATGTGTATCCGCGGAGGGAGCACTTCAGGCACCTGGAGGAGCGAGGAATCCTCGGTGCCTATATGGGACCGGTTGGAGGTCCTCATATGGACAGGGTGTATGTGAAGCGTGGGAATGGGGGAGCAGTGCGGATGTACAGGCACACGGCTGCTCCACCTGCTCTGGTGAAGGATTTCGCGCAGCGATTTCACATGGCTGGGGAACCTACGGCGGACCCAGTTGTGCTAGAGAACTATGAGCAGGGTGAATTTGAGATCCTGCCAGATCAGTTCACCAGTGTAGTGCCAGAGGCTGAGTTCTTGCCCAACATGAAGAAGTGGGTGAAGAGCACCAGTGTGCGGGCAGTGCGTCCACCAGCCAGTCGTGAACACATGATGCCAGAGAGGGGCAGAAATGTGGATTGGGCTGAGGGGGAGCATCCGGGTCTGGGCCATCAGCACTGGGAACCAAGCAGAACGTTGCATAGGCGTTTCAAACCACGAGAGGAGCTACCTGAGGGTGAGCCTGAGTTCTCTCCTAGAGTGTTGGGTGCAGAGCTGCTGGCGCGCCATGAGCGCTGGCACACACCGGAGATCAGTGATGCAGTGGTTGCAGCGCGCTGTGATCTTGCAGCGGCTGACAGTGCTGCAGCTGTGCCGCACTGGGAATATGATGCAGCAGACCAGCCGTCTGGGCCACTGAACTGCGAGTTCAGGCCTGCAGAGACAATCCCTACGCGGGATAGACCTGTGCTGCACATGGGAGACTGTGACATCTATCCGCTTCCAACTGATGAGGAGGCGGATGAAGATGCATCTGGTAGTGAGGATGACTCTGAGCCTGAGTCTAGATCCCGCTCACGCTCAGCGGAGCCAGTCCAGCGGTTGATGGGCAAGGAGCTGAGTGAGCCACCCCCATCTGTGCGAGCTGACGGTCACGGCGGCAGCCGAAGTTACCGCGGGTCCACGTTGTCAGGGCGTGATGACCGGGACAGATATGATAAGCCACGGCATATATCTGGGTCTGAGGGCCAGGGGCAAGGCGAGCTACGGCATGTGCCTAGGGGAATAGCGACAGGCGGTGATGGCTCAGGGGGAGAGTCAGCACCAAGTGCCGCGAGGGGCAGCGGAGAACGTCTGGATCCGCCACATGAGGTGGGGATTCGATGGGTTCCAAAGCCTTTTCATTTGATTCGCAAAGTCTTGAGACCTGCTGTCCATGCTGTGGGAGCCATTATGAGTGATGTTGCTGTTGAGCGCATCTCCCCGGAGGGTGCACGTGAGCATGATGCTGGGAGCTCCACAGTGTTCAATGGTGAGAATGACGTCGGTGACTTAGCTGAAGGAGTGTCTGCGACGGCTGACAGTGTGACTCCTGATGCAGAAAAGCCGACGGGGCAGGAGGTGACTCCGAACGGTGGCCCTACTGCTAGCCTTTGTGAGTCCAGGCGTGCAGCTACCGTGAGGAAGAAGGTCGAGGTCGTAGTAGATGATCCAACGGTGCAGCAGGCCATGCGTGGCACTCACCGTGAGCAGTGGATCACGGCCATGCTCGATGAGCTGACCTCCTTGAGAGAACATGACGTGTTTGAGCTGGTCGAGTGCCCATTAGGAGCGAAGCCTGTGACAGGCAAGTGGGTGCTTAAGATCAAGCGAGGAGCACAGGGTGAAATTGAGCGTTTCAAAGCCAGATATGTAGCCAGGGGGTTTACGCAAGTGGAGGGCGTAGATTTCTTTGAGACATGGGCACCTGTGGGCAGTTATGCTACCTTCAGGGCTCTGTTATCGGTCTGTGCAGTAGAGGATCTAGAGACGAGGCATATAGACATAAAATGTGCTTTCCTGAATGGTGTTCTGGAGGAGGAAGTGTATGTGGCACAACCTCCTGTACTAGATGATGGGTCTGGTATGGTGTGGCGTCTGAAGAAGGCGTTGTATGGTCTGAAGCAGGCTGCCAGGGAGTGGCACAAAGCGCTTGCAGAGCTCTTGTTGAGTATGGGCTTTGTGAGATCAGCCAGTGACCCTGCACTGTTTATCTGCAAAGTAGGACGTTGTCTTATTTTTTCTGTGGGTCGATGATCTGTTGATTTTCGGTCTGGTAGAGCAGATGGATGATGCCATCAGAAAGAGCCTTGAGGCATTTGAGGGTCGTGACCTGGGGGAGCTGGGATATGTGCTGGGCATGGAGGTCATACGTGATCGCGCTGCTCGCACTATCACCATCACACACAGAAAGAGCATCAGGGACATGCTGGAGAGATTCAGCATGAGTGAGTGCAGACGGGCGCCAACTCCTTTGGTGCCAAAGCAGAAAATGTTTAGCCTGAAGGAAGATCCTAGCCAGGAGAAGGCTACAGGCACAGAGCATAAGAGGTTTATGCAAGCCGTAGGAAGCATCCAGTATGTGGCAGTTGTGTCGCGTCCAGACATCGCGTTTCCGGCTAATGTCTTGGCCAGGCATATGGCTGGGAGTGCCAAATGTCATTGGAATGGTGTCCTTCACGTACTGAGATACCTGCGAGGGACCATAGACTTTGGCTTGACCTTTAGTGGCTCCAATGGGGGATGTGAGGTGTTGGCAGGACCAGCACTGGGAAAATTTCGAGATAGACTGCAGCTTGCGGTAGTACAAGCTTAGTCTAGGGGGAGTGTCGTGATCCAGCCATGCACAGGACTACGGTGACCATGCATGGTGGCATACACAGGACTACGGTGACCATGTGTGCCAGGATACACGGTGCTGATCCGGAGTGGCTATGGGGCAGCCATGCACCGATGGCTGACCATATGCACGAGCAATGCATGCAGATTGCGTGCCAGCAGACATTGATTCTGATCGTATCCGTATGAGTCGTTTAGAGAACGCTTATATAGGCTCTGTCGATCGTAGTGTAATCACTCTTTCTCTACTGTCCGAAGTCTCACGTGTCGTCGCCTCCAACGAAGATACAGTGCTGTCACCGGCAGATACCTAGACAGCAAGGTATGTGACAGTACCCTACCCCTGCGCATAGCTACGGCATGCTCAGGATCCCACAGGCCTTAGGCCGCGGTCCAATGGATTACAACAGGAGTCAGTGCGTGTGGCCGTGCAAGTCCGCACATTCTCAAGCGACCTGTGTCCTTGCGGCACGGCTTCATGCGAGGCTCATTCCGCCGCGATGTGCCTCGGAATCAGTGCGTGTGGCCGTGCTGGTCTGCAGACCCCCGAGGGACCTGTGTCCTTGCGGCATGGGTTCATGTGAGGCCCATTCCGCCGCGATGTGCCTCGGAATCAGTGCGTGTGGCCGTGCTGGTCCGCACACCCTCGAGGGACCTATGTCCTTGCGGCATGGGTTCATGCGAGGCCCATTCCGCCGCGATGTGCCTCGGAATCAGTGCGTGTGGCCGTGCTGGTCTGCAGACCCCCGAGGGACCTGTGTCCTTGCGGCATGGGTTCATGTGAGGCCCATTCCGCCGCGATGTGCCTCGGAATCAGTGCGTGTGGCCGTGCTGGTCCGTGTCGTGACAGAGGAGAGGTCAGTGAGACTCGACTTACAGCTAGCGGGAACAGAGTGATCATGCAAAGAACTTGGACACACCTGTCGTGACAGAGGAGAGGTCAGTGAGACTCGACAGAGCTCACTGACCACAGCTAGACTATATGCAGTGTACGTCCTCCTGTCACGACCCTCTCGTTCAGCAAACCATGTACACCTAATGCATGCATGTTCGCAGTAGCCTAGGCTAAACCGTCTTCTCTCAACACTCCCACGTAGCCTAAGGCACCACTCCTATAATCATACGATGTTTCTCAAACAACTGTTGAGGCAGAGGCTTTGTCAAAATGTCTGCTGGGTTGTCAGCCGTTGGCACTGACGCAAAGCGCATCTGCTCACGCTTCACCTTCTCTCTAACATGATGATGAATAGTCTCTATGTGCCTTGTACGAGCTGCTGAGAGTGGGTCCTCAATCAAACACTTGGCAGCTTGATTATCAATACCTACAGCAATGCAATATCGTGGCAGGCCCATCTGAGGGGCCAGATCGAAAAAATACTGAACTTCTTTTGCTATCTCTCCCGCTGCTATATATTCTGCTTCTGATGATGATCGACTCACAGTCGGCTGCCTGGCCGACTTCCATGCAATGCACCCCAGCCCACACTTCACAACATAACCCGTGGTCGACTTCCGTGTCGCCTTGCACCCAGCCCAGTCTGAATCACAAAAGCCATGTAGAGCACATTCTGGTCCTCCTAGCATCAAGCTATATGAAGCTGTTCCTTTGAGATATAATAAAACATCTTTCAGTCTTGCAAAGCTGCTACCTGTAGGCTGAGCAGTGAATCTTGCAAGAAACGAAACAGCAAAAGCAATGTCAGGTCTAGTGTTGTTGGCGATGTGGAGCAGTGCTCCCACGATGGACTTATACTGAGAGATTGCTGCTGCATCTGTGATGACTGGACCTGGAGGATCATTGTAGACATTGAGAATCATTGGAATGTTGACTGGCCATGCATCTTTCAGTCCGTGCTGCTCAATCAGCTTCTCAATGTGACGCTGCTGCTTCAGGTGGATTGTGCGGGCTGCTCTGTTGCGTTGGATGGTCATTTGCAGGAAATACTTGGATTCTCCTGTGTCTTTGCCTAGGAATTTGGAGAGAATGGCTTTCTTGATGGTCTGAACGCTGATCAACCTCTGGGCTGCAATCTGAATGTCATCAACGTAGCACAGAATGATGATGAAGCCGAGCTCTTCAGTGTAGAGCATGAATAGAGCGCCGTCGCTCTTGCATTGCACAAACCCCAGGAACATGAAGAAAGCTGTGAGTGTCTTGTTCCACACGCGTGGGGCCTGCTTCAGACCATACAAGCTCTTGTTAAGGATGCAAACAAGCCCTGACATGTCATCATACCCATCTGGCTGCTGCATGTAGATCAATTCCTCAACTGCTCCTTGGATGAACGCATTTTTTATGTCAATGGAGTGGCATACAAGATCAAAGCATGCCACTATGGAGAGAAACAAGCGCACTGTGCTAGCGCGCACAACTGGAGCAAAGACCGCGTTGTAGTCAATACCCTCTCTCTGATAAAAGCCTTTTATCACCAGGCGGGCTTTGTAGCGTTCAATGGAGCCATCTGCGTTGAGCTTCCTCTTGAAGACCCATTTGCATGGAATGGCCTTCTTCCCTGGTGGCAGCTGCGTGAGCTCCCACGCATTCATGGAGACGAGAGAGTTGTACTCTTCTTCGACTGCTGCTTGCCAGTATGGTGCCTCAGGACCTGAAAGCGCTGCTGCAAGCGTCAAGGGCTCCGGAGGGAGCCCTACAGGTGAAAATTTACGTGTGAGGCTTGGGGAAATCCGTGGAGGTATTTCTGGTAGGGATCTGAAGGTGGCTTCGTGTTGCGAGGTGGATTGCGGCGAGGTGTTGGTGGCTCATCGTTTGGTGGCGCAGCATCAAAGAGTGGATTGTCTGCCATCAGGTGCAAGAGACCTGGCTGGTGCTGCTGCTGCTGCTGCTGCTGCTGCTGCTGCTGAGGCTGCTCCGCCTGTTGCTGCTGTGGAGCATTCGGCTGCTGCGGAGCGTGTGGCTGCTGCGGAGCGTGTGGCTGCTGCGGAGCCTGTGGCTGCTGCGGAGCCTGTGGCTGCTGAGGCTGCTGTGTTGCTGCCTCCATGAGTTCAGAGCACCTGTCAACGTGGGCGTCACTGGTTGGAGCTGCTGATTCGTCAAACGTCACATCTCTGGAGATGATAACGGTACCGTTGGGCAGCAGCACTCTATAAGCTTGAAAGTTTGGCTGAGCGTACCCGACGAACTTGCCCACGCCTGACCTGGGCGGCAGCTCGCCTTTCCTCTGTTTCTGCACTGGGATTTTGTAGTGGCATGTGCAGCCCCAGACACGGAGGCTGCTGATGTCTGGCTTGGTGCCCTTAAGGAGCTCCCACGGAGACTTACCCCCATCGCTGCACATGATGTTTGCCAGATAGACGGCATGCACCACCGCCTCTGCCCAGAATGTCTTTTTCAGGCCAGCATCGGCCATCAGAGCACCGCGGAGCTCTGAAATGGTGCCAATAGCACGTTCTGCATGCCCATTCTCTTGCGGGCTGTAGCCTGAGGTAGGCTGTGGCTCAATGTGGTGCTTCGTGCAGAATGCTTTCATGCGGTTGGACAAGAATACGGCATCTCGATCAAAGCGAAGAGCTTGCACTTTGGATGCGTACTTGTTCTCAAGGGTTGGAATCATGTTCATTAGAACATCTGCTGCATCTGCTTTCCGGGCAATTGGAGTAGCTATCTTGTAGCTGCTGTAGTCATCGACCACTATCAAGTAGTAGTTGGACTGCCCTGGTGTGGTTGCGAATGGACCTGCGATGTCTGCGTGCAGCTTCTCGAGCTTCGTGGTGGCTCGCTGGTGTGTGGGATTGAATGACTCTCGCTTCATCTTCCCTTCAGCACATGGTGTGCACACTGCTGTGGACTTGAGGTGTGCCTGAAACTCAGTGGCTGGTGGCAGCCCTTGCACTGTCCCGCCTCTGGACATCTTGGCGAGAGTGCTGTGACCGGCATGGCCAAATCTGCGGTGCCATATCATGGCAGCGTCTGCTTGAGTGAGGTTTGCATTGTGAGAGTTGCTGGTAGCTGCACCCGAGCGCACAGGGGTGCAGTTGATCTCATATAGGCCATCAATGAGAGTTGCGGCCAGTAGATGCTTGTCTTTGTGGTCCCTGAGGATGATTTTGCTGCTGTGCCCTGTGTAGGACATGCCTGCTGCGTCTGCACGGCTGAGAGAGACGAGGTTGTGCTGTAGAGTTGGGACGAGCAGGACATTTTTTAGCGTTACTTGTTTGCCATACTGATTGGTCAAGCGAACCGTGCCTTTAGCTGAGACTTCTGCTGTCTGCTTGTTGGCAACTGTGCAGTGTGATTGAATGGGGTGAGCATCATGGAGGAGAGCTGGATCGTTGACCATGTGGTCGGTGGTTGCTGAGTCAAACAACCACTTCGATCTGTCTGTGGAGACCTTGTTGGCTACTATGCAGACAAAAGCACTGGACGCAAGATTGGCATGGGAGCCACGGCCATTGCGGCCATTACGGCCATGACGGCCTCCCCTGCCCTGATATCTGCCACGGCCTCCGCCGCGGCCGGCGTTGGAGTTGTGCTCAGCGGCTCGTTGATCATCCTTCAGCTTGAAGCATTGGAGGATGGTGTGACCCTTCTTATGGCAGTAGTCACACTCTCGATGGCTACGATTGCTACCCATCTGGTAAGCCTCCGAGTGCGAGGCAGTTGCTGAGGTGGTATGCAGTTTCTGGTAAAACGTACCACGGAGGTTCTCAGTCACGTCTGCAAGAGTGGGCAGTTTGGGCTGAGCGGCGATAGCTTGCGCCCAAGAAGAGTATGTTGAATCATCCAGTGCTGAAAGGAATACAAGCACGAACTCCTCTTCCTTCAGCATCTGTGCTGATGCTAGCTCCGCACGGAGCTGCTCTGCCCTCGTTATGAACTGATCGAGAGTCTCTTCCGCAGACTTGCGGAAGCAAGCTTGGCTTCTGGACAGAGCCATCTTCCGCGCTGCACTAATCCCTGAAAACTGTTTCTTCAGGGCGTCCCAAATTTGTTTGGGCGTTGAAGTGGGACAGACGAGATGAATTAGATCGTCCCCGACGTTGCAAGAAATTGCAAGTCGTGCAGCATTCCTGGCCTTGTCGTCTCCGTCGTCCTCGTTGACTACCTTCCAGCACTCAATGCTGCGAAGGAGCAGCTCCATGCGATGGAACCACT
The DNA here is from genome assembly GCA_900538255.1 of Ulva mutabilis. NCBI lineage: Eukaryota > Viridiplantae > Chlorophyta > Ulvophyceae > Ulvales > Ulvaceae > Ulva > Ulva mutabilis. Next base: position 512,002 of record UNSF01000038.1, on the reverse strand, counting down.
GCACTGCATTCGTGGGCGTCAACTCTAGCCCTAACTTGAAATCTTTGAGATTCATCGGCGCAGTGGAGTCGTCAGAAGGCCCATAACCTGTCGTGACAGAGGAGAGGTCAGTGAGACTCGACTTACAGCTAGCGGGAACAGAGTGATCATGCAAAGAACTTGGACACACCTGTCGTGACAGAGGAGAGGTCAGTGAGACTCGACAGAGCTCACTGACCACAGCTAGACTATATGCAGTGTACGTCCTCCTGTCACGACCCTCTCGTTCAGCAAACCATGTACACCTAATGCATGCATGTTCGCAGTAGCCTAGGCTAAACCGTCTTCTCTCAACAGTCCGCACACCCTCGAGGGACCTGTGTCCTTGCAGCATGGGTTCATGCCAAACCCAGTCCGCCGCGATGTGCTTCAGACTCAGTGCGTGTGGCCGTGCTGGTCCGCAGACCCCCGAGGGAACTGTGTCCTTGCGGCACGGCTTCATCCGAGGCCAATTCCACCCTGATGTGTCACGGAGTCAGTGCGTGTGGCCGTGCTGGTCCGCACATTCTCAAGGGACCTGTGTATTTGCGGCATGGCTTCATCAGACGCCCATTCCGCCCTGATGTGTCACGGAGTCAGTGCGTGTGGCTGTGCTGGTCCGCACATTCTCAAGGGACCTGTGTCCTTGCGGCACGGCTTCATGCGAGGCCCATTCCGCCGCGATGTGCCTTGGAATCAGTGCGTGTGGCCGTGCTGGTCCGCACACCCTCGAGGGACCTGTGTCCTTGCGGCATGGGTTCATGCCAAACCCATTCCGCCGCGATGTGTCTCGGAATCAGTGCGTGTGGCCGTGCTGGTCTACAGATTCCCGAGGGACCTGTGTCCTTGCGGCATGGGTTCATGCGAGGCCCATTCCGCCGCGATGTGCCTCGGAATCAGTGCGTGTGGCCGTGCTGGTCCGCACACCCTCGAGGGACCTGTGTCCTTGCGGCATGGGTTCATGCAAGGCCCATTCCGCCGCGATGTGCCTCGGAATCAGTGCGTGTGGCCGTGCCGGTCCGCACACCCTCGAGGGACCTGTGTCCTTGCGGCATGGATTCATGCGAGGCCCATTCCGCAGCGATGCCTGGCCGCCCCTGCCACGCCAGGTGCAACAGCCGCAGCGCTGGTGGCGGCCGAGCGGCGAGCGGCCAAGGCAAAAGGACGAGGCAGCCGAAGAAGCGTCACGCCGGTCTGCGAGCTGCCAACGCATGCGCCAGCTCGAGCCAGCCCGAGCCCGGGACCGGTCGAACCACTTTGTTCATCCGGCGCGCTGTGCCGTCGTCGCTGCATTGGCAATTCAGCAGCGTCGTCGCGCCAGTGCTCGAGCAGATCGGTGCTGCGTCGGCGGCGACCAGAGGCGGCAATGCGCTGGACCAGGTGCTCACCCCCTTCGCAACCCTCCTCCGCCTGCCCGCGACACTGCTTGCAGAGCCGCGCGGCGGCCGCCATGAGGCCAAGCGGAACAAGCGCATGATGTCCCGCATGGACATGTTTGCGCGAGGGGTGCTGGAGGATGAGCCCGAGGTGGAGACGCCGACCAGCGCGCCCCGGCGGAAGCAGATGGTGGAAGAGGCCCGCCTAGCAGAGCGGGTTCAGCGTGCGGCAGAAGCGGGGAGCATCAGCATCGCCGCCCGCCGCTTGGAGGACGCGACGCCTGCGGACACCAACAACCCCCAGGTGGTCGCACAGCTCCACGCCCTCCACCCCCCTGCAGCGGCCTCCGTGCCACTGGAGTGCGATGTGCCCGCCCTCTCGATCAACGGCCGGACGCTCCTCAGTGTCCTCGTGTGTCGACGCACTACCGCGGGCGTGCTGGGGGGCCTTCCGGCTGGTCGTTCGAGATGATCGCCGCGGTCGCACAGGGGACGGAAGGGGGGTTCAAGGCCACGCTTGATTTTGTCAATATAATATTGTCAGGGTTGCTGCCGCGTAACTGCGGCCTGCTAGACTCGTCCCTGCTTGCGCTGCACAAGCCCAAGGGCGGTATCAGACCGATCGCAATCGGCGAGGTTTGGTACCGCCTGGCGGCCATGTGCGCGATTGAAGCGGTGTGGAGAGAGGCAGGGCGAAAGCTCGCACCGCTGCAAGTGGGCGTGGGTGTTGAGTGCGGTACTGAGGCGGTTGTACACGGTGTTGTGGCCGCCTTGAATCGTGACCCGGAGAACATTGTGTCGACGGTAGACATGAAAAATGCTTTCAATGAGGTGAGAGATACGTTACAGATGTATGCTCCACAAGGTGGAAGAACACAGAGGCTCGATTCATGGCAATGCACCAAAAATCAATCCCCATGGCCAAGCGCCGTACACAGACAGAAACACAGCAGCTTCTGTATTGCGCTCACTAGTGAATAGCGTGTGAGAATGTGTCGAGGGAACTTTAGCGCAATACAGAAGCTGCTGTGTTTCTGTATGTGTACGGCGCTTGGCCATGGTGATTGATTTTTGGTGCATTGCCATGAATCGAGCCTCTGTGTTCTTCCACCTTGCGGAGCATACATCTGTAACGTATCTCACACTTGCAGCGGTGCGAGCTCTCGCCCTGCCTCTCTCCCCACCGCTTCGATCGCAAACATGGCCGCTAGGCGGTACCAAACTTCGCCGATGGCGATCGGTCCGCCCTTGGGCTTGTGCAGCGCAAGCAGGGACGAGTCTAGCAGGCCGCACTTACGCGGCAGCAACCCTGACAATATTATATTGACAAAATCAAGCGTGGCCTTGAACCCCCCTTCCGTCCCCTGTGCGACCGCGGCGATCATCTCGAACGACCAGCCGGAAGGCCCCCCAGCACGCCCGCGGTAGTGCGTCGACACACGAGGACACTGAGGAGCGTCCGGCCGTTGATCGAGAGGGCGGGCACATCGCACTCCAGTGGCACGGGGTCCGCTGCAGGGGGGTGGAGGGCGTGGAGCTGTGCGAGCACCTGGGGGTTGTTGGTGTTCGCAGGCGCCGCGTCCTCCAGGCTGCGGGCGGCGATGCTGATGCTCCCCGCTTCTGCCGCACGCTGAACCCGCTCTGCTAGGCGGGCCTCTTCCGCCATCTGCTTCCGCCGGGGCGCGCTTGTCGGCGTCTCCACCTCGGGCTCATCCTCTAGCACCCCTCTTGCAAACATGTCCATGCGGGACATCATGCGCTTGTTCCGCTTGGCCTCATGGCGGCCGCCGCGCGGCTCTGCAAGCAGTGTCGCGGGCAGGCGGAAGAGGTTTGCGAAGGGGGTGAGCACCTGGTCCAGCGCATTGCCGCCTCTGGCCGCCGCCGACGCAGCAACGATCTGCTCGAGTACTGGCGCGACGACGCTTCTGAATTTCCAATACAGTGACGACGGCACTGCACGCCGGATGAACGAGATGGTTCGACCAGTCCGGTTCAGGCTGGTTCGAGCTGGCGCATACGTTGGCAGCTCGCAGACCGGCGTGACGCTTCTTCGGCTGCCTCGTCCTCTTGCCTGGGCCGCTTCCCGCTCAGCCGCCGCCAGCGCTGCGGCTGTTGCCCGCACCTGGCGTGGCAGGGGCGGCGGCCGGGGGGAGCTGGCTTTGCGCGGGCTGGGCGGCAGGCAGGCCGGGAGCGGGGGGCCAAGTGGAATGCGTGTTGGCGCGGGCTGGGCGGGGCCAGGCTCGGTGGGCGCGAGTGGCGTTGGAGGTGTGGGTGTTACACGGAGATGAACGCAATAGCCCGGCAGCGAGGGCAACAGCAGGAAAGTCGACGGCCAAAACCCCGAAAGCAGACAACAGCAACAAGCAACAACTGTCTCAGGTGAAAAGCCACAACGAACCGACACAGCCGACACAACTGGAGGTGTGGGGCATGCTTGCGCCTGCGCTCATATGCGCCATGGCGAGGTCATGCGCATGCCGGCAATATGCGAGTTCAGTGCCGAATATGGCCGGATACATCACGCACAGCCCCATAACGCCCACTTGTACCGACCTATATCACAACTGTAAGGGTGGTCTCAAGTAGTCATAATGTCCATGTTCGGGCCATATTGCGAATGTCCATGTTGCCCGTGATAAGCCTTGCATTTCAAAGGATCGCCCACTTCGACCTGAGCCAATCAACTCTGTTATGTTGACCAGCTTCTAGTCGTGTCTGACTTCAACTCAGCTTGCTAGACGTTTTCTTACCGCACACAGCGAAACTTCAAATCGCTTGTTGTGCTATGGACTGTGACTTACTCATTGATAGCTATGATCCGGCTGCAGACTGAGTACATTTTATGTTGGGTTGTCTCGCAGTCCTCGAGTCATGGCAGCGTTAACAACCAGCATTCATTCTTGTAGTATCGATGAATTCCTGATCTTGACTGAGCAACATCAGTCACAACTTCCCTGTCAATGTGGTGTAAATATAGATGGAACAGTTGTCACTCTCCCATCTAACTGCCTCTTGCAGCCGAGTGTGTGATGTTGACTTGGTGTGCAGCAGCCACTGATGCTCTTCAGAGTCCTCAAAGGTAGCAGTGATCTCCATTGAGTGCATATTTGATTAAGCAGAGCCTTTGCTAGACAATCCACGGGTTTGCAGTCCATCTGTATTGTTGGAATGATGCGCTTCTAGAGCCATGGAGCTGGCATTGTTGCCTGTGGATGCTCAACACCTGCCAGACCACCGAAGCCCGTCAAGAAATTGCAGTACTAAGTCTGTAGCCTGTGTAGCTTACGGGAGGTTTCCTCGGGTGCAGTGTCAAAACTTGTTGTGAAGTCACACTCTTTCGCGACAACGCTCGTATAACAGGAGCCAGTGTGACAAGACCACGATTTAAATCTACATTAAGTACACTCTAGCATTCACTCCTATCTTAGGCATTTGGCGACGAAGCCGTTCGTAGCCATGGCCAACTTCCCGAGGTCCCTTGCTCAACGGAAACAAACAACAGCTAGCACTTTGTGACGAGCCCGTGTCAAAAGAAAACAAAGTCAAAACATTTTAAACAAGACGAATTCGTTTCATAGGAGCTGTCTCGTGTCTTGACATTTGGTTTCGGCACTGCCAAGTATCTTGACATCTCAGGAATCGTGTTGAGCGCCATGGTGCTCGCCATGATGCTGATGTGGTATCATGCATCTGTGAACTGGATGTGTCTGGCTGTGACACATGACGCAAAATGGAGGCTGCCAGTTGGGCGCGGAATAACGCAGAATAGACGCGAGCATAATCTGTCGCAACATCCGCCAGCGTGCTCCACAGGCGTCGGCTTTCAAAGCTGTAAAGACAAATGCACAAAATTTTAATCACGCTTTCATATTATATTAGCCTCGAGCTATTTGGCGGAAGTTGGTGTTTGGTGCATTTCCCGCGGTGGCCCCAAGGTGGTCATTGGTGGGTATTCGGGCCATATTGCGAATGTCGATGTTGCCTGTGCGGTCGTCGTCAGAGTTAATATCAGTGGCGAAACGGCACTAGATCGACGTACGAGCAGCTACTCCGTTTCGCAGGTTGTAGGTAATGTTTCTCTGTGTTCAGTGCGCTGATCGCGGCCATCGCGTATGGTCCGCGATTGCGCCTTACGCGGCATTGTACAAATCGGTACGTTCCGAGGGTCAAACGGTACCCGCGCGGCAGTCCCACGAAACACGGCCTAAGGCTCCAACAGATTTACAGCACCCACCGCAGCTTGTGTATACAAATTGAAGTCAGCAAGCAAAGGCTGGTGATGCACGTGCGCAAGGCCCAGGCCTACATTGCAAACGCGTTGTGGCAGAGCATCAAAGCAGGTACAATGTTTGACGTAGTCCACGAAACGTTCTGATGTTCGGACGGATGCATGGCTCGACTATGTACCGTCACACAATGGTTCTCGCGCAACTCAAACCGGACTCTGGCATTCGATGATTTGACCCAGGAATGTTTAATCTAGCTTGCGCGCGCTTGGCTACAGGGTCTCTCTTCGAACCCAATTTCCACGACAAAACGCCAGCATCGCACTAATCTTGGCTAAGAAGGTCAAACGCCTACGCGGCGCGGCGCCCCGCATGGCGCGGTCTGCACCTGGAAAGTTCGGACGCGGTGTACAAGTGGGCAGCGCTTCAAACGTAGCACAGAACCTGGAAAACGGACTGTGAACTCCCTCATGCGGGGAATTGCACAGCGCATGGCACTTCATAAGGCTTCATGCGCCTCACGCCTCTCGCGCCGCGCGCTTCTCCCGTTGAAATACCGGACGTGCTAACCCTCGCGAGGCCTCGCTGTAGCGCTGGCTCCAGAATGCATACGTATTGCCAGCCCATTGCGACCGGGATCACCGCGAATGCAACAAGGTTTGGAGCATGTTGACTTTGATAGCGTTATATTCTTCTGAGTATTCACAGCGCCCGATGTGGGCTGTCCAGGAATTGGCTGGAAACGGGCGCTGCGGATGGTGTGCTCTCGCGTCTCCGTGCACAGCTGGTACAGCAACGCTCACCGATGCCGCATGAGCTATGGCCTGTAGGAGCACTCACGAAGATCTGCCTTCGTGCCTCGCGGCTCTCGCGGAAAGTGCTTGCGCGTTGCTTTGTCGTTGTGATCGAGGCGGATGATGCTACACGCTTATACTCTCTCGGTCGTGGGCTGAGACGGTGCTTATCAAAGTTTTACACCTGATGCTTGCTCATCCGACGCAGTGTATGCTGGAAAGACTGATGCGATCCGTGCTGATCGCCTTGGTACTGGCGTCCCAGAGCGGCATGGACGCCCTGCCACATCGCACGGTGCGCAATCTGCATCATATCAGTCTTGGTGCTTTGGATATTTTGCGAGTGGCTGCTGAGTGGACCTTCGCGGTCGAGCTGGCCAGTCAACATTGAGATACGTTACAGATGTATGCTCCACAAGGTGGTAGAACACAGAGGCACGATTCATGGCAATGCACCAAAAATCAATCACCATGGCCAAGCGCCGTACACAGACAGAAACACAGCAGCTTCTGTATGTTGCCCTGTATAATGCCCTCTGTCAACAGAGGGCAACAGGACAGAATCTGTTGCGCCCTAAGCCTGCACAATGCTCCAAGTTCATCTCCGTGTAACACAATCATCCAAGTCGAAGCCGTTTCACCCGAGCCACCCGCAGCCATAGCGTGAAGCCGCTGTAGACATGCCCCTGCATATCAATCCAATGCAGCGCGCCTTCTCAGTTTACATCAGCTAGGAACCACACCCAACACAACACTTGCATCACACCCGCATCCACCGATCCATTTACCAGAGCCGAGGCGGATCAACAGCCAACTGGGAACGCTCGACAGCTGCAGATCAGGTGTCGTTACGAACAACGGCAGATTGACTTGCAATGTGGCCCCTGACTGTCAGTTCATTTCTTTGGGTCCGGCCAGATCTGGCCTGAGCGCTGCAGCGCGCTGCAAAGGCGATGCGTGAGGCCGGCTCATGGCACTCCGCGAAGCTCCGCTCCTGGCCGTACAGTAATGCATCATCGCTCGTTCTGTTTACTTTCCAAGTTTGAAACAGTTAGCCGAGATTTCGCTAAAACTTATCTGCTGTTGTAATCTCGCCCTCGGACAGATGCCTTGAGCTTACGAGCACTTGCTGAGCCTGCTCTTGGTCATGGCCGAGCGTGCACAAGCTTGGCTATGGGGCGCCCCGGTGGTCACACTATATCCCACCGTGGGCGGTCGTGCATTGGTCAACGCACATTCGGCTGTCCCTGTATGGAACGCAGGTGAACGAGAGCAAAGAGCTGAGCGATTAAAATGTTTTCGTCGATGCTTTCCTCATACTTTGTAGCACGTTGTGAACGACTGCGCTCCACTCGGACCTCACGAACACATGCAGACAACTTGCTCGGCATGAATTGATCATGCACCGAGTCGCAAGCGGGGTTTTGGTCGTCTGCTTTCCTGCTGTTGCCCTCGCTGCCAGGCTCCTGCATTAATCTCCGTGTAACACCGAGTCTCAAGCGTGCACATACCTGACAACGCGCTAATCATTGGTGCCAATGTGCATCTTTGTCGTCACGCAGCAATGCAGCGTGGCAGACATGCAGCATGACATCCCCACGGAAAAGTTCTGTTCAAGATACGACCCTTGCGGGTTTCAACTTTGCTTGAATAATCACGAAGTCCTCTGTGCCGCTCGGGATACAAAGAGATGTCTGTCTAGATTCTGACACGCGATGCCTCACCAACGCCTGGCAGTGGGCCTGTTCGATGCATGTAGTAGTGCTGCATGACCGTAGTCAGAATGGCATCCAGTATCTGTGTACAGCTGTCATAATGATGCGGTTGGCAGCTCTAGTGGTCTGCTCTGATGGGCAACGCCATGTGCGGCTGCCAAGAGCTGTGCCCTCTGCCCTCAGGTCACAGCTGCATTGGCATGCCTTCAGTCAGATCCAGCTCTGGACACATGCGTGGCGAACCAGTTCTGTCTACAGCTGCAAGATGTAGCACCGACTCACCCCAGGGCTTCCGCATGCAGCAGTCCCAGATGGAGTCCCCAGCCCTGCTCGCATCGGTCACTGGGCGGAGCCTGATGGACGTGCCAGCAGCGACAGACCCACAGCGGGGGCTGTCTGCAGCTACGGCGCTGCCTCCAGTGGCGGTAGTGCCGTCCGCAGCGTTGCCTGTACCGGGGCGTGGCCGGAGCGGCCGCGAGCCTGCCGGCTGGGGCGCCCCGGCGGCAGGCGCCGCGCGAGGGCGTGCCCACGTGAACATCACGGTCGTCCGGACGCCCACAGAACTGCAGCATGCGTCTCTGTCCGGGGCGCAGGACATCGAGGTTCGAGAGCACCTTGACCTGCGGTCGCTGGCGCGGCAGATCAATCCCGTGCGGCAGGCGTCTGCAGTGGAGATTCTGTCAGAGACGCTGCTTAACTTCACTCTCCTGTACTCGGACGCACGCACAAGATCCATCAGGGTGCGCACCACACGCAGCATGCATACGGGGTGCCTGAGATGAGTGGTCCTTAGAGGAGTGGCCCATGCCCGGTTTGTACATGCTAGCTGGTCACGTCCATGTCCGCCGAGAGAGCAGCCTGCGCGTGCCTGTCCACTCATGCGCCCGCCTTGCATTGCACGGGCGCACCTCTCCGCGTTACCTCCGCGTGTACCCCTGTGCCCGAATGGTGCTGCATGCGCTGCAGGGCCCTGTGCTTGGGCATGCCTGGCTGACTTGCGCCACATGTGGTCCAGACGTCCTCACTCGAAGCGCCCGCCAGGGTTTTCCACACCCTGTGTCACCGTTGGCAGCGTGCAGGGCAACTGCAGCGACCCGGAGGCGGCTGCTGTGCTGGGCCTGTCTGAAGGCGAGGCCGCCGACCTGCTGCCACTGAAGCCACGGCAGTGCCTGCTGGTGCTCAGCGAGCCCTTCCTGATGGCCAACGGCGGCAGCCTCTGGGTGGACAGCCTGTACCTCAAGACGCTGCGGCCGCTGATTTCGCCGGATTTTGCGTTCATCAGCGCCGGCCACGACTCCACGGCGCAGCAGCACAGCGTGAACAGCAGCGCGCTGTACCTGTCCAACATGACGCTGCAAAGCGAGGCGCGCAAGAGCGCCAAGGGGCTCGTGCTTGGCAAAACGGACTCGTCCGCCATCATCACAGGTGCCCCTTCCGCCACAGTGTTGCTCGCCTGGACCAGCCGCACTCTGCCGGTGCGCCACATTTGCACTGTCGGTGCGCCTGCAACAGGCCCTGCACAAGGCGCCGCATCCTGGCCCGTGCATGCACATGATCATGCACATGCACATGCACATGCACATGATCGGCCTCCATGGTCGGGTCTGGCACATGCTCTGAGCCGGGTCATGCATGCAGACTCGGTGTTGTCGGACTGGTCGGGCTTCCTGTCCCCGGTGCGCGTGACTGCCGGCAGCGTGGCCAACGTCCGCAACACCGTCTTCAGGAACATGCACCTTGCCGTCGAGATCGCCGACGTGTCGTTCATCGGCGCTGTGCGCTTTGAAAACGCGTCATTCGCCAACGTGACGCTGCAGCACGGCGCGGTGGTGAGCACGACTGTCAACGACTACAAGGAGGTCGCCCCGGACTACGGCCTGCACTACTATGCGGAGGATGACGCCGCATACGACGTGGACGTGCGGCCGCTGGCGCCAGGGGAGGCTGGAGTGTTTGGCGCAGAGTTTGGGGTGGACAAGGACGTGCTGGGCGACTGCGCCTATACGTGGGCGTACGACCACCCGCAGCCGGGATGTCCGGAAGCGTCACTGCAGCAGGTGGAGCGCGTGAGGGCACGCGTCCAGGGTAACTCGGCCATCCTGGGGTATCTGCCGGACGATTACGGCGAGGACGCCTACGGCGCTGAGGACGGCCCCGCGGACGCTCTTGCGGACACCCTTGCGGACGGCCCCGCTGACGGCCCCGCGGACAGCGGCGACTATACGTATGTAGCTGACCCCGCGCCATTCAGTGACTACACGCCTCAGTCGCACTACCAGGATCTGGTGCTGAGCATGCAGGACCCGTGGATTCAATTGACGCGGGCGGTGCGGCTACCCTGTCGTCTTCCTGGCATGATGCATGACGGTCAGGCGCAGCCCTTCGTTGTTGCAAGCCTTCCTTTCACTCTGACTCCATGCCCACCCATGATTGACCTTGCCCGCGCGGGATCGTCACGCTCGAGTGTTCTGCCGTGTTGGTTTAGACGCATGGGATCAATGCTTCTTCATGGGACCCTGGTCATAGGGTATGCCAGTTCGCGCCTCACATGTGTCTGGTGCAGGCATGTGTAACCATGCATGACCCGATTGTCCTCCAATACAGGTCCTGCCGGCGATCGAGGCCCCCGCAGACTGGCCGCCGTTTGTGCTCGACCCGCCGCCTGCACAGCATAATCGGTCGTCCCTCCTGCCCCCCTGGCGCCCGCTGCCAGCAGACTCGCCAGCGGCGCTGCTTACGCCGCTCAACCTCACAGCCGGGCCGGGCAGCGGTCCGGGTGTGCAGCCGCAGGAGCCCGGTGCCTCTGTCCGCACCCTCATCATCCCTGTGGCTGCGGCTGCAGTGGCGGTGGTCATGGCTTTGGTGGCAGCAGCGCTGTGGTGGCGTCGCCGTGCGAGGCTGCGGCGGGAGCCGATGCGAAAGGGACTGCAGGCCCCAGGCGGGTCGGGGACAGCAGGGCTGACCTTGAGCATCAAGCCCAGCTGGCGGACCGCGCGAGCGGAGTTTGCATCCAGCACAGTGCGTTCACATGCCCCTGCAATCTCACCTTGTGCAGCACACGCAACTTCCCACCGATGCCCTGCTGCAGCCGGCATGCTGCACCCCTGTTTTCATGCATACCCTGCCCACTGGCGTGCTGCCTGTGCGAGCGGTACACGAGCACGGCGTTCATCACATGCCTGCTTTTTGTAAACGGTGTAGTGGGACTGGCCATAATGCAACCATAGGCAATTGTGCAGATGCCGTACAGCACTGATGGAGGCCAAGACACCTCTGGCTCGGAGCGGCGGGCGTGGGAGCTGCGCAGCTATGGCGGCAGAGACAGCCGCAGGGATGCGCACTCGAGCTGCACAGCAGGAGAGCGGGCTGCCTTCGAGATTCAGCCTCTCGGCCTCAACGCTCGCCAACTTGGACTTCCCAAGATTGTGGCGGGTACGCAGTCCTCCGATTTGCCCCTGCCGCCGGCGCTGCGAATGACGGGCGCAGACAGCGTGGATGACCTGTCCAAGCTGCCACATGCGAGTGATGTGGATGCCCGTGCCGCAGCCAGTGGCGGCTTTGGCATGCGACTGGATGCCCTGGCGGCCATGCCGTCCGCCAGCACCATGGAGACTGCCGGGCGTGTGAGTGCGGTAACGCTTGCTTCGGCGGCCCGCTCGGCGCAGAGGCGTTGCAGCGCCGGGCTGACGGAGCCGCCGTATGGCGCGGCTCTGTACGAGCACACCTCACTGGCACTGTGCAGCCAGGGCAGCACGCCGATCGGCGGCACCATCGTGGTGCCACCGTACCCGGCGCTGACGACGCAGAGCTCCGATGCATGCACAACGCAGTCGGACCCCTGCCTGACTCGGCGTACTGCTGAGAGTGACCCAGCACAGGGGCGAGGCGGCGGGGATGCGCTGCCGGCATGGCCACCAGAGAGTTCGGGGCCTCATGCACTAGGGGGGATGGCGACGGTGCTGCACCACCATCCGGGCGTAGAATGGTCCGGCGGCGGGGGCGTGCAGGCTCCGGCGGGAGACATCACAGCGTCAGCAACGGACGTGCCGATGTCCGACAGCAGGATCCAGTCGCTGACGCGGCAGCTGGATGCGTTTAGTGGGGAGAGCCTCTTCCTGGATCGATTTGAGCTTCTGGGGCGGGAGGAGCGGCGGCGGGGTGGTGCGGTGCATGCATGCTCATCTGCTTCACCTTGTGCATGCCTGCTCATTACATGTGCGTCATGGTAAGTTTCAACACAACGGTGCTTCGCAACAAGAGTGTGGCTGACAGTGACTGCTTTCACAGTGAATATGCTTTTTTGGCCAGATTCGGCTGCCGTTCTCTTCAGCGCTTGGCCCAGGGATGCTCGCAGCAGGTGGCCTGAGGCTGTCGGGTTGAGTTCCTTGTGCGTTGCAGGCCAAGCGGTCGTCCAGTTTGCGCGTGGCCATAGTGACAGCGCGGACTATGCCATCAAGTTTTTCCTGGACCGGGAGGCGTTCCGCGCGGAGACCGCGCTGTATGCTGCCTGCTGCCCCTCAGACAGGCCCCACAGTGCAGCTGTCTTGCCTGGCCAGCAGCCGCGCCTCAGCGCCGCAGCGGGCCCGCCCCCTGCGCAAGGCTGGAACAAGATGTCTGATGCCGCAGCGCAATTCCTGCCAAAACTGGAGGCTGTCTGTGATGGCCGAGACGGCAAGCTTGTCGACCCCAGAGGCCGGCCTTTGCCACCATGCATTGTAATGGAGAAGGGGGAGTCTCTGCAGGACTGGAGTGAGCGTGCTGAGCCAGACCTCTTCACCTCCCTCTCGGTGCGGCTTGCACCATGCATGCATGCATGCATGCATGAGCACACCGATCATGCATGCGCATGGAGCTCGATCATCGGGCCTCTCATGATCTCACAGCGGGAGATGCATGTGCAGGTGCTCTCCAACATATCCACGCGCGTGGCAGACATGCACGACGCCGGCTACGTGCACCGCGACCTCAAGCCTGCCAATGTCATGTGGCTGCCCCGTGAGAACCGCTGGACTGTCATTGACTTTGGCTGCGCCGCGCGCATCGGCGAGGTGGCCCCTCTGACCTTCACCCTCACCTACGCGCCCCCGGAGGCCGTCTCCGCAGCCATGGCCGGCGGGAAAGGCATCGAGTCTACCCGAGCGTTAGACGCGTGGTCCTTGGGGGTAATGGCTTTTGAGCTCATGACGGGGGCACCGGCCTTCCGGCTCCTCACCGACGGCCGCTGCCGGGTGCGGCCCTCGGGGGAAACGCATGCATGCTGCAACACACGCACTGCATGACTGGTGGCGGGGCACGGCCTCGTGCCGCTGTGGTTCACCAGGCACTGGGCATGTGCATGCAGGTTATAGCGATGCTGCGAGGCGACCTCCCTCTGCCTTGGGAGGGAGAGCTTCCGCCTGCGGTGCTACGCAAGCTCGGGACGGTCAGGGCGCCCATAATGCAGCTGCTGCAACGCGACCCCGCCCGCCGCGCCTCCATGCGCAGCTTCCACCGCGCCTGCATAAACCTGGTGGCAAGCCGGGCCACTGTCGAGGAGGATCCGCCACGCGAGTGAGACTATGCGCGTGGCTGTGTGTGCGCCGGGGGGCAACGGAGCGACCTGTTCGGACTGCGGCTACGTATTGGGGTGCATGCATGCGCATTGGCACCGCCTCCACTGGCAGTGCGGCTGCATCCCGCATCATGCGCAGGGCGCACCTGTAATACCCACATGGCCCTGCCGCCCTTGGCGCATGCATGCCCGGTGTGCGAATGATGGTGGTGCAAGTCTCGTCTGTAACATGTCCATTCGCGGACACGGCTGCATGCGCAACAACAGAACAGAGTGGACTGCGCGGCGGAACGTGCTCGATATTCCAGTAATGCCGCTGGCCGAAACCGCTGGCGTGACCATGCCGTCGCCTGCCAGTGGCGATTCCACCTGTGCAGCTCGAGCATGCTGTGCCGCCCTGCCCTCTGCCGGCCATCCATGTCCCGCTTGCGCATCCTGCCTTGCCGTGCGTGACGCGGCTGCTGCCCTCAGCGTGGCGGGCTGCGGTAACTAAGTGCACATGAGCTGCATGTGGGCCACGTCCTTGTGCGTGATGGGTGACGCTGAACTCTTCTGCATGCTGTGTGGGTCACGGCTGCAGTGAGGAGGGACAGCTTGGCCGCACGCACATGCCCCAAGTGCGTGTTCAGGCTTGTGCGCAGGCACCTTCTCATGAACATCACGCATCGACGGGTGGGTCATTGCAATCTCTGCAGCAGTTGTTGCGTTGTCTCGACACAGCTGCATATGGCAGCTGATGAAGCCAATTACATGTTATGACCACACCACAGATCACGATGGATCGTATCGTCCATGTCCCACCCAGTTGCTACTAGTACATCGATCATGGTCTGCACAGAGCTCTTCACAACCTTTATCTCCGTCTAACACAGATTCGTAACGTCAGAGAAGGGTCACAGGGGCATGCTTCGCAAGCAGCAGAGTGACCTGGCACGCATGCGTGGCAATGCTCCACCATGCATGGCCTAAGCCTTGACCTCTTACCACTCCTATATATCGCGAGTGTTACCTGATACAACTGCCATGCGCAACTGAGACTACTGGGATGCGGTGTAACGCGTGTAGCGTACATGGGCTGGCCATGCCGGAATGCAGGCTGATGCAATCACTGCCTGGTAATATGTCCGTTGGCTGAGACGGAAGGCAAAAGGGCGATCAAGCTTGTGTCAGGTCTGCACGCGCTGGCGCTTGTTCGGACAACAGCGTCCCAGATGAATTGTCGACTTCACCTGAGGCAATCTCTAGACGACACTGGTACTGGCTGTCCATAACGCATGACTTTGATCCTTGCACCTGTGCTGCTGCCCGTCTCCGGCGCTACCAATCTACGACCAGCGTCCGCGTCAGAACATGCCGGCCCAGGGCCTGTTCAGGATCACACAAGACATAGGAGACGAAACGTTCTTCATAGACACATCCTCCGCAATAAGCTGGTATGATTCTGCCAAGTTGGTATTTTGTTCGAGGCACGGGCCTCGGGTCCATGGCCTTAACCTTGCCTCAGTGATGCAGTTATGATCCAAGCGAGAGCATATCAGCAACGTTTCTGGCCAAAGGATTATGTCATCTCGCTTACTCTCAAGACTCTTCTGGAGCTGTCCGCGATGCGCGCTACGTGTTCGGCATTCGGTCTCAGGAAGAGGCAGGACCTGTGCAGCGCCTGAACAACACTGTCAGCACCTGCACAGCGCTGACGGGCTTTGACGTGGTGTTTGCCAACTGTGGAAGCCCTCAGATACACTGCTTGCCGCTGGGAGATTTTGTGTCGGACTACCAGGATTTCTTTCCAGCGCTCTACTTTGCCAGCATGCCTGGTACGGATCCCTTGTTTCCGTTGCCCACATGGGCCACACATGTGATCATAGTAAAGGCATGCTCTACAGGGGAGGTCACAGGACTGTGCAAAATTGATGAGGCCGAAGCCATGGCAGCATCAGATCACCTGGGAGGGCTTGCTTTGTTCAGCACTGTGGACGCCACAAGGCTTGCCTATCAGAATCGAGCCAGCCCTGAGTCAATCACGGCGTTAAGCGTAAACTCATACATGGTGCGCAGCTCTTCAGGGATGCCTCAGTCCCAGGCACACAGGGCAACCTCGCGCTTGAGGAGCTGCCTGCACACCACAAACACCCACTTGCATGCAGCTGGTTTCAGGCAGCAAAGGAGGAGATGTTAAAGTTTGGGACACGAGCGGAATGAATCTCACTCCGCTTGCAGCACTCAGCGCTCATGGGCACATCACGGGCCTGGGCATCGCAAGACCAGAGTGCATGGTGTCCCAGAACGAGGCATGGGGCAGCAGGTCGCACCACCACGCGGTCGCAGCGACCGCTGACGGAGACGTCGTCACATGGCTTCTCGACATCGATGCGCACTCGGAGGTTGGCACAGTCGTGGAGGTAGGCATGATCAAAGTAGCGGATAAAGCTGTCAGGCAAGTCGAGATGATCCAGGGGCTGACTGCACCAGGTGTGATGAACACTGCTGTAATATGGCTCGCAAATGCCCCTGAAGGTGGTGTGGCTGCAGCAGGGCAGGCCACAGCAGCCCCGCATGGCTTGCAGAGCAGCTGTTGTGCAGGGGTCGCCGTGCGGTGCGAGTGCTCTGATGAGGGGATGTCGCGAATATGCTGCATCGACGTGGCAGCGGTGGCGGCGCCTCGCGTGCTGGCAGACTGGCCTGTGCGCAACGCATGCCACATGCACGTCGGCACGCCGGCGGCCGGCAGGGCGCTGCAGGTGTGGGCGCTGGATGAGGCTGGCGGCGGCGTGCACCTGACAGGCCACAGCCTGGAGGAGCTGGGCATGCACAGCACCAGCCAGGGCACCGGAAATGCCTGTACTGCGCCACCCCGGGACGCGCCCTGCGAACTCCCGGGCATGCAGCATCCTGCAGCGCAGCAGCGTGCAGACCGCCCACAGCAAGCGGACGAACGAGATGCACGTCTGGACATCGAGGCAGGCCTGTTGCTGCCGCGAGACAGTACCGATGGGACTTTGTCGCTGCGGCAGGCGACGCAGCAGGCGCAGGCTGCTGAAGCGGCTGTGCAACCGGACGAGGCGGCTGTGGGCAGCACAGGAGACGAGGATGAGGCCAGGATGAGGCTGGCAGCCCTGCTTGGGCTCGCAGACGGGCTGGACTCGCCGCCGCGCCCTGCTGAGCACGTGCAGCCCCGCAGCGCTGCAGCCTCGCCATTGGCAGCAGAGGATGCCCGTCCGGGCTCGCAGCACGACGACAAAGGCGCCAGTGTGCATGCTACCGTGGCGTCGCATGATGCGGAGCCAGCGGCTGACGGGGGCGAAGCAATGTCGTGGGATGCGCTGCGGTGCGTGCGAGAGCAGCTGGAGGCGATGTGCGGCAGCGGGGACGAAGACGGCGACACGGGCGAGGTGACGCAGCACCGCGGTGGTGATGTGGGCCTTGATTCGCCTGTTCGCGCATCCTGCGAGCAGCTGCCCAGCCATTGGCAGGGATTGGGCCCGCAGCACCACCCTGGAGCCGAAGCGATGCCTGCTGAACTGCAGGGCATGTCACGCCCGTGGGATGCCCAGCAGACTAACGATGCATCACTGCCGCCTGCGATGACAGAGACCCCTGCGCCACGTGAGTCCGGCGCGGCAACATACGAATCAGACGCTTGTGCGAACGAGGGGCCAGGCAGTGACGGCAGCGCGTCGCTGTGTCACAGCGCGCTGTTCGTCGCCGCCAGCAGCCCGGCCGATCAGGGCGGCGCTGCTGTGCTGGGGCGCCTGCCACCAGATGCTGCCTGCGGCAGTCCCGCAGCAAAGGCGGCCTTGCACCTGGACGACTGGCTGGCGGATGCAGAGGAGGCTGCGGCTGGCGTGCAGCGCGCTGCAGCCAGCGGCTCGGCGTCTAGCAGTGGCGGCGACAATAGCAGTGAGCCGTTCGCTCTGTCCAAGCTGTGCGCAGCAGCGGCCGATCAGCACACGCATGAGGAGGTGTTGCGGCCACAGTGCAGCAGCAGTACGGGGGGTGTGTCTTGGACGATCGTGCAGCCCCGAACAGCAGCCGCGCCAGCGCCTGGGTCGCGTGTGTGTGGCCGATCCCCCGGGACGGTGGCGCCGGCGCGACGCAGGCAGGGTGCCGCGCCGCGCTCACCCGGCATTTCGGCCAGCGCTGGCGTGAATCGGGAGGGGGGTGTCCGCTCAACAGCGAAACCAAGCTCGCAGGCGCTGCTGCGGCGACTGCTGCGCAAGAAGCCGACCGTGCGGCAGATCCTCGGCAAGGACCCCGCACTGCCGCCCGCCGGCCGCAGGCTTCCGGTGCGGCTCCAGATGCCATGCATGCGTCCGGCAGTCAAACGATTGTGACCAGTGGTCAGCTTGCATGCGTGTCATCGCCGGAGCTGGTGTTCCTGCCGCCAAGGATGTACCCACTCATGCATTATCATGGGGGCACCACTGTGGCCGCTCATGAGGAGCAGCAGTGTGCCCTGCAGAGCCCGCGTGCGTCTCCGGGCGTGGCAGGAGCCCCGCAGCGGGCTCGGTCACCATCGCGGGCGGCAGCGCCGCAGCCACGGCGCGCATCCAGGATCCCGCCTGCACGGGCGGCGCCTCGTGGCAAGGCGCAGGAGGTCGTGCTGCTGCCGGTGCGGCCGCCGGGGGGGCAATGGCGTGAGCAGGAGGCAGACGGGGGCAACCCGCTGCGGCAGCCCCTCCGGGAGCGCGGCAACGATATGGCGCATGCCACGCCGTCCCCCTCGAAAATGAAGGGCAGCCGCATGCGTGCATCTAGCAAGTGGCTGGGCGGGCTTGCGCAGGGAGTGGTTGCCCCAGAGAGCGACATCAGCGGCCTGCCGGCCAAGGCGCTGCAGCCCTGGCGCGCTGAGCGCTCGTGCGGGGAGGCGGTCACACCCGTGAGCCTTCCCAGTGGCGATGCTGGGGGCGGCCGCGACCCCGGCATGGCCACCGCAGCGTACCCGTGCAGCAGCACCGGTGAGCAGGGGGGCAGCCCGCATCCGCTGTCATTGCCGCGGCCGGGCGGGATGACTCAGCTGCTGGCAACGCGACTGGCGCTCGCAGCCGCCGCAGAACCGCCCACAGGTTCGCCTCCGGGCTGGGCAGAGTCTCCAGAGGGCATTGCCGCGCGACGCGCTGCGGCAACTCGCGCCGTGAATGTTCCTCGCGGTGTGACATTGTACCCACGCAAGTCACCAGGCGCAGCACGCAGCGACAACAAACAGCGCGGGGCGCAGAAAGGGGCAGAACACGAGTCAGAGAACAAGGGTGGCGGCACAGCGGGTGCGCGTACGAGCAAGGCTCGCAAGCCGGCAGCTGCACGTGCTATGACGGGGCCAGTTGTGCCAGCGCCGCTGATGAGCGACCTCTGGCGGGAGGACGAACGCGTCATGGAGGTGTGCCTCTCTGCCTGCCATGGTCTGCTCTTGCGAGTGTGCACCGCATGCGCAGGCAGCGCTCTGCTGACCGAGCTTCACTTCGCATCGCGTGGCCCAGCGCAGTGTGTAGCTGCGCACGCAGCGGGTGGAACAGCGTGCTGTGTGCAGGTGATTGACAGCGGACACCCAGAGCCGGGTTGCCCCGAAAGCATCGCCCATATCACTGCTGATCTGCTTGGGCTGCACTGGCCGGCCTGACATCCAGGGGAGGCTGTTGCGGTGATCAATAGATGCCGCATGGTGGGAGTGCCGGCGTGCATGCTGGGCGGCCGTTGTAGTGCGAGGGGCTCACAATTACGCCGCTGTCCGCATTGCAGGTAGTAGCTGCACTGTTTTCTACAGTACTGGCACCCTCCTGCGCGACTCAAATAATAGCAACAAATAACCGAGGTCGAACATCGACAAGGAGCTGGTTTCCCTGCTCTCGCTGTCAGTGCAGCCTTTCGTTGAGATGCACTGCAGCACTGCAACTTGTGGGTACTTGTTCAGGTGCTTGCGTTGCCGTGTGATTCATTCGTCTGCTGACAGATTCCTGATACGAATCCTTGCCATGGACATGGCACTCCAAAGCTGCCTGTCTGTAGAGTGACACACGGTGGGCTGTGGACCCATGCCCTCTGCTGCAGAGCCTGGGCACTTGCACCACCAAACTAACATCACCGGCTCTGTGCGTTGATCACCGTTACGCACATTTGTACGTGTCAGGCGGACTTGCACAATAGGACACCAGTTGTGCCAGGTGTCGCGAGCCCAGTACAGGGAGGAGTTCTGCGAATGCTCGGATAAAACTGTACCGTGGAGCTCATGTGTAAGCGTTGCAGATACCACGGCTAGCCCTTTTGGCAAGAGGTGGAGCGATGTGTTGCGTGTGATGCCAGCACAACCTCAGTGAACACGCAACATACTGGGGCATGCATGTATGGCCACACAGTGTTTCACAACACTATTTTAGGCACTCAGCAGTGCATTCTGTGAGGGTAGCAAATAGCGCTGGCCTGGCACTGGCAAGCCGCACGTTCCCGATTCCTGCAACACACCAGCTTTCACCGGTCACCACACCTGCAGTCTCCTACAATTTCATATAGTCATATTTACGATCCGTCGGGCTTATGTTCGCAGGGGCGCTCCTAAACTGGATGTACGAATGTCAGCTGTTTTGGCTACCTCGCCGCGCTTCGATGCGTCATCCGCGATCATTGATCGGCTGGCACTCGGTATCAACATGAAATGTAAAATCTGTAGATGATGGCGCAGATATGCGGACGGCGTGCAGGCTTTAACACACAGATGGACGGTGCACAACCTGTAACATGTTCGCGCGAAAGCCAAACGGCAGTAGCTATCCATACACCGACGTGTGATCACGCGAGGCTCATCAGTGCGTTTCATGGATAAATGTGCAACGCAGAGCGAAGCGACCGAACAGATCAATGATCGGGGCTTTGCATCTGTGTGATGCATGCTTCGGCCCTAGGCTGCACGCGTGGTCGTTGCGACCTGGACGCGCGAGCGCATTTGGTCATCACATGACTTGGTAGAGTAAGCGTTGAAGGGATGGGTATTCCCTATTGCGACTGCGCACATCAGCACGGTACTCGAGACTGCCTTGCACAGTTTTCAGTCGCGCCTGCTGCACAGGCCAACTGGCAGCGGTAGCGAAGCTGATCAGCAGTGTATTAGGTGTCAGGAAGACGTCATGGCGACAGAAGCATGTCCCATCCTCATGTACTGGGAGAGGTTGCCTCCTTACGAGATCGTGGCTGCTGCGTCGCTGGCGCAAGTCAAGATCGAGCCTCGGCCGGATCCCAAGGCCACCAAGGACTATGTGGTCACACTGAAGCTGGGAGACGGGTATGTAACCTCTCAATTATGGCGAATGCTGGCGCTGATCCGTCTCAGCTTGCTCAGGTAGTGCACAGTGCTGTGAGTTGTCCAGAAGCAGCTCTGAAACAACATTTCTGCTGAAATAGATAGCAAAGCGTTCTAGCGTAACATTCCTCACGTACTCAGCCACTGTAAGTGTCTGTATGCCTGGAGAGGCTGGCCGCGAGAAACAGCCCTGATGCAACCCAGTGCGGGCGTCGCCATGCAGAATGCTGCTGCAAGGAGCAGTCATGATCCTGAAGTACGTGGCCAGATCAGCAGAGCCAGGGACGCCCGGGCTGTACGGCAGCAGTGCACTGGACGCGTGCACAATCGACCAGTGGCTGGACTTCTGCGACAAGCAGTTTGTGAGCGGCCCCGGCCTGGAGGCAGCCGTGGCAGCTGCGGGGGAGGCACTGGCCCTTCGCACGTTCATGGTCGGCCACAGCCTCTCCATCGCAGACCTGTGCGGCTGGGGCCGCCTGCAGACGGCGGCGATGTGGGTCAAAGTGCGCAACGGCGCGTCCGCAACCAACGTGCGCCGCTGGCATGAGTTTTGCGCCGCGCAGCCCCCGCTAGCAGCCGCCCTGGAGGCACTTGCGCCGAAGAAGAGCAGCAGCAACGCCAAGGTGCCCTTCACGCCCCCTTCACTTGCGGTGGCCTGTGGCGTGTGATGGTGGCATGCTGACGTGGCGCCAGGCATGCTTCGACATGAGGGAAGTGCATGCATCAGCCGGCCTTCTCAAGCCACAGCGCGCGACACTGGCGGCCTGCCAAGCACTCCTCGTACTGGCAGCTGCCGGTCCACACAAAGGGGTGTGCGTGTGTGCGCAGGCAGCGATCGCGGAGCGGTCGGCGGGGGGTGGCAAGCGCAGCGGCAAGACCGGGGAGGCGGCGAGCCTCGACATGGAGCTGCCGGGGGCTGTGCAGGGCGCTGTGGTGACGCGCTTCCCGCCGGAGCCGTCGGGGTACCTCCACATCGGGCACGCCAAGGCCGCGCTGCTGAACCAGATCTTCGCGGACCGCTATGAGGGCCGCCTCGTGGTGCGCTTCGACGACACCAACCCCTCCAAGGAGTCGACCGAGTTTGTGGACAACATCATCGATGACATGGCGCGCCTCGGCCTCCGCTACGGCAAGTACGCCTCCCCGCCCCGCTGTTGCTCGTGGCGTTGCCGTGGGATGGGTGGCAGTTTGCGTGTCATCCAAGTGTCCGGCAGTCCGGCAACGAGCAGTCGGACAGCAGGAGAGTGTGTGCCCGTACCTGCTTGGAGGCGGAGCATGCCACAGCATGGGGCACAACTGGGTCCCGTGAATCTGGTCTGTTGGGTGGCTCCAACAGCGCCAGTCCAGCAGGCGATGGGTTGGGCCGTGTTGCATGGCCACAGTGCCTGCAACAGTGTGCGTGGTGCCGTGGGGGTGTGCTGAAGGTGGGGCCTCGTGCAGGCTCACATATACGTCGGACTTTTTCCCGCAGATGGTGGACATGGCGCGGGCGCTCATCCGCGCGGGGCACCTGTACGCGGACAACACGGACGTGGACCGTATGCGCGAGGAGCGCATGGCTGGAACGCCGTCGCAGTGCCGCGGCCAGCCCGCTGACGAGACGCTGCGCATCTTTAACGAGGAGATGCTGCCCGGCACCGAGGCACGCGTCCCCCTACCGCCCGCAGTTTCTGCGCGGCTCGCATAACCCGCCTTCAAGGACTCGCCGCTCACGTACTCTGGCCAGCTCGGTGCAATGCAACCAGCGCTGCACATGCGTGAGTCCAATGACCTTGATGACTCCCGCTGCGACTTAGATGGCACCAGACTGTGGCTGTTGCAAGGCACATGCGTTGTGCGGTCTCTGGCGCGCATGCTGTGTTGGCTCGACGTTGCATGCGGGAGGTGGGGCCGTGTGTGTGCAGGAGGGCGTGAAGTATGCGCTGCGCGTGCGCATGGACATGGCGGCGGACAACAAGTGCCTGCGCGACCCGGTCGCGTACCGCTGCAACGCGCACCCGCACTGGCGCACCGGCACGACCTTCAAGTGCTACCCCACCTACGACTTTGCATGTCCGTTTGTGGACGCGGCGCAGGGCGTGACGCACGCGCTACGCACGAGCGAGTACAAGGACCGCGAGGAGCAGTACTACCGCATACTGGCCATGATGCGCGCTGCGGATGCTGCGCTGCCCGCTGTGCATATCTGGGACTACTCCCGCCTCAACTTCGTGCATACCGGTGCGGCCGCCCCCAGGCGCGTGGGCTCTGTATGAGGCTACGGGCAGCATCCACGCATGCCGATGTTGCTGTTCCAGTGGTGCAGATGGTCAAAGTGGTTTGTGCCACCAGTGTCGACGCTGGCTGCCGCGCGTGTGTGGCATTGCAGTGTTGGCCAATTCGAGCGTTTGCATGCATACGCACTCTTGCGAAGATGGTGTTCGGATACAGTCGCTCGGCTGAATACAGTAGCAGAACAATGGCCAAGGGGGTGTGTGGGCCAGCACGAGCAAACACGACTTGACTAACGTGTGCATTGTGCACTTCAGCACTGATAAGTCATCGCAATCACAGAATACCCTGCTGGGTGTGTGCGAAGTAAGGTATCTGGTGTTTGTGATTGCTGAGCTACGCACTGTTGCTGCTCCTAGCAACGCCCATGGCTACGGGTGCTATCCGCATGCACGGCCCAAGCTGCTCGAGGCCATGCCATCCAACTCACCGTCTGCAGACCATTTTCTGGAAGTCAGTCCATAGGGTTTTTTTTTGCGAAGCCGCGTATTCGGCACTGTGGGACTGCATGGCATCCATCTGCTCCATGGTGTGGCACGTGTGAGGTGCTCGTGCAGTGCTGTCAAAGCGCAAGCTGCAGAAGCTGGTGGACACGGGCGTCGTGCCCGGGTGGACGGACCCGCGCTTCCCCACCGTGCAGGGAATCCTGCGCGCGGGGCTGCAGCTGCCGGCGCTGAAGGAGTTCATCGTGGCGCAGGGGGCCTCGCGCAACAACAATCTCCAGCAGTGGGACAAGATCTGGGCCATCAACAAGCAGGTGCGCCGCGACGGCTGCAAAGCACGCACATCGTTACTGCGGCCGTACCGTACTCCCAAATGCAACAGCTTTGATGACACTTTTGAGACCACGTGTCCGATCAGGCGGTCCACAAATTGCAAGGTCAGGGCATCTGCATGCTCGCTTTGGGCGCTGAAATCCATCACACCAGGGAGGTGCGGCGTCAGTGGATTGGTGCTGCGTGCCGGTCACGCTGGCCGCCGAGTTGGGTGCCGTCACGGGGGCCCGGCGTGCAGATGATTGACCCGGTGGCGCCGCGGCACACGGCCGTCATCAAGGGGGGCATGGTGCCCGTGACGCTCTCCAACGGCCCTGCCGGTGTCGAGGTGTCGTCGGCGCCAAAGCACAAGAAGAATGCCGATGTCGGCACGAAGGTCGTGTACAAGACGAGCCGCATCTTCATCGACCAGGCCGACGCGCGAGCCCTCTCGCAGGGCGAGGAGGTCCGCTCTGCCCCGGTGTTCGGCGGTGTGGAGTGGCAGGCGCATCAGGCAGTGCGGAAACAGTTCATGTGGCTACAGGTGACGCTGATGGACTGGGGCAACTGCATCATGCGGGCGGTGGAGGCGGGCGCGGACGGTGCGGTGACAGCGATTACTGGGGAGCTGCACCTGGAGGGCGACTTCAAGAAGACCAAGCTCAAGCTGACGTGGCTGGCGGACGTCCCGGAGGTTGTGCCCCTGCGGCTGGTGACACTCGGGAACCTCATCACCAAAGCCAAGGTGCGCTGCAGTGCCGCCCTGCTGCTAAGCCGCTAGGGCATGTCCAGCGCGCGGGGCTGGTTAGGGCCACGCCCATGATGCCGGGTCGGTAAGTGAATGTCAGATTGGGTGGGGCTGTTGCGCTTGTTCGCGCAGCGCAACATGAGTCATTGCTGCTGTGACAATGTGCTGTGCAACGCCTCCTGTACCTGTCACTGCTGCCTGTGCTGAGCTAGGGGCACCGTGTCTTGCATGCGCCGTGACGGCGTGGTTGTGTGTACCACACAGTAGAGGTGTCCGGTGCAGCATGAGGCGGTGACAGGTGTGCTTGCGTGCAGCTGGAGGAGGACGATGACTTTGACGAGTACGTGAACCGCGACAGCTGGCACGAGGAGGAGGCGCTGGGGGACGCCAACATGCGCACGCTGCAGCACGGCGCCGTGCTGCAGCTCGAGCGCAAGGGCTACTTCCGCGTCGATGCCGGCGCTGGCAAGGCCGGGGAGCCGCTGCTCCTGCTCAGCATCCCCGACGGCCGCCAGAAGCGGTGACGCAGGCATCCGCTGACGTGGTAGTGACGGGTGCATATGGCCGGGTGGTCTGTCCGTTAGGTAGTGGTACTGTTCGGCCAGCATGCTGCTGAGCTTCATTGCACGTAGGGCAGCTAAGGAGGAGACCTGTCCCGAGGTCGAGTTCGGGTGGAGTTTCACACAATGCTCACAGTTCAAACTGTAAGCTGCTTTCAAATCAGGCATGAGGCGTACAGCTGCGTGTGTCTGCACACGATGCTGCATGAGAGCATGGCGGCACAGGAATTGCACTGTGCCAGTGCCGAGATGCTGCTGTGTGACTGCGTGTGCGTGCCATAATGTGGCAATAGGTAGGGGTTGCTCGGCAGAAAGCCTGTCACAGATGCATCTGCGAATCAGTTCGCAACAGCCATCGTTCATGCGTTACAACATGATTTCCGCAACACCATTTCGTTTACCACAATTTTGCGCTTACATGCGCTAGCTCGCAACCACGTGCATTCGGTTTTGCAGCATGCCTGCAGTGGCATCTGCCGTCACTACCTAGCCCGCTGCATCTGCCCAGCCTACAGCAAGCCAGCATCTACAATCGGTGCTGGACGCAGCGTTTGTCCACCCCTTGCTCACCTGCAGTTGGACGTGGCAAACACGAACTGATTGTAGTCGAGCGAGATTCGCCCCTGGTGCTGTGCATCAAACGCCGTGAACATCTGCGAGGTCTGCTTGAGGAAGACGCAGGCGGCAATGTACTCTGCCATCTGCCACTTGTTGTTTCGCATCGGGTTGTACGCGGCGAAGAGTGCCTCGAAGGCATGCTGGTCGAGCTGGAAACCTGCAGGTCACTTGCAGTTGGAGGCAGCATAGACAAACTGGTTGTAATCCAGTGCCACACGGCCCGCCTTGGCGGTGTCAAAGGCCTGGAAGATGGCTGCAGTGTTTCGCAGGAACACGCAGACCGCAATATATTCAGGCTGTTTCATGCTGTTGCTCCGGTCTGGGTCAAACGCGAAGAAGACTGAGTTAAAGGCGTGCTCATCGAGATTGAAGCCTGCATTCGGACACGGCCTCACCGTGCTGCCCCAGCAGGCTTGGCACCACCAGGCCACACATGCCCGTGTTTGCGCTCAGCGCGCACATGCCAGTGCAGTGCCCAGTTGAGGAGCCATGAATGTCAAATTAACCGAAGAGGCAAACGCACCCGACTGCCTTAGAGCCCTCAGTACTTCGTTCTTCTCCAATGAGCCGGATCGGTCGAGATCAAACTGGTGGAAGGAAGCGTGCATGTCCATCAAGAACTGATGCTGCAGCAGAGTCAGATGTCAACACTAATGTTGTGGTAACAAGCAGCAATAACGCAGGACACGGGCGTTCAGCGCAGGAAGTCGGTCCGTCTAATTCCTGAACAGGAAACGCTTGACACTAGTATATGCGCAGCAGGCTGATGTCGTACCAGTCCTTGGAACTCCTGGTATGATATGGTTCCATTCCTGTCCCGATCGTACATCCTGCATGTGAGAAGCGCGTCGATCATTAGGCACTGCATTCCAGTGCCATTCAACTCCTGCTGTCAGAGTGTCGCAGAACTTGTGCGTACCGTATCATCGATGCGACGACTTGCAGGGAGAAGTGCAAGTTGCCCATGCCCAAAGCCCGTTGCAATTCAGTCGCGTCGATATTTCCGCTGCCATCTTCATCAACTATCCTGAACCACTGCAAGCATGGAGGTATTCGTGACGCGGCAACGTCAATTGGCAGTGGGAACGCCCATTCGGCCGTGGTCGTGTGGGCTCCGGATTACGCGAAGGTTGTGCCCGAAGCGCCTCCTCAGCTCGGCCAGACGAGCCCAAATGTGATAGAGGTCATACGGTGCACGAATTGCCGTGTACGGACATACTGAGGTGTTTGGATGCGTCCAGGTGGTGTGAAGCAACTCGCACCTGGGCGATGTCCATCGTCAGACTCTGTAACAATTACAAAGCGTTCTAGGAGCACTAGTATGCGTCAGATCACTCAGATGAAGCTTTCTGCAAGGACTATGTCGCTGCGATACTGTTATGGCCGATGCGGAGTTTGTTACGTAGGCGTGAGTGCCTCAGTCTAGGTTCATCGCCTATCTGCTGGCAGGATATGTATACAAGGTATTGCCGACGGTGTGAACAGGAGAACCCGATCAGCAGCTACGCAGGCATGCGTCGATGCACCGCGGTGTTATGTCCCGAGAAGATTGACGGCATCACCATGCATTTGTTGTCGTTTACGCGCCACGCTCAGCATTGGCCGTCTGCATGCAGCTGCGGAGGCTTGTAAATAGAGAGGACACCTTCTCCTCACTTTCACTTAGAGTAGCGTTCGGTCGGGATTGTCGCTTGCCATTCGTCTGCGCTACCGAAAACACCGCACCGTACACACGTCATTAGACGCTCGTTATCCGATGAGCAGAAGGGTTATCAAAGGATGCAGGACGGATATCAAAGAATGCAGTACAGAGAGGTTCAACTACCTGTGCCGTGTGATGTTTCGCTAGGTTTCCATTGTCAGTGGCCCCTGAATGACATAAGCCACGCTGCGAAGCGGACGACTACCTTGCCAATGATGCAGCCTGAGACCCACCGAAAGCTGATACATTGTCTCTTTCTCCCTGAACCGCCGCCCTGACGCGCCCATTTGGTCGCGGGCATGCAGGCACACCGGAGCGGGCTCAACAGGCATGTCACCTGCAGTAGCACTGTACAGGGCTACCAGGCTGCGGAAGCAGCTGCGCTGACCTGAACAATCATCCTTCCTTTATGCTGGCGTCATGCTTGAAGGGTGACCTTAAGATGAACGCCCAAAGCTTGACGCTGTGGAGCACCTCCATCCGTCTGCGCATACACACAACTGGCGGCGCAGCCTTGATGCGGTGCCCGACGGCACCCCGCAAGCAGCGTCAGCACAGAAGTGGAAGCGCGACTGCATGCAGGTTCAGTCCTGGGCGGTCTTCTGCAGTGCTGCGGGTGCCCAGATGTGCCAGCTCTGATTCGGGTGTTGCGGACGCTATGCCGCTGCCACCATGCGGTGAGACTTATGTGTGATGGCACCAGTGCACACAGGCATCCTCTGATGCGGTGTCGAGATGAGATAAGCTGGGCGAAACATCACCATCATGACCGCACCTGGCATTGGAAGCCTATACAATGGATGCCAGATGCTAGCCCAACAGGGAGGCCCTGCCGCGGACCTGCTGAGAACTCCGCTGCGCATGTGCAATGGACTGGAAGTCAGCATGTTCACTTGGATCATTGCTGTTGGAAGTGGAATAACGCAGCCGGCGTGTGAGCAATGTGGCATCGAATTTGGACGCATGCCAGATCAATCATTGCATCATTACTCTTCAAGCGTAGGCAAAACGCTTCATGGCCTTATAACTACGGCCTGGATCGGATGGCAAAGTTCTCGCTTCAATTGTGTAGGCACCAGAGCTGTTCTGGTAGAGCTATGGAATATTGGGCGTAGTGTCCACAGGTGGGTATTTGATCGTGCTGTTTCCATGCTGCCAACAAGGTGCAACATCCGCGCCGAATGAGCTCCGCACAGCTATACAGAGTGCTATTGTGCACTTGCCGGTGTATCCAGGATGCATGGTAGCTTTGCGACTTCTTGAGGTGATTGTCTAGGCGCTGTTTGCCTCATGCTTCGCAGGGATACCTGCAGCTCTATGCGATTGTCTGATTCATCGATCACATGAGTGCCAGTGATGATCAATCGTCTGCTCCCCTAGCAGCTGATACAGGGACCCCTGCTCCAAAGGGATATGTGATCGGCAAGTCGATCACGAGCCGGTTCAAATATGACCCGGTACCCAACATTACAGCGGCAGAGATGGCACAGCAAGACGTGGGACAGAACTGCGTCATCAGATCTGTCCTCTCTGGCGCGGCAGGAGGTGTCATGGGTGTAGCGTTCGGCATTTTCATGGGCGCGATGGACCCAGCAGCCATGGGGAACCCGGCTCCGCTGGCGGATCAGCCGGCAAAGACTACCATGCAAGTGCTGCGAAGCACATACAGAATGACGAGAGATCGAAGTGTGTATGCTCCTAGCGGTTCATGAGGTCTGCATCAGATATTTAACCTTCCTGTCAGGGCTGCAGATGTGGGCAGGTTGCAAATAATGCACGGCATGGCCATCGCATTACATCATTTTCACGGATGTGAGACATGCAGGATGTATGCGCGCAGCTTTGCGACGCTCGGGCTGCTATATGCTGGAATCGAGTGTGTGATAGAGGGGCAGCGAGGCAAGCACGACATGTACAACTCGCTGTACACTGGCTTCCTGACCGGCGGCCTCCTCGCTCGAGGCAGTACGCATTGTTGCTTCCTAAGTCCGACCGCGCCGGTTCATATCATCTCACGCCTGCGGCTGCTTGTGGCAGGGCCTGACAATGGTGTCGTTCGCAGGTGGCCCGACGGGGATGGCCATGGGCGCAGTGTCGTTCGCCGGGTTCTCTGTGGCGATAGACAGATTCATGGGCTTCCACTAACATGTGGGACTGCGTAAGACTATCAGGGCAGCGGTTGCCGGAAGCGGACGGGAGCATCTGCCACAAGTGCAGCCCAGATCCCAGCGGTTGACAGGCCGGACTGCTGATCCAAGCTGGACAGCTGTGAAAGGCCTGGTGCAGCGCAGGCACGGCTGTTGCACCAGAGTCATCATGCGGCGGCGGGTGCTGCGGTGTCACGCTGTGACAGACCTGCAAGCTCACCGGGCAAAGGGCAGGCAGCATGAGCATGGAGCGGGATTGCTGCCGTTGTGGCGCCGTGCTGGTGGGCAAGGGTCTCACATGAGAGCAGCGCAGCAGCCCGGCAGCGAGGGGTTCCCACTGGTGGGTAGTGCAGCATGGCCTAGGCCATGCATATTTAGCGGGTCAAGTCGCAGTAATTCAGCGGTTTGTAAAACTATACAGCAGTCCACGGACTGCTTCAGGCAAAAAGGCCTCGCAGTCCCGCTCGGTGCGACAGTCTTAGCCAATCAAAAATCGCACACCGGCACAAAAAATGGAACATCGCACACCAATGCAATGCAAGCGACGGTGCCAAGCATGCAGTGTACCGGAGCACGCAGTGGGTGTATTCCGCTCGAGGCATGGCGTTTGTCCCAGGGGCTGTTGTGATACAGTCAGATCGTGGTGTGTAGTACCAATGGCTCGTTACACTTTCGCGTTGTTTACATGCGTTGTTGACCATGGCTGGTCGCACCTGAATTCCGCGTGGGCACTTTGCCAGTTCGGTGTCACTCGCGCCGCCTCTTACCGCTCCTACAGCTAAATGGGGCGCGCCTGCCGCGCACTCCAAACAGTACACATGTAGCAGGCTAATCTCGGGAAGCGGTGTAATCTACGCCCATTTCCAATGACATCATGATCTCCATAAGACGATGGGTGGCGCTCCAAACAATCACTTCTTCTATGCTGCTAGTCTAGTGCACAACAAAATGGCAAAAATAGCAGCCGGCGCCTAGGTGCGCTGGCGGCCAGGCAGCCGCCGGGGCCTAGCCGAGCAGCGGTGAGCTGGCGCCGGAGGATCGGGTGCGTGCAAGCTGCACCACAGCGACGACGCTCAGCAGGCCCAGCACGGCCATGGCGGCGAGGGAGATGGTGTGGATGACTGTGCCGTGCTGCTTTGCGGCGACGCCCCAGAAGGCCCAGACGAGGGTCGCGCCGTAGACCCAGCCCTGGGTGCGGCCGATGACACCAGCGCCGAGCACGGTGATGATCGCGGCGGCGGCGATGGCAAAGGGCATGAGACGCAGGGAGAAGGCGACGTTGAGCGCGATGAGGACGGCGACAGATGCGGCAACGGTCAGCCACGCGGCATTCATGGCGGAGCTGGCGACGATGACATGCTTGGCGAGGGAGGCGGGGGCAAAATCAGTGATGGCCGGGCGAAGCGCGAGCGCATTGCGGTAGGAGTGGCTGAAGGCGTAGGTGGCGGCGATGAGCACGATGGCGCAGGCGATGAGGCTCGCCTTGGACTGCAGCTGGAAGAGGTACTGCCACAGGCTCTCGGCCGCCCAGCCGAAGACCCACCAGATGCACACCGACTTGACGATGCTCTGCTTGTCGGACTGCACACGGCACGGATGCGGGTCTGGAATGCGCACGTTGTGGCCGGAGGATGCGGGGTGCTGTTCGTGTATAGTGGCCACGCTGGTTTGTGGCGCTTGCGCGTGCATGCGAGCGGTCGACGGTTCGATGACAAATCGAAGAGCGCACCGCATTCTGTGGGCGATACATCAGGTAGATCACCGAGATTCCTTGGCCGAGGAAGATGAGGCCCCAGATGGCGAAGGTGAAGCCTGCGGGTGTCAGGGGCGTCTGGTTCAGCTTGCTGATCTGCACATGACACTCCAATTTCAAATGCCGCAGGCCCGACCGGCTGCGTGGCTGTCCGCTACACCATCATCCTATTCAAGTTTGGATAACATCACCTGCCACTGGACGGTGCCTGACATCAGTGTCGAATGCCATGCCGGTGCCTTAGGTCGCGTGTGACAAAAACTGTTGACGACGCCAACGCAGTCACCGCTCACGCGCAGTGCATGCGGAACACCACAAAGCACCAGAAAGCAACATTAAACAGCAATTGGAGGTTTACGGCAAAGACGACGTGACGGCAACCGCAACGGCGCTTCCGAGCCGTGGACACGCTAGGTCATGTGGAGCCGCACATCCGCGTTGGTCTTGCCAAACAAGCCGGCTTGAGAGCCGTACGAGATGATCAGAGTGATCACGTATGCCAGCACTGTGGCGATGTCATGGCCATCGTATCCGGCCATTGTTGCTGCTTGATGGGCAGTGCAAGTGGCGTGATCTGTCAGTGCCTGGTGAGTAGAACGGCAAGGTGGCACTATGCAGGGCAATAGAGGCCAATTGTTGCTCACGGCCTATACATACGGCTGGCAACACATCACAAGTGGTCAGACGGCCCTGAAATGGGACTATCTGACGTGGAGATTCCGGGCAGGCTGGCGTCCATGCAGCCAGGTAGCCACAGCTGCCGACCGCCGATGCATGGTCTAGCCATGCGATGCGAGGTGTGGCCAACAGGCGCCCCACACGGCGAGCGCCGTGGGTGTGGTTGTGTTGGTTGTGTCGGTTCGTTTCGACTTGTCGCCTGAGACAGGTCCTGCTTGTTGCTGTCTGCCTTCGGGGGGGTGTTGGCCGTCTGCTTTCCTGCTGTTGTCCTCGCTGCCGGGCTCTTGCTTTCATCTCCGTGTAACACGGCGAGCGCCGTATCCATCGGAACAGTTCGGTCGTTACCACTGGTCAGTTAAGAATAGTCGTCGCGCTCATGTCGCAGCCTTGATGGGGCCCATCGGGCTTAGTATGCTGTGTTGACCACAGCGCCAGATCTAGAGCGCACGTGGCGTGTACCGCCGCAGCGCGTGCACGCACTGTGTATGTATACCGTTACATTGCAAGGCATCCCCGTCACGAGAGGTCCCAACAAATATCCAGGCAGAAATATTAGAATGTAGGCATGTACTCTAGGTACAATTGAGGCTCGCGGCCAGGATCACGTGCGACAACCGCTACAGGTTGAATGCCTCACTTGATCATGCATGGCTTGAGTAGCGTGGGCATACTGGATTGCGCAGGACGGCCAAGCAAACGACGCACAATGGCCTCAGCAGTGTCAGCATCATCGTCCACGGATGGTCCATGCGGCTGTTGGCAGGGTCGGGGCAGGAATTCAGGCAATTTGCACAGTTGGCCCGTGCCTGAACGTGTCTCTCATCTGCAATGTAGACGGAGGCCCAGGATCGCACTTAAAGTTTCATGTAAGATTAAATGTTGAACATTGGCAATGGCAATCGAGGTCTGCAACGACGCCTCGCCGGCAGTGGTGTGGTCGCAATACGTCTGCCGCAGGCGCCCGTGCGTCTTCAAGAGCATTCCACGGGACCTCCAAATCCTGAAAGACCTCGTTGCAAGGGAAAGCTTGTCCAATTTGTCGGTGAGACCCACGACCGTGCGCGCGTGTATCCACAACCTGCAACTGCGGAAACCATCCGCGCGTACACGGGGCAGTGAGGCAGCACATCGACACGCAGGGAGAAGAATCAGTGACAGTGGAAAGCCGAGCCGCAGACGGTCGGGCCTTCGGCAACGGGCGCAAGGTGCAGCGCACTGTGGCGGAGGTGTTGGACGACCTGCACCGGGGCTCGGAGGAGCTGTACCTTTCCACGCAGGAGGCGCCACTGCAACCCGACGGCTTCCCAGCGCTCTTGACGCCACCACTACGCCGCCTGGTACAGCACGGCCTGCCCCTGAAGCCGGCAGTCACGGGGAACCTCGTCCCGCAGGTGCGTTGCGCGGCATACTATCGTTTCAGCAGCCGTGTGCCCTCGCAAGCGCCCGGGCACCCACCACGCAGCCGCCGCGAGCAACACGTGCCGTGGCTGCAGGCAATAAACTTGTGGATGGGGCGCAGTGCGGAGGGCACATCGTCCGGGCTGCACCATGACTTTCACGACAACCTGTACGTGCTGCTGCGCGGCACCAAGCGCTTTCGCCTCTTCCCGCCGAACATGGCCGACCGCATGTACACGCATGGCAGCGTGGAGTGCATCCACAACAATGGCCGGTGCGGATCCCCTCCCGCCACAGCCGGTTGACACCTCACCCGCTGGAATGCATGGCACGGAGAGGCGTGACACCTGTCGCATGGCGCCAGCAGTGATAGGTGCCGAGTTGGAGGTTGGTGCAGCATTGTGTACAAGGGCGCTGGCGATGTCATGGAGGATGGTGCCGACGCGGCCGACGTGCTGCGGTGGCAGCTGAAGCAGCGGGCAGACGGCGCGGCGGGGGTGGATGCGGCGAGCAGTGGCAATGACGACGAGGCGCGCGTGGAGGCAGCCCTCGAGGCGGCGCTGGCGGCGGTAGGCGGTGACGACTGCAGCGACGAGGGCAGCATGCCCAGCGCGGACGACAGCGAGGGCGAGCAGGAGCTGTTCACTGGCAGCTGGGCCAGGGCGTCCCCAGACGAGGACGAGCAGGAGCTGGCTGCTGGCGGCGTGTCCTTGGCGGTCGAGGCGGAGCGATGCGATGGCGCCACGGCCGACGATGCGGCGCCTGATAGTTTCAGCCAGGTGAGCAGCGGGTCTCTGTGCTTGCGCTTCTTCCGTGCGCTTCTTCCGTGCGCTTCTCCCGTGCGCCGAGAGGCAGCATGAGGTGACGGGGTCATGTGGACTCCCATGCTTCCATCCGTCTGATTGATTGCCGGTACTGATGTGCTGCAGCAGAGTGGACACATGTTGCATCTGCCGTTTGAACCAGGTGTGGGGCTGCTCGCCTTGGGTGCAAAGAGCAGCAGCGCAACGGGGATCAGAGGGGCCGGTGCGGGCGCAGGTGGACATGGCACTGCCGGAGGAGGAGCTGCGGCGACGCTTCCCGCGGTTCCCAGGTGCTGCTGCCGCGACAGAGGTCACACTTCATGCTGGGGAGATGCTGCTGCTGCCGGCGTCGTGGTTCCATGAGGTGACGTCGACGAGCGGCGCCGCAGAGGGGCCCCACGCCGCCGTCAACTACTGGTTCCACCCCCCAGACGCCCTGGAGGCGCACGCCGGGGGGGAGGCGGGGCGGTTTCCCTACAGCTCGGACTACTGGCCGGACATGTGGAACGCGCGTGTGGCACGCTGCGGCTGGGACGCGGCGCTTGCAGTGCCGCTGCGGGGCGACGGCGGTGCGGCAGGCGACGCTTCGGGGAAGCGCAAGCAGCCGGATGCATGACGGGGCGATGGCGGTGCGGCAGGCGATGCTTGGGGAAGCGCAAGCAGCCGGATGCATGATGCGTGCTGCATGGGGCGTGCTGGCCGGACCCTGCTGAAGTGGTGGGCAATGGCAATGGGATGCGATGCCGGGCAGCGGTGTCAATGTAGGGGGCCTGTGAAAGGAGGATGCGAGGGGGTGTTGTGAGCGCACGCGTGCTTGTGTGCATGCGGCCCTGCGCGGTTTTCTCCGGCCTGACAGATGTTTTACTTAAAGAAGGTAGAGTCGTGTACTTCATCTGGCGTGTCGCCCCATTTGAGGCGCCAGGCAAGCGTGGTGCAGTAGAGTGCGACACACGGATGAGGCGGACGCATGGCTGCAGTGCATGCAGGCAGGCCATGCGTGTGCGTTTGTATCGGTGAGGGGGGCCGCGGCCGGCGTGGTGGTGCCTGTCAAGGAACGATCGCAGCTCTAGCCTCCCAACATGTAGACTGGTGAAATGTAGCAATGCGTGGTTCACGTGGACCTGAGACGCATGCGGAGGGCTGTAGTCGGCGCTGGCCCCCTGTTATCTCACCAGCACTGGCTGTACATGGGCGGAGTCGCACTGCATTCAGCTGCCTGTGCCCATGCACGTTGCAGCCACGCCGATGTGCCGTGCGTTGCACGACCAAGCACAACCCTGAAGTACACCAAGACTGCACAAGAGCTGATGTGGCTGTGGCAGGCGGACATCAAGAGCCTGGCAATGCTCACGGTTGCACGTATGCCTTACGTGTTGTGTCTGCTTGTTCGTGCTCCAGGCTTGTCACGAGCAGCAGCTTTGGCCATTGCTGGATGTTTGCTCAGCACAACATGTTCCGTGTGGCGAGTGAATCATAACAGACATGGGGTTTGGCAAAGTGAACGCTCTGTTACAATCGATTGCATCTGCCGGCATCAGGCTGTTTCTTTCTATCAGGTGGGCTGGTTTGCAAGACCCCGCACAATGCAGAGCAGAACCCTGTGTGCTACCTCCTGAACAATATTGCATTCGGTTCTTCATCATCAGCCATGGCACATGTGCCAGTGCGACATTCCCTTTGCACTATCTATTGCTACATGCGCTGCAGCCTTTGCTATGTGCTGCTGTGCAGCGCTCGGCCGGAGGGCCAGGCTGCGTTTCGCACTGTCACTCAAAGCGGTCATGCTGTACTGATTCTCTACGTTCCACGACCTCTGCCTCACCGATCTGAGCACTACCTGCTTCTCAATCCACGGTTGCATAGTGCTAGTGCCAGCTCCATGATCCAGCTCTCCCTGTGAGGCGCACACCTACAGCTATGTACATTGGAGCCGCACTCAACCATGATAGGCCCTGACGCAGATGGCCCCTACGACTCGATTCTCTCATTGGCCACGACTCTCTCTCTCTCTCTCTGGCTACTGCTCTTGATTCACACTGATCATGCACTGTAAAACTCTACAATGGCTCTCTGCACTGGTGCGAACCAGTGCGCAACAGCATCATGCGCTGTACTGCAGCTCTGTGGCGGTGGCCAGTGCCGGGTCTTTTGCGTTGCGGTCACGGGGCGAGCGCAGTGCGCGCAGCACACCCGCGGCAGCGCTGACGGCGAGCATTACCCCAACGCAGATCCAGGCGACGAGGCGCACGCTGTCCGACGCTCCGTCCTTGGTGGCGACGCCGGCAAAGGCCCAGGCGAGGGTGAGGCTGTAGGAGACGCAGGCGCCCGAGACCGCGATGGCGGCGCCGGCGACTGCGGCGATGACGACGAGGGTTATGGCGGCAGCCTGCAGGTCGTTGCCGGGGTGGTTGGCGGCCGTCGCGATGAGGAGGCCGAGCACGGTGGCCACGGAGAGCCAGGCCGCGTTGATGGCGATCGAGGCGGCAAGGAGGTGGCGCATGATGGCGGAGCCGCCGCAATCAAAGGCGCCGGGGCGCAGGGGGAGGACGGCGTAGAGGGCGGCGCAGAAGGCGCCAAAGGAGGTGATGAGGAGGCCAGCGCAGACGGAGAGCGCGGCGCGCGTGTTGAGGGCGAAGACGACGGTCCAGGCGGCCTCGGCGGCCCAGCCGATGCACAGCCACAGCCAGAGGGACTTGACGGCGCTGCGCTTGAACTCCTGCAGGGGGCCTGACTCGGGTGCGTGCGGGGCGGGCGGGCCGGTGGTGCGCGCATTGCGGGTGCGGGACGGGTTGGGCGGCGGCAAAGACTGGCGTTGCCGCAGGTGTGTGCATGCAGGCATTGAGAGCAGCGCAAGAGCAGAGGGACAGGGAGAGGGAGGGCAGACGGCGCGGCTGAAGGCGCACCACATCGGAGGAGCGGCGGCGGATGAGAAGGTAGATGAGGGCCGCCGCCTGGCCGGAGAAGATGATGCCCCAGATGGAGAAGGTCCAGCCCTCGGGCGTGATGGGCGTTGGGCGCTGATTGCTGATCTGCACGGCACGCTTGCAGCAGTCAGCGACTGCCAGCTGTGGCTTGCCGAGAACCTCGGTCTCGAGGAAATGGCGATACACACTGCCTGGACATGCCGCCAGCGCACTCGTGGGCAGTGTATCAGCAGCGGCCAGCATAGACGCAGGCACAAAGATGTGTACACAAGGACTGGCACACCGTGGTGCGAAGAAGCACAGGCTTTTGTGCGGGACTGTCCCTTGTGCCATTGGCACTGTGTTGCCGAGGCATCATTCATATGCTGGCATCAGTCCTCACGTGTATTATGATACATGCGGGGGCAAGGAAGGGATGCACCACCCAGCGTACAGACCTGTGGGACAAGTCTTGCAGGAATGGAAACACCGATGGCCCCCTCATGGTCCCCGAGATCGAGCAGAGCGCGTTCTAGCACCAATGTATATTCATGTAGATTTAGGTGTGCATGCACGCGCTAGTAAGTACGCTGGAAACCTGCGCTGTAGCGAGACTGTGCATGCCGCTATTGCGTATAGGTTTATGCCGATTGCCGGACCAGAGGTAGTCTGCCGTGATCTCCTCCCCAGAGAGCCAATTGCAGCCGATAAGATGCCACTGCAAGCTTAGCGCAGTCTTGTTGACGCGGTTCGCCTCGCTTGGGCTCCACAGTGCACGTGCGACAAGCGGGGCACCGATTGTACGGAGGTGTACATGGGGTGCTTTGCCAAAAATGACGTGGCCGCACGCAGCCACTACAAGCAACAAAACCGTTGCCATGATACTGGCCTTAGGTGACCTGCGAGCGCTGTTAGTCAGGAATCCAAGCGAGACAGGCCATTGGCACAGTGCCTTGACCTCCAGCGGGCAAGCGCACCTCAGAATTCGTGTCTCCGAACACTCCAGTCTGGCTCAGGTATGTGATCAAGAGCGTTGCTATAAACGTCACGACAGTGGTGGCGTCATACCAAGTGTACAAGGCTATGCAGCCAGCCATCGTGCCTCAAGAATCAACCTGGTAACGAACTTCAAGAGAGCACAATCGTACCATGTATCCTCAGGGATTTAAGATACAATGTACAGGGTAGTATCTTTGGGTTGCGAGCGCCGAGCATGCATCAGGGCCGCAAGCGTTACGGACGGGGGGTAGGTTGCGCCACAGGCGCTCGCCTTTGCATGCATGCAGTTGCAGCACTCAGTGATCATGTTCGATTTGCACTACTATCCGTTAACAGTTGTGTGGACGGAGTCTGAATGATTACATAGACGTAGCACATACTATTCAAGCCATCTGACGCATGATCGACTGTGAGCCATGCTGCAGGTACTGTGTTGGCATCGCTGGATTTAAATAGTTGGACTGGATTTGAATAGTTCAGTCTAGTAGTTCACACAGAACCACAGGAGTGGTAGTATGTTTACATTGTTCACATTTCAGTCTCATATTTCAGACTGCCGGGAACGCCAGCACTACAATTCAAGATGTGCTGCGGTGCTGATTGTTTTGTTCCTGCTCCTGCAGCACCATAGCGATGGCTTGCTACATACATGATGACTTTGCTTTCATGCCGGTGCGGGTCTGTTTTGGCGTTTTCTTGTACGGAGGGTGGCTTGAGGCATGTGATGGTTTGTCTGTTTGCATGTTGACTGGTCTGTTGCCTCTGCACTGCTGGGTCCTAGATCTGTCACTGTGTACCACACAAGATGACACGGCCCATTACTTGCAGCAGGCAGCCTCCGTCATTGCAGAAAGAACTCAACATAGCTATCTATTCATATATCTATTCATAGTAAAAGCTGTCGGCATTCTGGAACAGCTGCTGATGCTCACTCTTGGCAGGTAGCCTTTGTGTTCTAAGCTGGCACCAAGCCAGCCTGCCAATCAATGCCGGCGCAATGCGGGACAAGCCATGTGCACATACACTCGCAGCAACAGCTTGACAGCACTGATGCTGCTAGAACTCCCTCAGCCTGCAGGTGCTCCCTCAACCCGGGGTGCCCTGGCTTTTGCATCCACAGGTTCACAGATGCAGCGGTGCCAGCTCCAGTCCACAGCATTTGATACTCCTGCTTGGCAACTGGCCAGAAGCGTGTGATGGCATCAACAGAAAATCGCCCTGCCTAGCATGCCTGAGCCGGCAGGCTCTGCATGTGCATGAATACATACATACATGCAGCTTCATGACCGGGGAGCACTGTCAGCGGCGGCGGCCTCCTCTGGCGTCAGCTCACGCCACCCAGCTTCCGGCTCGGACCAACCCCGCGGCTCCACGCCCCAGGTGCGGTGGATGGCCCGCTCCAGGGCCAGCATCATGCCCGCGTCTAGCAACGGGTTGCACCAGCCGCTGACGATGCAGTAATTCACGTCTGCACCACAAGCCACGCGTGACACACGGCAAAACACAAAACAGCAAGCAACAGGATAGGGCATCATGCCAAACCCAATCGGGCATGTGCCACAGCGCCCATGGATATAGCGACGGAAGAGAAGGAGGGCAGAGTGTCGGAGGGCACAAAAGTGTCCTGCTTCTCTTCCGTCGGCAGCTGTGGAGCTAGGAGATGGAGGGCAGCAGCTGCTGCGGCTCCACCACCTTCAGCACAGGCCGAACAACACCAGAGCAGCAGGCAATGCCGGCAGCCAGGACATAGGAGCAGAGCGGCGTCCATCCAGCCCGGTTCGCACTGACAGTGTTCACCATGGGCAGTTTGACAAAGCCACATGTACGGACGTCCTGACGTGCACAGAGCAAGAGCGCGCCACAGTAGACAAAGAAGCATGCATGCACCTTATAACACTGTCATACTCATAGCTGAACTAAGCTGTAATGGCTCGACAAAGAAGCATGCATGCACCTTACAACACTGTCATACTCATAGCTGAACTAAGCTGTAATGGCTCTGACAGAGAAGAAGTGCGAACAACTAGAGAGCGTGCATAGGTTGCAATGTCACACTGCAGTCCTGACATGCCTTATTCTGCCATGCATCGAATGCATCGAATGCCTGGCGCTTGTCACATTGCAGCAGGCAGTCTGAGTGGCTAGCAGAACCCCCAGCGCTTGCACCTGGTGGGAACATGCTTAGATATCCACACAGACGCTCCGCACTGGCAGCAAGTTTTGACATGCCGGATCAGTGATGTGGGCTGCGACACGACGATGAAGCCCACATCGCTTAAGGTGGTGCAGGGGCGCACTGAAGGGGCTGCGGTGGTGGGTGCCGTGTGCCTTGCGGGAGATGATGACGTTGGCGTCCTGAAGAGCCTTGACGCCGGGCGGCAGCTGGCCGGGTCGCATGTGGCTCCATGCGTGGAACTGCTGCGACATGGCGATGAAGAAGATGGCCGAGGCAGCAAAGACGTCCCACTGGCTCGCCGTGACACCAATTGCGGAGAGTGCGAGGAAGAAGGCGGCTGCAACGCCGGCTGGCTTGAAGGTGAGGCTGCAGTTGTTGCAGAACTCGCGCTGGGTGATGGTCCACGGCCGCTGGTGGTGCCCTGCAGCTGGCCTGTGGGTGAGCCCTACCGGTGCACATCGGGCTTCATGTATCCTCCCACCTAACAGAGCAGCCCATGGCCCTGACATGCCTTTGGTGACACCGAAAGAGACAGGAGCAGACGAAGTGTGGCAGTCATGGGTTTGTGCCGGTGGTGGCACTGAGGTTATGGTGGTGGGTTTGGCGATGACTGAAACGCGCACTGCACAGGCTCAAGCCTGCTTGGCAGATCGGCACGGCCGCGACATGAGAGCTTACCTTGGAAAGCAGCGATCTGGCCGCCGAATACTGGAGTGTCTTTGTCACCGTAGTTGTCGACCCCGAAGTGATACAGGCCCGAGCCAATGTCTGCATTCAAATCTACGTTAATGAATCGTCCCAGACTACCATAGAGACTATGACAGTCGTATACGAACAGAGATGCGGTGTTCCTCAGGAGACACGCTGAGCGCTGTGGTCTGAATCCTCAAGACGTTGGAGTACTGCGGACACGTGTGCCTCTGCCGTACACATACCACATGCCACAGGCACGGCCGCACCTGCAAAGATGAATCCAGCAAAGGCACAAAGACATGCTTGTGGAGCGTCAATGCCGTGGCTGACTCCTGACGCCATCAACAACGCCATCGCCGTGGAGCTAGATGCGACAATCAATCGCTGACCCCATGAGCTCTTCAGCTCCGGGTCCTCGTCAACGAGGAAGTTAACACCATTATAAGAGACGACTTGACGTTTTTCTGCGACCTCCTGCTCCGTGCTGGTCTCTGTGGCTACAGCGCGACACACTTGCCCAGGCCTCTTCGTGCACCTGGCACCTCGCGCAGCCCTAGGAAGGCCCAGGTCCAGCGTCTGGCGATAGCTGCGCATGGTGAACGCTGTTTGTGCTAGCAAGGTTGTAGTCTTGAATGCGCGGTGTAAAATCTACGGTTCCTATCGGCCGGGAGTGCTGGACTTGGAGGCAATGCCAGAGTACGAACACGCGGAATCGACAGATTGTCAACACAGAGCCGGCAGATATCATATGATACATCCAACGGGTTCTGTTGAAACACAAACAAAGTTTCTGCATGCTTTGGCGCTCGGTGCAAGCTGTTTCGGTGGGAGGCACATTTGTGGCTGCCTTCTGTCGGAGTCTGCCAATGCATGGACGTATCAGATGCGAGGACAAGCTTATACAAGTTTCCCCGTGGCAGGTCGCGGAGCCCAAGCGCGCGCGGATTCTACTGATATCAGCATGGATATCCCCGAGGAGTATGTGTGCGCTGGTCGAACTCGACTATCCCGACTTGGTCCGCAGCTTCACGATGCGAATGTTTTAGGACAAGCTTGATTGATATCAGAGCTGTCGCCTACGATGCCTCTCGCGATCCACGAGTATTTGTAAGCACTGATCGCATATATACATAAAAGCTACAGCGCTAGCACCCGCACATTGCATGAACATGGACATGTATCGCGATGAAACTATAGATAGATCTATCTGTGCATAAAGCGGCCTCACGCATTCATGACAGGCCTATCGCAGGCAACGGCCGGCATCCGCGCGGGGATCCATGGGCTGCAGGACCATGATTACGCAAAGCGTCAGTTGAGTCATGCATGTAACCCTGGCCGCTACACGCTGGAGCGCGCTCTATCCTCTCACTTACTCCACCCGACATCAATTTTGAGTAAGTAGCTACTTATCATAGCTGCCTCCTATCTCCCTCCGGTGTCGCCCGATGCCTCTGTGGAGAGAGTATGTGCTACACAGAGAGCATAGGTCAATGTTATAGGTTACACAGAGAGCATAGGTCAATGACTGCGCACAGTGATGCAGGCCTAGGTCCATCTCAGTGGCACCTGCTGCACCTACATGGCAACAGGTTGCCATCCAGTGCACCCGTTGTGTCCGGCCAGCACTAGCTCTGCCTTCACTTGTCAAACCGAAGCAGCATGCAGCACCAACTTGGCAGGATGGCATGCACTGCCTAAGCAGTACAACCGTGCCATGGTGTGCCATGCTGGTACTGTATCAACCCCATACATGCGTTGCATGGCACCGCATGCATGGCACCGCATGCATGACATGTGCCAAGCAGGGCACCATGGTGCACACAGGCCATCCGCACACCCGAATGCAGCCATACCGTCGGGAGAGGCCGCCGACATGGTCTCGGCACAGCACGCAGCACATCCCGCACGCAGAGCCAGGCTGGCGCCCCACGCGTAGCGGCTGCGTCATGCGCGTTCGAGCTTGAGGGCGCAGAGGAAGAGGTCGTGCAGCCCCGCGGCGCGGCAGGCGTCACCCATCTCCCCCAGCTGCTCCTCCTGCAGCTCCGCGAGCCGCGGTGGCAGCCGCCGCAGCGCGCGCAGCTCGGCTGCGCTGCCACACTCTCGCCGCTGCTCGCCGCGCACGGC
The DNA here is from genome assembly GCA_900538255.1 of Ulva mutabilis. NCBI lineage: Eukaryota > Viridiplantae > Chlorophyta > Ulvophyceae > Ulvales > Ulvaceae > Ulva > Ulva mutabilis. Next base: position 468,706 of record UNSF01000038.1, on the reverse strand, counting down.
CATTGCCTTCCATCGTTGGCTGCGCAGCCGCGCGACGTACTCTGCCACGTCAGCGGCGGCGCCCTCCAGCAGCAGCACGCCGGGGTAACCCACCTTGTACATACCTCCGACCATCAGCTCCGCTGACCACGCTGCCATGCTGCGCCGCTTCTTTTGCGACTTGATGTGGTGGAACCTGCACCTGGCGCGCTCGCTCAGCCGCTGCGTCCCGCTGCCGAAGCAGCGCATGGTGCAGCGCAGCGCAAGCGGCGGCTGCGGAGCGGCCACACTGTACTGACAGCCGCTATGACTGTGCGCAGCACACGGCACCAACACGGCAGACAGCGCACCGCTGTCGGGAAGGCCTGCACAGCGTGAGCAGCGGCGGCAACCACAAGGGCACGGCACTGTAAGCGCCGGCCTTACAGCGGGCATCTTGCCGCGCCAGACCCTCGTAGTGCCCCGTGTCCTCTTTGCACAGAGCAGCGGCTGCAGCAGCAGTGTCCGCCGGCCAGCGGCAGTCTGATCATGCCGGCGCATGCAAGCAGGGCATTTAGCAGGGCGCACATAGGGTTCCTGAAACCGCCGCATGGGCTACGCACACACGAGCCACGTACAAGCCGGGAGCAGCCAGTGCGCTACGCACCACACGACGGCATGCATGAGGGTGTGGGGCTCCATGGCCGGTGCCGCTGTGGCCACGGCAGCGCTGCTGGGGGCGTCGGCTGTGAGCGCTCCAGCGTCGAGGCGCTCCTGCAGCAGCGTTGCCATACGGTCCACGCACAGTAGCAGCACCTCCTCGCCCACATTCTCTGCTGCAAAAGCGGTCAGCTCTGCTGATAGCTCGTCCAAGTGCTCCCTGAATTGGGCACATGCATGCGTCAGGTCGGAGGCTGGCCTCCCATGTCAACGGCGGTGCATCGCTCGTCGGCAGAGTGGAGCCTGCATGGCGCATGAGCATGCGGGCACACATGGTTGAACAGCTTGTCAAGTGCAAGTTTTTATTCCCTTACGTGGCGGCCGCACCTGGGGGCGTTGGCGATCAGCTGCAGCGACGGGCTCACATGTGGGTATGCTATGGGAAGTGTGAATCGAATGGTGACGGCAGCTCCGTGGACAGAGATGCCCGGGATGTTGATGCAGCCTGAGAGGCATCCTGGGGGGGCATGCGCATCGTGTTGCGAATCGCAGGCAGAGATGGCTTGTGCTGCATCCTTGAGCATGTTCTGCTCTTCATTGGAAAACACCACTGTGTCGTCGTCTGGATAAACGCTGCGAAGGGCCTGCACGCCACTGCCCCTCTGCAGCTGGGTTTGGCTAAATCCAAATTCGGCTGTGCAGGTGTTGTGTGCGTGCTCAACAGATAGCGCTGCCATCAGATTGTCACTATGCCATCAGATTGTCACTATGCCATCAGATTGTCACTATGCCTTGACAGCCAGGCTTTGCTGAGACGAGCATACATCTACCTCGTCCAGCTGCCGGGAAAGTGTCTCCATTCCAAATCAAACAGGCTGATATGCATGCTTGCTGGGCAGTGTCTGGTTCCGCGCTTGTATATGTGTTCGTGAGATGTGGTATGCCAGGCGATGTCTACAGTCAAGCCGGGAACATGGCCTTGCAGTGTATTGCTTCAGCATGTTGTCGCACGTGCGAGGCTGCGTTCAAGCTTGAATTACTACTAAAAATGATAAACAGGTGATGCCTAACATCGTCCAACCAGCATCACCGCCTGTGCAGCTCTGCCATGAAGTCCATAACGGCCACAACAGCCTAACGCGCCGAGGTTCGCAACAGGATAGGCTTCGTAAGCAAGTCGACCATTCCGATCCCGTGGATAGATTGCATGAATTACTACGTGGCGCGCCATCGCGCATGGGAGGCAGCGGCGGGGCTGCTTCAAGTGCTCGAGGCCAGCGCGGCGTACTCGACTTGTCGCGCTATCAGGAGGGTGCCAGAAGCAGCATCGCCGACAAACTTTTGAGTGTTATAGTGTGCGTAACAAGCCTATGTGTCACAATTCTACACGCTAGTGCTCGTTCGCGCAACTGGGCAAGTCTGCGTTGTGTCTCGTGATGGTCTGCCAGCAGAACGAGCGGCTGGTGTTTTCAGACCGCTGACAAGTCACTGTGCATCATCATCCTAGCGCCTCGATGTTTCTACGATGCTTGGATAGCAACGTATATACCGTACGATGAGACTGTGGGTGCGTAGCACTTTCCGAAGCCCGTGGAGAAGGACGGATGTGGGGACTGTGAGAGCGTCAGCAAGCGTGAACCTCGTAACCTTTTACAATCCGTATGTTCTTCCCACTCAGATATTCTGTAGTTCAAAAGCCCGTCTTGTGGACATGCATTGGCGGCTGACTCGATGGTCTGCGCATTTGGGGACTGGGCAACGTCGCAGCTGCTCGCCCAGGTTTCTCACCTGGGGGCAAAGGGACGAGGTGGAGGTCTAATGGTGTACAAGGCATCATCCGTGGCAAATGTTGTAGCATCCGCCTCACATGCTCCATCTCGTCGGTGGATGAGCTGAATTTCGAAAGAATTGACAATGAATTCGCCGCTCGGCTTTGTGCAGGCACCAGCGATTACCACAACAGGAGTACACTTCAAGGTCAAGGTCTAGATCCTATTACGTAGAGCTACAGAAACCACTACAGGTCCAATTTTTTGTGGATCCGGAGTCTTCCCAGGTACCGATCGTTCTTTACGTGAATTGGCATCGACAGTGCCAGGCACCTGAGGCTGGCGCTGCGCTTGCCCCTGTCATGGCACTTGTTCTCCAAAAGAGAAGTTCGCATAGCCATGACTGCTGCTACAGCTGGCAGCGCCTGCTGTCTGGCGTCGGGTAGGCAGACGGGATAGCAGATATTGGAACATGCAGCACAAGTTTGCGAGTTCAACCGAGCTCCATGCGCAGGTAGTTGTACACCGAATCTTTGCCGGATGCACAAGAACGGAATGCCGGCTGTTGCAGCCAGGCGACACGTTGCTGTCAGCTGGCCCAGTGGACTCTCGGCATGGCAAGTGGAGCTCTGATGAGCTGTCCGCACTGCTGCCTGCCCTCATGGATGACTCGAGCCTGCAGTGCATCATGGAGCGCCCACCGCGTTCGCCAGGCAGCAGGGAGGGCTACATCTGGTATGCGCTCGGGGCAGCTGGGGAGACATGCAGCGAAGCAGTGGCGATGGGCGCGCTGGCAGACCACAGCGTGCTGGTCGTGCCGCAGCAGGGAGAACCGCGACGCCCGGGTCGGCAGCTGCTGACATCGTTCCACCGCATACGGCAAGGAGAGGTGCGCACCTAGCGGCACGGACCACCTTGCGTCATGCATGTCCAGCCGGTCCGCAGGCTGGAGGCCCGCCGTCAAGTGGACTCATGGCCGGGTTTCGCTCCTGCAGCTCGTCTTGCACATGTTGATTCTGATTGAAACGGTAGGCTCCCAGCGTAGCTGCACCACGTGTGCCGCATGTATGCCATGATCTGCAGTCAGGCCAGGCCCCCGGCCAGGGGCGGAACCGCTAGCCAGACCGGGTGTGACGGCACGTTGGATCGCGCCCCTGATCAATCAACAAGACATGCACCCATGTAGGCTCAGTTCTTGCGGCGCCTGGCGCGGCCAGAGCAGTGGCGGCGCAACGTCAACGTGTGCCGCGCGGTGCCGCCACTGGAGCTGCGCTTCCCGCCGCCCGCCCAAGACGCAGCACAGCCCTACAGTGCGCATCCGCCGCGACTGCGCTCACGCCATGCCATCATGCATGGCCAGGCCCCCTGCACTCTCCATACCCATGCACGTTTGCGACCGCCCATCACGCGCACCGTTCTGGCCTGCGCCGCGCGTGGCCCACACCGGTGTAGATGTGGTTGAGTGCTGTGCCCGTGGGCGCAAGAGCCACACAGCAGAGTCTTTCTAGTGTGGATGTGGTCGTAGCGGTAGGTGATGTTGTGGTGACTTCATGGTACGCTGCAGGGCGCTGACGGCGTGAGGTTTGTGCAGACGGAGCGCCGCGGGGCGGGCACACACCGCCGCTGGCCGCGCGCGCCGTGCTGCCGTGGCTGGTCATCGTGCAGGGCATGCTGGACGCGGAGGGCGCGGTGGCGGTGGCGGCGGAGCTGGGTCTGCAGACGGTGGACGTCGTGCGCGTGGCGATGGGGCCGGGGGGGTGGCCGCGGCTGCGGGGGTCGCCGCTGCACGTGTCGCCGCTCTCGGCCTTCATTGGCGTGGTGTGCGGCGTACACGCCGCAGCCGTGCGGCTCGGCGTGACGGGACGCGGCATCATGCGGAACGGCGGCCGCACGGCGGTGCTGGTGCACGCCCCGCACCAGGCGCCGGGCTATGCGGCGACGGTCATGGCGGCCGTGCTGCACTGGGTCGGGTGCCTGCCGCTGGCGGAGAGCGCGGCAGTGGCGGGCGAGCGCTGCGCTTCCGAAGTCGATGTGGTGCGGTCCCTGTGGCCACTTGTGTGCATGCATGCATCGCAAGGAGCCGCGGTCAGGTGCAGCTTGTTCATACACAGCTGATCTCCAGGCTCACGCCCATGCACCACTCAGTCACCCAGCAGACACGATCTGTGAGCCAAGTGTCATCTGGCCATGCACGGTTCATGCATCTGTGCGCCTCGCATTCGTTTGCAAGCTCGGTCTTGCGCAAGCCGGTTGTTGGCAGACGCAGCCAGCCGTGGTCTCCTGTAAGCCTGCCATGCATTGCAGCTGTCACAGATTGCCAGTGTTCTCCGCCGCGCACCCGATGGTGCGGCGTGCCAGCATGCGGGGCGTGCCAGCATGCGAGGCGTGCCCGACACTGCACACCAAGCAGCGCCGGTGTGAGTACAGGGGCTCATCAGGGCGGCGACGGCCAAGCTGGCGCGAGAGGCGGCGTTCCGGCCGCGCCCGCTACGCGTCACGTGGCCGTACGGTGGCGACGGCAGCGTTGTGCTGGCCATCGACGCCGCGGGGAAGCCCCGCCGCGAGGCCCCCTGCACTGCGAGCCGCGGCCTAGTCCCCCTTCCTGACAGCCGCCAGCGCTACTACACCCCTGGCCCGGCAGACGCACAGGCCGCGACACGGCATGTCGTTATCAACCCTGGCGCCGGCGACGGGCCGATCGAGATCCCCATGCACTGCTCGAAGCAGGGCGCCCACACTGCAGAAGTGTGGGTGCGCAACCCCCCGCAGCGGCAGCTGAGCGTGTGCCGTGCACTGCACTGCTTGACACCTGTGGTCATCACCCCTGATCACGCTCAGCTGCGGCCCGGATCGTGCGCCCAGGGTTGGTCTGCCCGGGATGACAAGTGAGCATGCATCTGTCACCACTTCTCCCCGCCCGGTACACAATTCGCTGTGCCCTGCAGCTCAGCTGCCTGAGCCGGCCAGTGTACGTTCATGCATGATGGGCATGCATATGGATGGCATGCGCGTTGATGATGGCTGAGGAGGGCCGCGTGTGTGCAGGTACACCCGAAGCACACGGCGACGACGCTGCGATACGCGTTCCGGGTGCAGTCGATCCGCAGCGTGGATCCCGCGTTGCCGCTGTCGTGGGGCGTCGGTGGGCAGATGATGCACACGCTGGCCGTGCCCGCAGCGCGGGTGCTGCGCACGGAAGAGGTGGCTGCAGCGCGCCGCGAGGCGGCGCGCAGCGTGCGCATGCTGCGCCGCTCCTCCTTCCTGTGAATGCGTGCACGACGCTGCCTCTGCCACAGGGGGTGCGAGTGACTGCAGCTACCGGGCGACTGCATGAAACAGTTTTCTTCCTGTGCCAAGCCATGCCTTGCACGTGCCCACCGGTGCATGGTACGTGCCCAGCCAATGGCGCTCTCAGCTGTGCAGAAAGTCTGGGTGGGTTGTTTACTAGCTTGCATTGAAAGTTTTTGTTCGAAGCTGAACCGGTCTGTCATATGTGACATGCATAGTAAGCCAGGCCTTCTGCTGCACGGCACAGCAATGTGCCGGGCTTTGGCGGCAGACATGGGCATGAGCGCCCGGGCTCAGCCACCATGCATGCACAGGGATGGTGGTGGCAAGGAGAGTTGCATGCAGCACGAGGTCCTGCAGCGGCCAGCATTGACGCAGCAACTCTCCTGCCAACATGCAGATACAGTCACGCAGCCAGAATGCAGCGTGTGGCGTTGCAGAAGCATGATTCGTGTAGCATACTACTAGCCAAATGGTACGGTGTTAATTACGTGCTGTAAAGCGTGTCAGAATGTCACCCCGTCGCAAAGACATCACCCAAAATGCTCTCAAAGCTACGCTCACTGCAGTCAGCATGGCTGAAAGATCAGAAATGGCAGCACGGACAAAAGCACCAGCCACTGGTTATGTGTCAGACTGGAGGCATCGTCCAGTCTGCTTCGCAAACATGTTCCTGCATACATTCACAACAATCACTCAGTCCCACTGGCCTCCCCGAGTCCAACATAATCAACCTCAAAGCCGCCCGTACTTGCACATGCTGGCGTGGACCGCCCCCCTCCCCTACCGTAATCAGGCCCGAGGTGTCGAGCGCTGGATATCACAATGTCGATCCGCTGGGGATTGTCCTGAGGCCCCCTGTGGCGCCACGGCTGCCTTGCTTGCTTGGTTGCTTGGCAGTGGCGGTTGGTAGGACGCCATCATCTGAGTGCCGCATGTATGCGCCCCTCTCAGAGTTGCCCCGCCCGCTCTTGTCAAACTTGAACAGCTGAACAGCGCGCTCAGCCGCAGACCCGCTTCTGCACATCTTGTAGAAGCCGTAAATAACCAGCAGCGCTATGAGCACTGCAGCAATGATGGCTAGCACCATGGTCTTGGTATCCACGCCTTCTTCACTGTCCGAGTTAACTGCCTCTGCTGGGGCTGCATCCCCCGATACTGAGTCTGCCGCTTGGTCCGAAGCCACTGGCAAGGGATCTACACTTGCAATGCGGCGTGCTCTTGCAGCAGTGCAGAATGCACACGCTGCAACCAGCGTGGCAGCCGGCCGAGCCCTCTGCTGTTGCATACCTGCAGACAGCGATCTGTTGTTGCGAGGAGGTGTGCTGTAGTCCCTGGATCATGCGCTTGTGTCACATATCACGTTATATGTAGACATAGGACAATCTCGCGGGTGTCAGCATTCACTACAACACAATTGAACGCAGAGATGGCGTACGTCGCAGCCTGAAACCTGTGCACGAGCGTCTGGCACCAGAGCGGTGCGCGTGCCACCGTTTACGACATCGGTGTGAATTTGCGTAACATAACTGCACCGACAGTGTGCGATAAGGATGACTAGTACCACGTTTGTCCTACCACACAGGTATATACACGCATAGTCTTGCTTTGGGCTGGCAGCTGCTCAGCATTGGTTGCTGCCTTTGTGAGAGGGTGTCATTTGTAACACTCTTAGCTCATGGCCAGCCAAGCTGGCCGACTGCAGGTTGCACCGCGGAGCAGAAGAACAAAAACACTTTGCAAGCAAAGGCATCGTATTGTATCTCACCTCCTTCGAACGGCCTCTGGTTGTACGTTTCGGTACGGCGTTCCACGGCGTGGCAGGGACGCAGCAGGTAACAATTCCGAATCGTCTTCGCCAAGCGTCTACTTCTGCACGCGGACTTCAACTATGATATATACTATGTCGTGGCTTAGCTCGATTGTAATCTATCGCAGGAGATCCGGTTTGTTGCTGTGTACCAGGAATGTGAACAGGCTCGCGAGTCCTTTGCATGTCCCAGAATGTTAGCATACGTACGATGAAACGTAATCAAGGGACTCAAGCGCTTTCCAGGGCGGAACTCATGCTCGCACGTGCGACTAAGCTTGGTGGTCACTGGTGATCTGACGTGTTATCAGCCAGTCTGACACGTACATTGCAATGCGGACCCGGCATTGCAGCTGCGACGAACGCGCGAAAGCAAGGCAATCAACCAGTCCGGTGCAGTTTCCTGTGAGACCCCCATTTGCGCTACCAGCAGTCGCGTCCACGCCTTGCTCCAAGGCGCGTTGGGGCTCCGCACAACTGCCGCACCATATGTCCGGGAGAGCAAAAAACGTAGTTGCAGCTCTTGTACAGGCATTCGAGGTCGATCAGCTTCCACTTACCGGAGTGAAGGGCTTGACGGACATCCTGCGGAAGACTCAAGCCACCTTCGACACTGGGTACCATCTGCAAAGCCTCAGCATCAACGGCGGTACGCCCTCGCTGCATGCCGATGCCAGCACAACTGGTCAGAAATGCATGTGAAATGCTCTAAACGTCAGTCAATTCTGCAGACGGACCAAGGATTGCTGCTGCTCTCGCCAAGCAGCATGAGTTTCTGCTTTCGTCTGGAGCTCTTGACGAGGAAGACTCAGCCAGAACAGTACGCCAAGGACGACACTCGCGGTCTTTGAACAGGTTGGCATGCGTGACAGCGCCCTGAGCTCGGCTGCTGTTCGCAGGCTCTGTCGGGATGGCATCTCATCCTGGAGAAGTACAAGACCCAGCCCATGAGCAGCCGCCTGGCAGCGATGGCAATTGAGGACGGCGCGCTACACACCCACAGCCTAGCCACGCAGCACAGCACGACATGGTGGCTCGAGGACGACAACACGGGGGACCCGGGCACGCAGGCTGCCGAATGCAGCGGCCGCCTGGACGACATAGCACAGCAGGTCACCCTGTCGCAGCCGGACAGCCTCCCGTGTGCCCCAGCCCTCAACGCTGCCAGCGCCCTCTGGGCGAGTGGTATGTCCATGCACATGCATTGTCCCATGCGCCCCTGACGATGGAATCTGAGGCCTGCGGCTCGCGCCTGTGCAGCTGCGCCGCCTAGGAGCCATTCTTCAGCATGCATGCGTTGCCGCCGGTGCCCTGGCCCTCGCAGCGCAACTTCAAGCGCAGCGTACCAGCAGCACATTTTTCAACAGCATGGGGCGGCAATCAGCACGGACTGAACTGCAGTCGGAAGAGCGATTGCCGCCCGTGCTGTTGGGAAGCGTGCTGCTCACCATGCACTGTCATGCTCCTGTGGATGTGCTGCACATGCCGAGGGGGTCGCAGCGGGCACAACGTCTGCGGGGGCTTGCTCGCTGGCCGGCACTGAAAGCAGATGGCTGCCATCTGCGGCGCTGGAGTCGGTTCCCCGCAATCTGACTGATTCCACATCATGTAATAAGATGGCCGCCGCTGCCGGCAGGCCTGCTGCCTCCGCGGCGCCGACATGCTGCCGCCGTGCTGTGCAGGAGGGCGCTGCTAGAGGACGGCAGGGACGCGGGCCGCGACCTGCGCATCGCAACGCGGCAAGAGCTGGCCGCCGCGGCGGCGGCGCTCGGCCGGGGCCTGCGCTTTGACGCGCCGCCGTTTGAGTGGGTGTACGAGGGCTACCGGCCGCTCCTGCTGCCGGACGTGGTCGGGCTGCGCCGCGGCGCGCCACTCGCGCTGGCCGTCGTCACGCTGTGCGTGCTGCGCCGCCTGGGGCTCACGGCCGTGCCTTACTTCCCCCAGCATGGTGCGTTCCCACCTGCTCGCGCACCCTCATGTGCTGTGTGCTGGTAGCAGCGCAGCCCGCCATGCCTTTGGGACAACTCGCCTCAGCATTCTGTCCCAGACTATTACTTACTCACTTACATCACTGCCGGTACCTTGCTCGTTGCAGATCTGGCACGAGTGACCAAGCGTCCGTGTGCGTGTGTTTGACTTGAGTTTCACTGAGATAGTCCTCGGCGCCACCTGCGCCACAGCGGCCCACCTGCAAAACTGCAGGCCTACGATTGACGCGTGCTAGGCTGCACGGTGCGCACGCGCTCGTGCTCAGCAGTGCCTGGTGGGGTGCAGAGGAGGTGGACCTGTCGGCGCTCATGGGCATGGCGCAGCTCGCGACTGCACCGGCACTGCCGCGCGTCCTGCTGTGCGGAGGCACCCCTGACGAACCATGTGCGCGCCGCTTCCCCTGCCCGCTGTGCCACTTCCGCCCAGCCCTCATCGTGACCACATCACTGCACCGTGCATGAACTGAAGGTTTTTTGTTTGACCGGCCACGGTCATGTCGTGATCGCCGCCACGGCGCAGCTGTGATGATTCTGGTAGTCAGATACTCTACCAGAATCATCACAGCAGCACATGCACGACAGCCCTGGCAACATTCAAGCAATGCAGGCCAGCCAGCGGCGTGTGAACCGCAGTCAGCCCGTCACGGAACAGGTGGCTGCCGCCGTGCGCAGCCACTGCACCGCGCGTGCCGGATTGGCATGCTGTGTGCTGTGTGCTCGGTGTCACAGGTAGTGCGGTGCAGGTGTGCTGGATGCGAGCATGCCGAAGGGCGCCTGGGTGCTGCCAGACACGCAGCTGCCGGCCGGCGTGCAGTTGCGTGTGACGGCGCAGGACGTGTTCCGCGTGTGGGCGGAGCACGCGGCGACGATGGTGACGGCGTGCCAGCGGCGCGGCGAGAGCGACGAGGTTGTGCGCTGGCTCTACCAGCACGCCGCGCTGCACCCCGACGGCTGCAAGCTGCCCGGTTGGGACGACGGCGGCGCCGCCGCGTGAGGGGCTGGCATGCATGCTGCGGTGACCACCATAATGCATCAGGTGCAGGGGTGGCTGTGGGGCTCAGGGGATGCGGAGCGCTGCCCCGGGATGCTGCTTGCGCTGGGCTGTGCTTGAAGCCAAGGCAGATGAAAGGTGAGCCTGCTGTGGGGGAGGGTGGGGGGGGGGGGGGGGGGACTGGCTCGCCCATGACCGAGGGTGATCAAATTCAATTCGTGGAACTGTGTGAGGGACCTTGTAATATGGTCATCGTTGATGCCGATCACTGAGTTTGTGTGCCGTGCGAACCCATCCAATGGAATTCTGCAGCATCATAAATAATTTTGTCCCATGGACTTCTGGTCAGTAGCCCATTCTGTAGCGCACAATGCAACCAAGTCGAATAAACCCCCAAGTGTTGTCTGAAGGCACATGTGCGTCGCACATAGGCCTGGCAGTAGCAAATACAATTCGAAAGTGCAGATTTGTGCGCAATATGGCCGGTCTGTCTGTTGCGCAGTAGTGAGTGGTTTTTTAATTTACAGCGACTAGCCTACTGCAGCTCGTACTTGCCTGTGATGGACGTGGACAAGCGTACAATGGAGAAAAGCGAGGCCAATAAACTGCTCAATTGATGCTGGTAGGTTGGAACGGGTAATACTGATCATGCATGCCTTCACAGCAGACTGGGACTACATGTAATACCTTCTTCTGCCGCTGCTACTGGGATGGCAAAACGCCTGGTGCGCCTGCAGAGGTGCTGTGTGGTGACCTCTGCACAGAAACCATGCACTGACATAGCGACATTGGCATGAGCCTGAGATGGAACCACGCTTACCGTATGCATGCTTCAGATAGTTTCAAGCACATTCTCGTCTTGCGTATTCATTTCAACTGCTATTTGCTGGCTTGTCTTGCCATCCATGGACCCATTGTGCATCTGAGCTTGCTCTCGCCTCCTGCGGACATTTGGTTGAATACAGGTCGCGAACAGACTGCGCAATCTCCTGCACGACGCCAGTCGATGATATACAACTGCTCTGAATGGGTGACTGCGGTGGAAGGAACGCATGCTGTCAGGCAGGCAGCGCTCAGACATGGCTTGGCGGGTGGCACCTGGAATACAGAGTTTTGCTGCACATGCTCCGGTGCCTCTGACTGCTGGGTCAGCCACTGAAAGAGGTCCACATTCTCCTCTTTCAGTAGTTTTTGCGTTTCAACGAGCCTTTCGGCCGACATGTTTGGCACGTTTCGCTCCGCGAAAATCCCAATTAGCAAATCCAATTCTAACAACCCTCTCTGCTTTGCGCGATACATAGCCTTGTTGATTTCCTGCAGGACACCAAGTGGAGCGCGATTACACCCTCTGGACCAGGCGCGCGGTTGATCACTGAGCATCGACGTGTCTACAGCGCGGGCGTACGGTATCGAAATGCACCTTTCGGATGTCTTGCTCAGACGTACTTGCTAGGGATCGTTGCATAGTCAATCTGAAACATGACGGAGCCGAGTGGAGCGCCGCGGTGAAAGCAGGTGCCGCGAGAAGACGCAATACGGAAGCCATGTTGCCGAGAGTATGGTCTACCGCAACGCTGTGACCGACATACTACAGGACAAACGCTTCCGCAAGATATAATTCAACAAACGGTTGCTCTCGCTTTGTACCAGTGCACCGTTCCAATACGTACGGCAAGCACAGGTGCACAGTTCGACACTGATGTGGCGAAGATCCACCACATGAGGCACTTCTGGACACCCGAGCCCGCTGATTTGCCGTCGGGTCACGCGGTGGACCAGCATGCAGTGCGAATTTATCCGCGCACTCCGATTTCACCAAGCAGCCAACACTGCACCTATGGTGTGAGCCATGCAGAATCGGCAGCATTGGATTGTACAGCAACTTGTGCCTGCCAGGTGCAGACAACGTCAACTCAAATGCTGGCCGTACTGGGTGTGGCATGTTCACGCAGCAGTTCTGACACACTTCACGGCACACATAGTGTTACATATGCCATCCCGGCCGAGCGCCGACATGACGTCCGGCCCGCGTAGACCCACCGTCACCACACGTCCTGCATGTACCGGTGGCTGTGCTGCAGCTCCCGCACAAACGCCTTGGCCTCCTCGGCGCTGCACCCGCGGCACGCCTGCACTGCCGCCTCCACCTCCGCGTGCACGTCCTTCGCCATGTGACGCGCGTCGCCGCACACGTACAGGTGGCCGCCCGCCTCCAGCGCCTGCACGACCGCGGCGCGGTGCTGCGCAAGGTGGTGCTGCACGTAGTCCTTGCTCGCGCCCACCCGCGAAAACGCGACCTCCAGCATCGTCAGCGCGCCCGCCGCGCGCATATCCTGCACATGACGCGCCCCGTCACAGCGTGCATGGCGCGCATGCGTGGCAGTCGTTGTAACATGATTGGCGAGCGTAACCGCAGGCGCAGCAGGGATCGGGCGACATGGCAAACCCAGGGCGCTGCAGGGCTGCTTCTGTGCCGGACGCAGCAGGTGCTGCTCGTGCATGCGGTCCATGCATGGGAGGGGTGGAGGGTGCGCGCTGCAGCACTCTGCATCGTGTGGCAGCAGCAGAGACGTGAGTAATGTGGCCGGGGATCGAGTGCAGTTGCTGGACGACAGCTGTAAGGCAGTGGCCGCAGTTTGGCCACAAGTACGGCCGCAGTGCCGCGGTTGCCAGGCGGGAGGCGTGGGGGCGGCACCTCCAGCTCCTGCCGGTACAAGTAGTCCTGGTCAGGGTGCCGGCACCCGAAGAACAGCATAGCCGGCCCCAGTGGGCGGCCCTGTGCCGCGAGCGCGGCGCGCTCCTGCAGGAATCCCCGGAACGGCGCCAGGCCGGTGCCGGGGCCGACCATGACCAGCGGCGCTGTGCTGTCCGCCGGAAGCCGAAAGGTCGACACGCGCAGCGCGCCGGGGAGCCGGTCGCCGGGCGTGCATCGCGCGAGCGTCTGCGTAGCAACACCGTAGTGGTGGCGGCCCGCCGGCGTGATCTCATCGATGACGGCGGCAGTGACGCTGACGTGGCGCGCGTCGTGCATGGGGGAGGACGATATGGAGTAGTAGCGCGGGAGCATGCGAGGGAAGAGCTGCGCGAATACGATGCCAAGGGAGGGCCGTGCGGAAGGAAAGTCCTCCATTATGTCGAGGATGCTGCGCTTGGCGGCGGTCACATACGCCGCGTAGTCGTTGCGGCCGTCATGGGACGCGAGGTGGCTGAGTCGAGCTGCGTGAGCAGGGTCCGTGGCGTGCGCCGCAAGGGTGCGCAGGGCCTCCTTGTCAGGGGACTGCTGAAGTTCGCAGTGGTGTGCCAGCGCCTCTCGCAGTGGCAGGGGTGAGGGGAAGGGGGGTGGGAGCATGGCTGGGTTGGGAGTCGGCAGACGGACGGAGATGACCAGGTCCGGCGGAGTGCCCAGCACGCGGCACGCTCGCTCCACGACGTCCCAGTTGTTGACACCAAAGATTGCCACGTGGTCTCCGGCGGTGTATGACATTCCCGGGTCTGCAGGTGGCCATGGGCAATGAGGGCAGCTGACTGGTGTGTGACGGGAACGTGAGGGTGCCAGCCATGTATGAGCAGCTGCATTTAAACAGGTGGGGCGCACTTAGTTCAATTTCCACGTGAACGCAGCTGCGGTCTGATGCAGCGCCATGGAGCTCCCGGACGGTCCTGACTTGCAGCATGCTTGGGGGCTTGGCGTGTGAGCTGCCCATGACGTAGTCCTGGTGCGCGTCCACGCAGCTGTTGGCTGGCGAACTTGTAGTTTCGACTTCATACGCTGCGTCTGCATTCGCCACGCCTTTCTCGCCTTGGGAAGCTTGAAGCAGTCCGGACTGTTCGACCGCTGTGAGGAGCTCTTCCAGCCATGTCGCAAAGTCATCGGCTATGTCAGCATCGTCGTCACCTAGTCCTAGCTTCAGCAACGGTTCCCCGCCCATAGTGTCCAAGTGCTTGAAAACGCGTTTACCCATTGCGTTGAAGTGCTCGTACTGCTTGTTCCCCAAGCCAAACACAGCAAACGACGTGTCCTGCGACGCAGGCCACTACCATTTAAAGATTGATACAACAATCTAGATGAGTTTGGCCAGCTGATGTGCGCATGCAGTTAACGCACCGTGAGCATGTCCCGATTCCCGTTCATTACGTCGTCAGCAGCGCTGTGTAGCCATCCATCTAGCGCGAAAGCGTTGTCGGTCGGCTCTCCATCTCCATAGGTTGCAAGTATAAATATCATCATCTTTTCAGTGCCCATTTGCTCGTGATCGAAGTCCTCTACGTCGATGACCGCAAATCTAGTGTGCCCGCCATACTTTTCATTCAAAGCGGAAGCTGCCTGCTTTGCAAACTTCTCAGCGGTACCAGTCTGAGTACCATACATGATTTTGACGACTTCCCGTGCGTCATCCATGTCTTCAGCTTTAGCAGCAGCACCGGTGCGACGACTGGTGTAGCGAGCGTACAACAATGCGGATGACACACAGAAAACGAATGCAGACACAGACACAAGCGAATACACGATCCAGTCATCTGCCATTGTGGCACTGCTACATCCCTGATCACGAACTGGCAAGGTTGAACAACGAGGAAATACACGTGTGGGACTCTACCAACGTTGCCAGACAGTGCCACCGCTGGCACGCTCACTTGCACTTAGCGCATTAGCAACGTAGCATGTGCTGATGCCCAGTTACACACTGGCGTTCAACATGTGTGGGGCGCTGGAATAGCGTCGCGAAGTATGGCGGGAACCAGAGTTTGAGTTGGCGGCATCTAGAATCCATGCTTGTCTACACCGCGAGTTCCACGCAAAATTCGCCACATGTTGGCACTTGCCGAACACAGCTCGTCGCAATGCTATTCATACGCAAACGGTCGAATAACAGTATCCAAGTGTTGAACGTGAAATCGCAGTTGGTCCACTCAGTGCATTCCACGCAGCCAAGAGGCATGCTGGTGCTTACACAACACGAATCAAAACATTCATGGTGCTACTCATAAGCACTTGGTTGGATCACGTCGTCCACCTTCAGAATCATTTTGCAAACCTGTGTTGCCAGGAACATCTGTTGTTTCTTCCCAATGAGCGTCTCAAAGACATTCTGCTCACGCATGTCTGAAGTCCCGGTTTCATTGCAGTCCACTCCCAGGTGCGGATTCTTGTCTGCTAGCTGCTGTGCCTTCACAGTCGCTACAGTCTCAATCGGCGACAAGCCAGCATTCTCTGCCAGTGCCAGTGGCACTGCATCCAGGGCCTTCACAAACGCCCGCATCGCATACTGCTCCTGGCCGACTACCTGGTTTGCTGCATCAGCCACTGCAATTCCGGAAGCAATCTCTGCAGCTCCACCGCCATACACAATAGCATTGTCCCGGACAAGATTCCTGGCGACACAGATGGCATCATGCATTGAGCGCTTGGTCTCATCCAGAATCATGCGATTTCCGCCGCGGCAAAAAATGGTGACCGACTTTGTTGAGCTGCACTCCTCCACCACCAGTGTCGAGTCACGAGTGGTGCCAAACGTCTCCTCTCGTATCCTGCACCCAGTACAGTAAATGCAAACTTCCAGTGGCAAGCACAAAAGCTACGCGTCAAGTTGAGCCGTTTATTGGGAGGCATACACGGCAGTGCACGCATAGCCATCTCTACTGGAACAGCAACGCCAACGAGAGAAAGGAGGGCATCAGGGCGTACCTGCCCGCAAATCCTAGCTTGTCCTCTGACAGCTCCTCGAAGCGAGGCACGATGCGCGCCCCAGTGGCGATTGCCAGCAACTCAATTTCCACACCGCCCACCCAGCGAACAGCTGGGAGCTCCATCTGGTACAGAAGATGATTGGCCTCATCATCAAAACCCCATTGACAGATAACCAGCCCAGCGCCCACATCTTTGCAGCGTTGAACCATGTCAATGAAGTACTTCTTCTCCTGATCCTGGAGGGCCTTGTACTTCTCGACGCTGTCAATGTCCACCTTGTGCTTGGTCTTGGGCTTGGGTGGCTCGAAGGGGCACGTCAGAATGGCTATCTGCATGCAGCACACAATCACATAGTGCAGCTACCAAACTTGTTGCTGATGTACAGCCTCGTGTGTGTCGTGCCAATCTGCAGGTGTTGACCGTCTGCTTCATCACGCCTTGAGGCAGGACAGTCATGGCCAAAACCACCGACTCACAAATATGGCAGGATTGGTCCCGACCAAGTGACCCATTCCACAGGATGCCAGGCATAACAAAGGCAGAAGGTGATAAGTGCAGGGCGCACCTTGACATCCTTGAGTTCCTTTGGCATCTGGGGATGGCTGAAATCTTTGTCTAGCACAATTCCGTGCACCAGGCGGGTGTCGTCAGTCTTGGCCCCAACTTTGCCATCGAGTTTGATCAGATCCAGGTTCACATCACGACGCTCGAGATCGGCTACACTGAGCACGGCCTCGACACACATCTCCGCCATCTCCCGTTTGCATCGGCCCACAATCTTGGACGACAAGGTTGTCATGCAGGTCTGGATCAGGGGCTCTCGATCATCAACCGAGAATTCAAATTTGTGTGCGATCTCGTCCAGCGTCTGAATGGCCACTCGGCATGCCATCTCATACCCCTGCACTGATTTGCACAATTATGCACTGTGTACGGAAGGCCAGCTGGGAGCTGAACCAAAAAAACGCGGATTAGTGCAGCATGCATACCTCAGCCACCCGAAGAGGGTGGATGCCCATATCCAGCAGCGCTTCTGACTCTTCAAGTAACGCTCCAGCTAAGACGACAACACCTGTGGTACCATCACCAATTTCATCATCCTGCGACTGCGACAAATTGACCATGAGCTTCGCAATCTGGTGCTCCACTTGCATCTTCTCTAAGATTGTGGCACCGTCGTTGGTGATGGTGATATCGCCGTCTGGGCTCTGCATCATTTTGTCCATACCCTTTGGACCAAGGCTTGACCGCATCACCTGCACCTTTGACAGTGTAATTCGAAGTGCAAACAAGCGATGATGATTTGATACTTGATATTGCATGCTATTATCAGGATCTGCACCTTCGCAACGGTCTTGGCCGCGCTGATGTTTGACTTCTGTGCTTCAATTCCTGCACAACATGGCATATGGTACAAAGGTCCAGGATAGAAACGGCTGGACGTAAGATCGTCTGCATCCAGCGAATATGAACCACTGCAAGGCGTGTCCAGACTGCGCGGTAGCTGAGACAGTGCACATGCTCGACGGAGCGTGCGGCGAAGTCCAGCGTAGAAAGGAACTGCATCTGCACAAGCCCTGCTCCCGAGCTCATATGAATCGGCAACAAACCTTTCTTTCTTGTCTTTTTATCTTGTTCTCTAACGATGATGAATGGTCTGCCATACTCGTCAAACACAAGAGACATTGCGAGAACCGACGCGAGTGACCTGTTGCAGCAACTCAGACAATTACGCAATCAGACGGCAAGCTGATTTTTTTTGTGTTGGTCGTAGCGGAATTCAAATGCACGCCAGCAGACCACGTTTGACCGTCCAATTGCAAGCTGAGGGCTATAGCTATCGAATGTGCCGGAAGCACAGTGGATCACACAAGAATTTGTGCGAAGACGGAAGTGATCTATAGCTCCAGAAACTCCGGTATGATCGCTGCACCAGACGTTCCGGTGCCATTGTCGCGCTCCAACCGCCACCGAACGACTGAGTTTGCGGGGCAGCGCGCTGCGACTGAACCCCGCGGGCCCCGACGCCATTCTGCAGTGTGCAGCACCCCCTGCCATGTACCATCACGCTCACCCGCTTGCGCGACATATTGCAAATATGTTCGCTACAATAACTCAACGAGCATGGCTGGTAAAGAGTAACTTGGCATCGCTGTCAGTCACACGTGGTGCCAGCGCCGCCGCATGGCTCGCGAGCGTGTACGCGCAGTTTTTAAATTAATAATATGGCCGGCCACCAGAATGTGATTGCACGCAACCCCTTTAAATGTGAAGCTGTATCCATGATTGTGGCTCTCTGTACTTGCACACATCTATAACTTATTTTGTCTCACGCCCATATATGAGACACATGTATTACACGTAATATTCTGTAATTTCACTGTAAACGGATGCGGATGGCCATCAATGGTCGGGCGCTGGACACATGGCGGCGACAGATATACATTCCGTATCTAGACATATCTCAATAGTATCTAGCTAGTCATGCATGTCCTTGGTACGGTTCATGACTGTGCACCGCGTGAGGCTGAGCTGGCAGCTCAAAAAGGGCACGGATCAACAGCGAATCCCAGCACAGGCGCTTGTACTGTTAGACCACATCGCAGTGTTTCTACTAAAGGCGCATAAGCAGTTGCGGTGATCACAAGCTCGTCAATTTGGTTCGCCGCTGTATTTCATCCTCCAGTTCATTTACCTGCGTTGACGCGGTCTTCCAGCTTATCCAAATGCAGCAAGCAGCATCAGCCGGAAGGAGCGTGGCCGCTCAGCGAATGGCCCCGGTGCTATACGCTCAGGTATGATCGAGTCATTTGATGTACATTGATTTGCACGTTGCCACGGAATTGGATGATGACGGCCTGATTGTCTGTGCAGGCGCAGAAGTTGCAGGACGCTCAGGTGGAGCTGCCTCAATGGTTAAAAGATGCAGAAAATCTGTCCAAGTGTGACATTAATGCCCGGCCCAGCACAGACGACAGTGTCGAAAGCTCAGAAGTGTCAGCGACGACGGAACGACCAGCCAAGGAACACAAAATTTCTGCGGTGCGTCTGCAGCTTCAATTAAACGCACCGTGTATAATTGTCGCATATTCCGGTCAATTCATGCTGTTGAGTGCCAGTCTGCCGGCACTTGGACTGGGCAGACAGGCTGACGCGGCACTGGTTGCGGGACCATGGTCACGCGAGTCGCCCGAACGCTCCAGCTCGCCTTGATCGCCTCGTGTCGGTGCAGGTCAGCTATAACTTATGGATTGGATCGAACATGCCCATGTACTCGTCAGCAGAAGCAGAAACCAAGCTACGCAACATGCATGATGTCAATCACCGGGAGTTGCCTGTCGCAAAGTTTGCTGCAAGGGTAGCGGACTTCCTGTGGCCTCGATGCCAAGACGAAATCGATGAAGCCATGGCCAAGGCCAAGGAGATGCAGGCCACTTCGCGAGTGTACGACGGCGCTGAGGAGGAGATATATGAACCTCCGGAGGTGCCCCATGTCCTGCCGTTCACGCGCTGGTACGTCCTTCAGCA
Organism: Ulva mutabilis; assembly: GCA_900538255.1. Lineage (NCBI taxonomy): Eukaryota > Viridiplantae > Chlorophyta > Ulvophyceae > Ulvales > Ulvaceae > Ulva > Ulva mutabilis. Next base: position 449,025 of record UNSF01000038.1, on the reverse strand, counting down.
CCACTCCCCTGACAATCTACATGCCAACACCGTCGAGCGTGGCACTGTCATGTTCACGACATAGCCTTGATACTCTGCATGTCCAAGCCTGAACTTGGTTTGTGCCGCTGCAGGATGCGCGACTCCAAAGAAATCAGGGAGTCTTTCATCTGCACTCCGGAAACCCGGTACAAGCCAAGGCTGGCCTGGTATGCTTTGCCACACGACTCCTTGACGTATTTGGTGTGCGCACGCCGCAATCCTGATCTCGATGCTTGTCAGTGAGCCGACCTTGCCGGTGGCCCGAAGAGAGTGCCGTGTGCAGGTACAATCCGAACGACGGCATGGTGCCATCGGGGTGGCTGACTGAAGGCCTGCTGGCCGACATGGCATACTACAAGCCTTTCACTGGCTTGCGCGAAAAGCACCAAAAGTGGTGAAGCAGTTGCACAGCAGCGTTAGTGCAGTTGCATCCACCATGGGATCGCCTCCACGAGCATGGCATGCAGAGGTGACGACACCTGTCCGAGGCTAGTTTCAGCATGATTGTGGCAACAGCACCACGGAGCGTTGGCCTGGTTGAGTTTTTCAGGGACGTTTTACAGGGATGAGGGAGTATGAGTCAGGTTTTCAGGAGTGTGGTCAAGAGGGGTCAGGGCATAGTAGAGGCATAGTAGAGATGCTCACGCAGTTGAGGCAGGGCATGAGCAGGAAGCGTACAATTGTAGTCGCGCGACTTTACTACATCAACGTTGTTTCAGGTTGCAATTGTAAATAGAAGCTGCATGCATACAAGCCAGCATTGCAGGCACACTTTGGTTTTGTGTTACACTCACACCTGTTGATGCTTTTGACAGCGAGTAATGACAAACGCTCGACCGCATTGATCATAAGCATGGAGTCGTGTTAGTTGTTGCAATCACACTCCAGGATGGGTGGACTGTGTGGAGGACTTTTCAGCGAATTTGCGTGATGACACCGCTGCCATGCGCCGTGATTGCAAATGGCCGACTGTACAACATGTGCTACATCATACTGCAGCAAAGGGCACTCTCACCACAACAAATGGACACACATGGCCTTGCTGGTGAACCATCGCAGTGTCGGGCATCGGCACCAATCAAGGTGAATCTGCTTGAAAGGCACTACTGGAGTCGCTAGACGTTCGCTCTGCCTTGGGATCATGCCCCTTTGCATCGTCCAGGCATCCACCTTTTCAGATGCGTCGCGGACATTGCAGCTTCCCTCTTACTGCCGGCTGTTTGCGTCGGTGGTACTCGCTCATGTACGCCAGAGCCCATCACACCACATCACTACCGAGGTACAAGAAGGTACAGGTTGGTCTCGATGTAAATCGACTTGGCGGTGCTGCCGCACACGTCGCAGTTCTCTCTCCGATATCTGACCCAACACGACAGCAGCCGACGTCGTGCGTGCTGGCTGCATGCAAGAAAATTACCTCAACCTCTAGGAAAATGTGACAGGCGCGCTGGCGGATGCGGCTGTCCGTGGACGGCGTGCGGATCTCAGTGAGACGGGTCATAGAAAGGAGTGGCGGCGCTACGCGCGGCCACGGGTGCGCCTCCTGCGCTCACAGCAGGCCGCTGCGCCGGGCCTTGACGGTGATGACGCAGAAGACGGCGGTGCAGATGAGGCACATGCCGAGATTCACGACGATGTAGCCGTCCTCGCTGAGCATGCTGTGGGGTGCGAGCGGGAGGTTCTCGCCGAGAACTCCGGCGACGACAGCGTAGATGGCCATGGCGAAGGAGGCTGTGGTCAGCACTATCTCCCACTTGATCATGCGGTTGCGCACCGCGTCCATGTCGATGTTGACAAACGCCTCGACGTCCGTGATGTGGTTGCCCAGGCTCTCCAGCCGGTTGCGCGCGCGGTCTGCACGGCACACACTCGCTTGCGCAGTTGCCACGCGTAGCATGCATGCTGCTGCGGATATGCTCACACGCATGTGCACACTGCATGTTGTAGCTCTGCTGGTGGATGATCTCAGAATGTGCGGGTGCGGCGCAACCCTGTCTGGGGTTGTATGGAGGGTGCTGAGCGCTCTGCAGCCCGCGCAGCGCTGTACCCTACCATGAGGAGCATGCATGTCTGGCGTGCTCAAACATGGATGCCACAAGGTCCTACACATGCACTTGGTGCATGCACTGCACTGTGGGGAATGCAGTTCAGCATGCGGCAGCGTGCGGCAGGCACCACAGCACGGGGACGACCAGCCGTCACGCCTGGCAGCGCATGGGTCTGGCAGGGTGTGCCGGGCAGGGTTCTTATTAACTCTAAATAGCTGTTGCACACCGCCCCAGCTAGTGCAGGCTGCGCCGGGCAGGAGTGTGGCAGGGAGGGGCGCAGGGCGCACCGGCCTCGATGGAGTAGGCCTCAATCAGCTCCTCAACATGCTCGATGTCCGCGGCAATGATCGCACTCACCACGCGCGAGTCCAGCGTCGGGTCCGCGTCTGTCCACTGCCCTTTACACGCCTACACAGCCGCGTGCCGCTGTCAGCATGACCGCCTTGGCCGCAGCCACCTGGCTGGCCGAGCGTGAGACTGGCTCAGCCATGGTCTCCAATGGTGCTTCCTGCCGACTGCTTGCACAGTGCGGATTGAGATGCAGTGCTATGGCCCGCCTGACCTGCTCTGGTTGGTTCAGGACTGCCACTCCAGCACTGTGAGCAGCAGACGCTCGGAGCGGTACGCAGGCTGCCTGCAGGCGGCCGAGGTTCACATGTACGGCAAGAGCACAGCATGCATAGCACGCACCCGATCGTCCCGCAGAAAGTTGCCTCGGAAGGACGTTGTGGCGGAGGGCACATGCGACTCGAAGAAGTTGTGCGGGGACGCGGCGGGCACGTGCGGCAGTGCGTCGGCGCTGCGGCGCTGCAGCGCATCGATGCTGCGACGCGGCCCGTCGAGTGCGCCGGGGAATAGCGAGCCGTTGCCATGCATGCTGGAGTCACGCTTGTTGCTCAGCGAGGTGCCCCGCAGCTCCGCGACCTCGTCCCGTGTTGTCAGGCACATCCGCCACAGGTCCTTCTCCTCTGCACACGTGCGCACACTGCCATGAACACCTCCCCGACCCTCGCCTCTCAGCAGCTTGTTCCCACCTCCACACAACTGATCCATAGCATGATACCGCATGCTTTGAGACAGCATTCGGCCGCCACACACTGGCCAAACGGCATGGTGGGAGAGTGTTACAGTGTCGATGTGGCGGATCAACACGGCGGGCACCTGCTGACATGCACAGGCGCAAGCCCAGAAGAAGGCTCCACCGCACACGTGCTTGCGACTGGGCGACGACGGGTGGGTTCTGTTAAGCTGTTGCGAAGCTGGACCCTCCCTGGTTGGCCGGGAGGCACTTTTTTCTTTTGCAAAGGAGCAGGCGGCGCACCGGTGAGGGTGTCGAGCTGCTCGCACACGACCTCCACGCGGTCCAGCAGCTCCTGCTGCTCGTTTTTAAGGTCGCGCACTGCGAGCAGCGTCTCGCGCGCGACATCGCTCGTCATCTTGTCGACGATCGGCTTGGCGCGCACCATCAGCTCCCGGACCTCCCGGCTCAGACGCGCCGTGACCTCGTTCAGAGCGCAGTCTAGCACCGAGTGCTCAAACGGCATCAGATCGGCGTACTGTTCCGGCGCGGCCGGGCTGCCGGGGCACGCGCCTGCACAGCAACATGTCTGTGGCGCGCCACGGCCATCGCATGATTGAATGCATGCGTCGGTGCCGCAGCTTCCGGGGCCCCGGCAGCTTCCGGGGCCCGCCAGGTGCATGTGGCCATGATGCCAGTCACTTGGGAGCGCGATCAGCGAGTGGTTCGAGATGTACATTGCAGGCTCTGGGTCAGCTGCAGTGCTCGGCCGCTGTAGAGAGGTCGCATGCATGAGGGGATGGCAGGTAACTCGGACACGCCTGGCGGCGGTGACAATCGCAGACGGGCCCGCAGCGACGCCCTGTGGCACCGGGCGTGAGGAGCTGGATGACATCCATGGATGTCGGTGCTCGTTGTGCACACATGCTGGCATGGCTGCTGGCAGCAGCGCTGCATGTAGGTGCCGGTTCAACCACAGTGTGTTGCAAGACAGCGGTGAGTGCAGTGACTGTGTGCAGGGTAGCACGGGGTGTGTACCGGAAGCAGTCCGGAGCAATGAAACGTCCGGATGTGAAGAGGACAGATCACTTGACGCCGTAAAAAGATTCTGGACGGCTGCACCAGCTCTGTTCCTTTCGTCGTTCATAGGCATTGGCAGAGAGTCATAGCCTTTGCTGTCTGCCTTCTTATTTGATGGTACTGCAAAATTGGGCTAAAGTCAGCGCTAGAGCCTGCTGCCGCAAGGCTGTTTTCGCTCGCTGTATCCGCTGCAGCGAATGAGTCACACATTCAGCAAAGGAGGTCAAGATGGAGCATGCATGCACATACCTGCACCGGATAGTCCGACGAGGGATTGCTGGCTCTGTGAATGTGCTAGAGCTCCGCCCGTTGTGGTGTATTCCTGCGTCTGGCGCTCCAGCGCTCGCATTAGGTTCGCCTCGTGGGGCGAAAACGCTTCTCCCTTCGGCACTAGCACTCGATCCTTCATGACGATGATGCGCACATGTTCCAGGGCCACCACGATACACTTCTCTCGAACGAGAACACATCCGCTGCCTTGAGTCGTGAACGCAGGATCCAGCACCCGCAAGTCTCTGACTGGCAGGCGCAAGCCCATCTGTTGACACAGATTTCGCTTGTCATAGTGCAGGACGCTTCTCGCGCCAGAGGAGTCCAATTGAATCCATGTTAAACGCCTGGATCAATCGTATCGCAATTACTGATGCATTGTCGTGGCAGGGCTCCGAACCGGGTGCCCTCGGGCAACGAACGGCAACGCAAGTAAAGCAGGCGGCAAACATATATCCCATAGAGCTGCTTGGCAGACAGCAAAGACGCGGGATACCTTTTCTTTTCCTTCACCTTGTCTTTGAAGAAAGACGATTGCTTTTCCGGCAAGTGACCATCGCCTCGATCGATTGCAATTGACGGTCGTGACAACAGCGTCTGATAAATTTTCCCCAGCCTCGAATCCTGGTACGATGGACGTGGCTCAAGCGGTAGACCTATGTCTGGCAGTAACGGCTCCGTGGAGTCTTCAGAACGGACGCCCATCTCTGTCGACAGAGGTCATACACACACGCGCACAACTGGAGCGGCGCAGGCGTTATGCCACGTCCAAGCCACACATAACATCGCCGCACATACGTGTGATAGGTGGGCTGGAGTGCCGTTACTGATGCTCAGGCAGGTCTACGGCATTTTCGGTGCATGCGCTGGATTTCGATGATGCAGATGGTGATTCTGCGTGACTCTCGCTTTAGTGCGCGCTATGACCACCACAACCCGCTCAACAAGACTGTGGGCCGCGCATGCACATCCATGCGCATCAACTAACTCGCGGTATACGCTTATCTGACGCCTGCGTCGCTTAATCTGCCCTGAAAGCTGAAATCTGGTTGTTTCTCAGGCACACTGCTCGGCTGTGTTGTGCAGCGCTGTGCAGTGCTGTGCAGTACTTACACGGGCGGGCGCTCCCCCTCCGCCCATTGCCTGCCGGCTCCCCCCCCCCCCCCCGTCCCTCCTCCTCCCTCCCTCTTCCTTCCTTCCCGCACAACTCCGCCATTTCTCTTCTGGCCCCCTTCCCGGACACTGCTCGTACTGCCGGGCTGGCATTGGCTGCAGCCCCTGAGATCGGTGCCTCGTGGCCTCGGAGATGGCCGTAGCACGCGGCTGTGCGCCCGTGTAGACTGCTAGTGTCGAGTCTGCGCCCGCCGGTGGGCCTGGAGCATGCTGACTGTGTTTGGCGTGCGTGTGGACTGTGTGCTACTGCGTGGTGCTGCGCTCGGTTCCTGCGTTTTTCTTGTGTGTGTATGTGTGCTTTCGTGCCGGCGCTGGTTCATTCTGGCATTTGCTCTTGCGGAGAGTGGCCTTGGTGCTTGCGCTGGCCTGTCTGTCTGTTTGTGTGTTGCCTGCTCTATTGCCTGCTCTATTGCCTGCTCTATTGCCTGCTCTATTGCCTGCTCTATTGCCTGCTCTATTGCGCTGCTGAGTCCTAGATCTATAGATATATATATTACTGTGTGACACAACAACTGATGCACACCACCACCACTACTGATGCAATGCACTGCACCAAGCAACACTGTGCACCACCACCCACCAATACACAGCCATGGTCCTAGATCTATCACAGTGTCACACACGGCCACAGTGTACATTCGGAGCCCCTCAATGTAAGAATACACACAGCCACAGTGTAACACACAGCCACGGCCACACCCAGCCGTAATACACCCTCCAGATGGACACTGATGGCGCCACCACTGCACATAACCCCGCCTGAAGGCCTACAACACCGCACATAACCCCACCCGAAGACCTACAACCCCCATTGCAACCCCCCCCTGGCATTTGCAGCTAGCAGCTCTTGAACATGCTCACGACACGGCCAAGGCTCTTTTGTCATGCGTGCCCATCCGTGTGTTCATCCCCGTGCATGTGAAACGTGCAAGACAGCATCCACATCCATTGACCTGACGGTGTGGGTTACACGGAGATGACGGTGTCAACCTGGTCAACGAGACAGATCTGCATCTGTCTATGTCATTGCTCACGGACCACGCGCATGACTGCAGCATGCTGACAGCATCACGTGCGCGCTGACATCGAGTATACGTAGCATCGCGCATATATCGTCACTGTTACATCGAGGGGCTCCGATCCAGTGCACCAAGCGAACGTACAACTAGAGTCTAGACTCACATGCTACCCAGCAGATGCGAGCCGGCCAGGCGATCACCTGGCACAAACTGCGCACCCGTGAGCCGTGCTACCCTGGACATGGTCATATATACCGTTACATCGAGGGGCTCCGATCCAGTTCACCAAGCGAACGTACAACTAGAGTCTAGACTCACATGCTACCCAGGTGGTCATACTGTTACATCGAGGGGCTCCGATCCAGTGCACCAAGCGAACGTACAACTAGAGCCTAGACTCACATGCTACCCAGCAGATGCAAGCCGGCCAGGCGATCACCTGGCACAAATTGCGCACCCGTGAGCCGTGCTACCCTGGACATGGTCTTTCTGATCACAAACCCGTTTCCTTTCACTGTCGCCGCACTGAACTCCCGCAAGGAGTTCTCAATCCAGCGAGCCTTTGCTCTCTTGGTGAACGGCCCAACCAACGACACTGCCAGCCTGTTGAGGTACTGCATGGCATGCGACCCTAGTCTGCCATATGTCTCGTGCACAACCGGCACCACCTTGTACGATCCCTGCACACTCTCTTTGTACTTGTTGAGTTTGAAGAGTAAGTAAGTAAGTAGAGTAAGTATCCCTGTGGTCATATATATCCCCCGTTTGCCCGACGCATTACCCCGGTATATCATGCCAGCCACAGATCACTTATCGACTATGTATGCTCAAGATTCGGTCTTGGCTGTTCTTGAACCCCGGTTTCGACGCGCCTACATACGCGTGTCGATGCGCCTACATACGCGCGACATCATGCCATATCATGCAGGTCACAAACTCAGTGGAACAGCTCACAAGTTCACCTTCCGAGGTCTGACCATCACTGCGCCGCTGTGACGATACAAGCTGTACGCGGCAGCACAGTCTTCTGGAAGCCTTCAGAAGGTCCTCGAGGAGGCAGAGATGCTTCTCTGACCTTCCGCGCACATGCCTGTGCCGAGGTTGCTGTGTTATGTGGTCACCAACACTGCTACGTGAGCATGCTCGAGAGAGCATGGCTGACGTGAGCATAGACCCTTCTAGAAAGGGGTGTTGGCGTGTGTGGGGATTAGCACATTGCAAATGGGCTAAAGGCAGGAGTCGCACACAGGCCGGAACACTATATAAGCGCTATGGTGTGCTGGCTGGACCTTAGAGGGTTTACACAGTACAGCTTGACACAACCCAGGTACAATCGGAGTACCGTCACAGTGGTATCGGTGATTGAGAGCTTACTTTCCATTACACTACAGTGTTCACAAGCTTGTCTAGGTCGTTCCCCAAGGTTAAACCATGGCTCCTCGAACCGCTAGAAAGCTTACGGCACAGGGCAGCGCCCCAGCCAACATAGCACAGGCCAGCGCGCCTGCTGCAAACGAAAGACCCACGAACGATACAGTTCCGAGAGTTGGGCAAGCGAGTGCTCCGACCGTAGTGCAAACTACTAACGTGGGCAACACGCACACACAAAACCAAAACGCCGGCCAAAGCAGCGCTATGGCCGCGCGTGACGTCAATCATCCGGTTGACACCGAGATGACAGACGTGGACACGCGGGTTGCAAACCCAAGTGTCCCGGAATCAGGGACAGTGCATCCCACAGTCACGACCACCGAGGTCCGGGGCGTGACGCAAGGAATAAACCACCTTGCAGTCGACGGGCCTGATCGAACAGGCACCGTTGGCACGCAACAGGCGCAAAATCCGCCAGCGCCATCGCCAGCCGCGCCCGTGGTTGCCGCTGCGGCAACTTTCTCTGCGCAGGACGTCCAATTGATCGTCAATCAGGCAGTATCTACGGCGGTCGAGGCCGCGGTGACCCAAACGCGGACCACCCTGCTATCGGCACTGGAAAGGACTACACAGGTACCTACTCCCGCCAGAATGTCTGATAAATTGGGCGTGCGTGACCTGAAATTGCCTGAGTTCAAAGGCAGTCACAACGAACGGTCGAATTTCATAGAACCTGATTTTTGCCTGCCGTTGTTGACGTGGACGAAGGAAGTTCTGGTGTTGCTCGGTGCTAGCGGTTTGCCCCAGCGTCAGCAAGCGTTTAGCATCGTTAATGCATTAGCGGGAGCTGCGCGTCGATCATTCCTTAGGACGTATCCAGACCTGAATCTCGAATCCAGCACGCCAGATGACGTGATGCGCAAGCTTATCGCGCTCGTGCCTGACCACAAGGCTATGTTCACACAGAACGCTCTAGACATGTCCTTTGCGTCCAAAACTCTGCGTGATGACATTGAGACATTCGGTATGCTCGTCCAGCATGGCGAGATGCCAGCCGATGGTTCCCATTTTTGGTACAAACATCTGGTTCAGAAAATTCTGTCCATACGCTCAGACCTGCTGACGTTGTCGCAGAACTATCTCAACACGAGCCTTGAGTACCGTCCGACAGAGTCGTTCGGTGCGCTGATCACGAGGGCAATAGAAATTGTCTGCAAACTTGATCAGGAGGGGGTCCTCGTGCAGGTACTGCGTCACGAAAAACGCACAAAAGCTTCGGATATGTCTGACACCAGTGCGCCAAAAAAGCGAAAGACAGACTCAGCCGGGTCCGAGTCGAAACGCGGGAACAAGCACGGTGACATGTCATTCGCAGCGCTTGCCAAACGGTTCGACCGATGTGGCAAGTGCGCCTACCATATTGCAGACCCGCATGAGCGTTCCCGCCATGAGGCGTCATGCACAGGCGAGAAGGACAAGAACGGCAACGACATGTTCGCTGCTCGCATGGGCAAAGTGCGATCCTTGGTCAAGAAAGGCCAGGCAGATAGAGTGAACAAATTCCCTAGCCGGAACGCCTCTGAGTCAGGAGGGAAAGCCCATAAGAAAGTGTCGTTTGCCAAGTGAGGGCACGGCGCTGGGTCCCTCTCTACCCTTGTCGCTACTCTAGGCAGTGTTGGAGACATTGCTCCCCATGAGTACGACAGTGTAGACGAGTTTCTGAGCTGTGCGGTAGAGAAAAGGTGTAACGTATTGGAAGTTGATCGCCCAGATCAGGTTGCGAGAGTGTTGACACACTACCATACGTGCAAGTCGAATTCACCCATGCGTACGGCAGCGTACTTTGCTTTGCCCAAGGCGGCACTGCCAACAGCGGCGACTAAGGGCATGCATGAGATGTACACTCTACAGTCGCGCGCTGACGACGCAGTATCTGAGCACGTGGTGTTTTACGACTCGCCAGCGTTGAAACGCGGGCCACATAAGTTGCACGATCTGCCACCAGGGCTACAGCAGTTTCATACAGCACCATTATTGCATGAGAAAGACAGTGATGGTGAATCTGTGAACAACGATCTGACGTTCGTGTTCTCTGCGTCGATAGCTGGTGTGCACTGCACAGCGCTCGGGGACTCCGGCGCGAAGCACAGTTTTGTGAGCAAAAGTTTTGCACAGCGACACAAACTGACTATTCACAAGAACAGTGTACCAATCGTTATGGCCGATGGTAGACAAACTGCCACCTCTGGTTATGTGCACTGCAAGTTGAAAATCCAGGCATATCAATCAGATGTCATGCTGCATGTTGTTGAAATGGTGCCAGGGGTAGATGTGATCCTTGGAGATGATTGGTTCATCACTGAGGGTGCCTGTATTGACTACGGCAACTCGGATGCCAGAGCATACGTGCCAGCGAGCATGTGGCTTAGGCGAAAACGCCTACGCATTCTTCCCCATCAGAGTGCTGCTGTCGATGACTCGACACCGCACGCGGGTGCGCCAGACACAGCAGCGCCTGGAAAGATATCTCTGTTGTCACACGTACAAGCTGCCAGAATACTGTCGCGTCCTAGCATGGATCGGGCAACTCCATTCCTGGTCATGTGCCGCGATAAGAAGGAAGAATCCGCAGAGACATCAGAAACACGCGAACAGAAAGTGCACGCTCTGCTTGACGAATTCGCAGAAGTGTTTGATGCGCCAACTGTTGGTGAGCGGCAGGATGATACTCCTGAGGGCATTCGGTTGCAGCCCGATGCTACACCGCCCAACAGGCCAGCGTTCCGCTTATCCATGAAAGAACGTAAGGAGGTAGAAAAGCAAGTCCAAGAGTTGTTGGATGCTAGACGCATTGTGCCGTCAACCTCAGCATTTGGTGCACCAGTGCTGTTCGTTCCAAAGCCGGACGGTTCGCTGCGCATGTGTATAGACTACCGCGCACTCAATAAGTTGACACTTAAGAATAAGTACCCACTTCCTCGAATTGATGATCTGCTGGATAATTTGAGCGGTGCAAAGTACTTCACCTCCCTCGATTTGACATCGGGATACCACCAGATCGGCCTGCACCCCTCAGATTGGGAGAAAACGGCATTCAACACACATGTGGGGAAATATGAATGGCGAGTGTTACCATTCGGGCTTTGCAATGCTCCGGCGCTCTTTCAAGCGAAAATGAACAAACTGTTCTCCGGGCAGCTGAACCGGTTTGTGTGCGTCTACCTCGACGACATACTAATTTATTCGCGAACAGAAAAAGAGCATCTGCAACATTTGCGGATAGTGCTGGAAGTGCTGAAACAGAGTCAGTACAAAGCCAAACTGTCTAAGTGTGAGTTTTTCAAACCGGAATTGAAATTCCTGGGTCACATCGTGTCCACGGAGGGGATTAAGCCTGATCCAGCGAAGGTACAAGTGGTCAATGACTGGCCGCAGCCTCGTTCTGTGTATGAAGTGCGCAGCTTCCTGGGCCTGGCAAATTACTTCCGGCGATTCATTCGTAATTATGCGAAAATAGCCAGCCCTCTGACAGATCTACTCAAGGGCATTACGGCAACTGACCGGAAGGGAAAGCTGCTGCAGTGGGGCAAGCTCTCAGCAGAGGCTGCTCGCAACGTGCAAGAGGCGTTCACACATAAGTGGACCTCTGCGTGCGCACAAGCGTTTTCAGATCTGAAAGATGCTTTGATAAGTGCACCTGTACTAGCACTGCCAGACTTTTCCGAGTCGTTCACTGTTGTGTGTGATGCTTGTACAGCTGCACCGGCTGTGGGTGGCATGCTGCTCCAGAATCGGCACCCAGTCGCTTTCTATTCTAAGAAGCTGTCTGGGCGTGAAGCAAACTACTCTGCTTCCGACATTGAAATGCTTGCCGTTATCTATGCACTGCGAGAGTGGCGGTGTTACTTGGAGTTGGCAGACAGGCCATTTGTGATCGAGACGGATCATCAGCCTAATACATACGTTGATCAGTGTACCAACCCGCATACTCTGAAGCGCAGAGCGAGGTGGTTGTATGAGTCGTCAGCGTACGACTACGTATGGAAATATAGGCCAGGCGCGTCTAATGTCGCGGATCCGATATCGCGTGCACCGCAACACTTTGCAATAATGCAAGCTGGTGGTAAATGTGTGCGTACGCTTGACAGTGTAACGGCCCACCATCAGAGGAATTCTGTCGCTCTCTTCTACGCTGGTGTCCTGCGTGAGCCACGCACTGCTAAGGGGGGGAGACGGCGCAAGAAACAGAAACTCAATCGAGAAACTGTTGTGAATGTCCATCCTTCGGCACAAGCTGTCAAAGGCTATGTGGTTCACAATCTACTTGCCCGTTGCCGACAAGGTTGCGAACAGATGCAGCGATCAGACCAGAAACGCTTTGACAGACTAAAACTGGTAAAACACCAGGACGGATTGTACTGGACGAAGAATGATCGCCTGTACATCCCCGACGTTGAAACGTTGAGAACAGAGTGCATAGAATCAGTGCATTCCCACCCGCAGTATGGTCACTACGGGGTGGCTCGTACGATCAAGAAGGTGAGAGAGGTTTTCCACTGGGAGCGCGTGTCAGTAGACGTGGCGAAATTCGTAAAGACTTGCGATTCGTGCCAGCACGTCAAGGCGTCGCACCAGTTGCCACAGGGCGAATTACACCCTCTCCCTATCCCAGGTCGACGATGGGAATCAGTGTCTTTAGACCTGATAACTGACTTGCCTGTAACTGAGCGGGGTTACAATACTATCGTGGTCTTCGTTGATCGCTTGTCGAAGATGGTGCACCTGGCGCCATGCACAAAGAATGTCACTGCCACAGATCTGGTCCACCTGTTTGAAGATACAGTGTGGAAGCTGCATGGAATTCCCAGCAGCATAGTGACAGACCGGGACGTGCGCTTTGCGTCGTTTTGGGAGCTCATGTGCGAGCACTTCGGCATTGAGCACAACAAGTCCTCAGGCAAGCACCCCCAGTCTGACGGGCAAACAGAAAACGCCAATGGTGTGTTAGAGGATACACTCAGGCATTTCGTTGACAACTCGCAGAAAAACTGGGACACGCTGTTGCCAGTGGCAGAGTTCGCCATGAACAATGCACACAATTCGACCATCGACAACACGCCGTTCATGCTGAACTACGGGCAGCATCCCGACACTCCCATCTCGCAAGTTTTGCGCAAAGAGAATGCGAGAGTGAACAAGTTCGTCGGCAGGTGGTCTGAGCAACTACAAGTTGCCAAGAGGTGCATAGAGGCAGCACAGCAAAGGCAAAAGGCCTCGGCTAATCGCCGCAGGAGACCGGCAGAGTTGCTAGAGGTGGGAGACCGAGTGCTGGTCCACATCAAACACTTCAAGCTAAAGCAAGGCTTCAAGTTGAAGCTAGCGCCCCGGTACTTGGGCCCTTTTCCGATTACAGAAGTGATTGGTCAGCATAGGCTCAGCTTTCGTGTTGAGTTGCCAAGCCCGTTGCATCGCATGCACAATGTATTCCATGTCTCGTCACTGAGGAAGTACCATGGCGATGGTCCTTATCAGCCCCCAGTAATTCCAGAGGTAGAGGACTCTGAATTGTTCTTTGAGGTTGATCACATCTCTGATACTAGGGATGTGCCTAGACGGCAATACCATGTGCATTGGGTAGGCGGCGGCCAAGGCTGGCATGATGCCATGCTTCTACATGGTTGCGACCATCACATCCGGGACTTTTGGTCGAGCCGCAACCAAGAGCCACCGACAGACGCTTTCCCCTTGTCGCTAGACGAGCTGACTGACTTGCTTGAGGGCAAGCAAGAGGCTTAGGGGGGGAGCTCTGTGACGATACAAGCTGTACGCGGCAGCACAGTCTTCTGGAAGCCTTCAGAAGGTCCTCGAGGAGGCAGAGATGCTTCTCTGACCTTCCGCGCACATGCCTGTGCCGAGGTTGCTGTGTTATGTGGTCACCAACACTGCTACGTGAGCATGCTCGAGAGAGCATGGCTGACGTGAGCATAGACCCTTCTAGAAAGGGGTGTTGGCGTGTGTGGGGATTAGCACATTGCAAATGGGCTAAAGGCAGGAGTCGCACACAGGCCGGAACACTATATAAGCGCTATGGTGTGCTGGCTGGACCTTAGAGGGTTTACACAGTACAGCTTGACACAACCCAGGTACAATCGGAGTACCGTCACAGCCGCTCGTGATCCTGCAGGTGGCTGATGCAATATGCGCACATCCTTGCCTTGGAAGACCATTGTCACGTATATGATGTCGATGCATTAGCTGACTTGGACTCCAAAACTTGCATCGGGTGCGGATCTCAAGTACCCTGCTGGCAACTGTGCGTTACAGGGATATGACTCCACAAGGTGGTAGCACACACGGGTACGATTCATGGCAATGCATCAAACACATCCACCATGGTCAAATGCCGTACACAACAGTGCTGGCAACTACGTGGCAGTTCTACACACGTCGCAGTTGTGGAGTGCGCTGGTGCACCATGGTGTGCGGTTGTGTCGTTTCGTCGTGGCTGGGGAACCTGTGCATGTCGATGCTCGCTGCTTGGAGCATTGTTGCTTGCTTCTGGGTCCTGCTTCCGGGGCTTCTTGAAAGGCCTTGTTGAAAGGCTTTGTTGCTGCCCTTGCTGCGGGGCGCTTGTGCTGATCTCCGTGTAACGCAAGCTTGCAATTACGTGGACGTGTGTTACACATAGACCTAGGTGTTACACATAGCTGTGTAACACATAGACCTAGGACCCAGCTAGGACCCAGACGTCCACGGCGCTGCTGGGTCCTAGATCTATCACTGTTCAACACACATAGATCTAGGACCCAGCAGCGCCGAGGCAACAGACCAGGCAACACGCAGACAGACAGGCCACAGACAGGCCACCGCACGCATCAAGGCTACTCTCCGCAAGAGCAAATGCCAGAACAAAATTGTTCAAACGAACGCCGGCATGAAAGCAAACACACACGTGTGCACACACACACACACACACACACACACACACACAAACACCATGGACGTGTGTAGATGCAAGTCTTGAGGGGTTGCAGACCCCTCAGGCCTGCACTAGCACCTGCAAGCAAGTGCTAGTGGAGCCCTGGCCGTGCGCACGCTGGTCGCACTGGATATGACTGCAGACCAGTGCAAGTTGCGTGTCTGGGGCCTGCTGTACCACAACTCACAGCATGATGCAGAATACAGCAATCTGCAGGGTTTATGCCTGGGCTGATCACCTTGCACACCTAACAAAACCTGCTGTACAGCCAGGGGACCCAATGATTTTGACAAGTCATGTTGTGTCACATGCTATCATGCCAGGAGTAGTGACAGACAATTTATCAGCTTGTTGCGGAAGAGTGCAGAAATGCAAGGTGGACAGCGGCTGCCAAAGACATGCCGATGTGCCAAACACGAGTGCCTGCCAAACACGGCCACACCACTGTGTGTCCCCAACAGGCCTGTGCACCCGACAGGCCTGCCAAAATGGCTAACAAGGAGACAGACTGACCAGGAGAAGGCCTGTCACAGGCTCGACGCAGACCCACACGGCTGCAGGCTGCAGTGCCAGGCCACACTGCTCACATCCTACTCCAAAACCAACTCGGAAACAGGGACCACCACCGGGACTTGGAGCTTCACCTGTGTGCAGATGCATGCAGATGCATCGCACACTACAGCGTCAACGCACAACCGAAATGAGATGCCCGATGTCATGGGTGAGTCAGGCCAACTGTCACTATGTGCAGCTGATTGCCACCTGTGTGACCACACAACCACGCCCCCCCCTGCAGAGCAGAGTGCTGTCTGAACAGGGCACTCGAGCAAATGTGGCGATGTGGGAGCACCTGCAGCTCCGGCCAGGCCTGAACTTGAATGTATCGATCAATGCAAGCACAGTGATATGACACTCGGGCAGGCCCCTGACGCATGCATGGTGCCGTCTTGCAAGCCAAATCGCAGTGGCCCCCCCACGCAACCAGGGCGCAATCGACCGGCTCAAGCACCCTCCCTTGCGAGCTTGGATGGGGATGGCGGCTGCAGCCGTGCACTGCGGCACCCAAGGCGGCTGCACAAGGAGTGCCGGCTGCATTGATGTGTTTGCAGCAACCACGCTGCGAGTGCCGTGCCTCCTGCTGCCCACGTTGTCGATCATGGCATGCCCTGAGCTCAATGCGCTGACCTGGGCTCCACCCATGACGCAGCTGTGCGGAACTGTGCATGCCCGGACATGGACCCAGTCGGCAAGGGGGGACGGGCGTCATGCATGCAGATCTTGCAGCAGCCTGCCCGACCATCAGACTGTATGCATGGGCCTTCTACCAGCTGCAGCCGCATGCGGATCTGGCCTGAGGGAAGATGCATGCGGTCAGCACTGCTCAACCCTGGCGGCCACAGCAAGCGGCGCCGCTCACGCAGCAGGGGCTCCAGCACCTGTCGGCGCACTGCTGCGGTTGCGGCGCGGCGCCGCGTCGGCGGCTGCGGCGGCCGGGGGTGGCGGCCGTACCTCGTAGTGCAGCAGCCGGCAGTCCACGCCCCCCAGTGACAGGGGGTACCGCCGCGTCGCCTTCATGCGCAGCGCCTGCGTCGGCCCCTTCGTGCCGCTGAGGATCCACGCGTGCGCGCCTGCACAGCGCACAGCAAAATGTGGCTAGGACTTGGCCAAAACACGGGCTTGCACGCCGCCGCGGATGCAGTGTGTCAGATTTCCATGCAGATGACACCCGCGGAGCGCCCTCTGCCACAGCAGTAGAAACGCTCCTTGCTGCGTGAAAGCAGTAGCATGACCTATTCAGCATCCACCAAACCCTGTAGTGCTGCGTTGGGGGGGGGGGGGGATAGCGGCCAGTGGGCAATGAAAAAACAAACATAAACAACAAAATCCGGCATGATGTCAACCTGGACCCAGCACCGGCCGCAGCACCCAGACACCGCATTGGGGATAGCAGCGAGCCGCACCAGGGCACTGCCCCTTCAGGAAGGCCCCGAGGTCAGCCCACGCTGCCGCTGCAGGCTCCTCCTCTCCCTCTTCCTCGCCCGCGCACTCTTCCGTGCCGTCGTCGAAATTGCGCGACTGTGGACCCCCCAGCCGCCGGCCCCATGGGGGGTTTGTCACGACGAGGTCCGGGGTCTGCGGCAGGCGCCAGTCGCGGCAGTTGCCGATGCGCAGCTGCACCGAGGGTGCCACGCGGGCCTCCTGGAGCGCCTGCTGTGCCAGCGTCAGCGCGCCCTGCATGCTGTGAACGCTGTCAGCCGGCAGGCCCACTGCTGAACGGCTCTGTGACTGGGCACGTGTAGTCGGCTAGGGCGAAGCAAGACTGTGCCATGCACACACTTGCTGCCCCGGCCACGCCGTGGTGTGCCGCAACGCATGACAGCCGTGCCGTCAACAGCATAAATACGCCCCTGTCATGCCGCAGCACATCCACCACCTCCAGCCTTCACTGCAGAGCACGGCAGCAGATCGCGCCGCGGACGGCAAACGCGTGCAGGATCATCGTGGTCACACGCGAACGGCGGTTGCGTGCACACTGGCGGAGTTGGGAGCGCGCTTGAAGACACATGGCGGTGGGGCGCAGCACGCACCTCATGCACGTCGCAGCCGGCGATGACACCACCCCAGGAGCGCGCTGTCTCGGCCCGCGCGGCCTCCTGCACATCCTGCCAGGCGCGCGCGTCGAAGTCGTGCCAGCCTGTGAGGCTCCACCCCTGCCGCAGCAACCCCGGCGCGACGCCGTGCGCCATCAGCGCCGCCTCGGTCAGCAGCGTGCCCGACCCGCACATGCAGTCCACCAGTACACCCCCTGCGCAGCGGCGGCCGTCAGCCTGTACTGTGTGTGCTGCGTGCTCCGCGGCTCAGCCCCCAATGTGGATGAGTCCTTCAGGATGACATGCCCTGGCTGCCGTGCGCTGCTGCTGAGCTGGATCAAGCGGCTGCCCAAAACAGACACAGACGCAGTAGCAGCGAGGGCGGCCGGCATCACAAGCATGAGACATGCTGCATGACACACCTGAAGCACACTGCCGACACGCGGCCACCAGCCAGCCCGCATGCCCTAAGCAGCCAGCCGGCTGCGTCGCCACAACGCGTTACAACGTACACGCGCCCGTCGCAACGGATCATCACCGAATTCTCTACGCATTTTTGTCAACCCGCCAGCACACAGTGCCATCATGCATGCACCTTGTGATCGATTCCTGTGTTACAGGTGACCAGGCGGGGTCATGCCGGCGGCCACCGGGCACCTGGCGCCACCTGGGAGGGCAGCGGAGGGGCGCACCTTGTGCGGCGAGGGCGGGCCAGCCCGCCATGAGCAGCACGCCCGCGGCGGCCGCCTCGTTCAGCGCAGCGCGGTGCACGACACCCCTGTAGCCGCGGCGGTGCATGGAGCGGCCGGAGACATCGCGGAAGACTTTCACCTCATCACGGAACATGGTGACAAACAGCTGCAGCGCCGCGTCCTCGCCGCCGCGCGCGCGCGCCGGCTTGGTGCCCCTGCACCACCCTGCCATTACCTCAGCGCGGCGCTGCATCGCTCACTCGCTGTTTGGCATTGACATAGGTCACAGCGTCAGCGGCACCGGGGGCAGCCAGCACGCAGCCACAGCACAGCGCACAGCACAAGGGCTGCAGTCGCGTAGCACAATGTGGTGAACCGACAAGTGCACAAGCATGGATGTACCTGCCAAAGCGCTCGCATGTGATGACATGGGTGGTGTGGAGCATCAAAATGAGGCACCAGGTGTCTGCCGAAGGCTACACGTGCGACTGCTTGAGCAGCTGCCGCATGCCGCATGTGCGTTGCGCCTTGAATTGTGTCAGTGGCATCCATGGCAGAAAGCGAGCTTGACGGTGGGCTGCCTGATGTCTTGCTTTGTGCAGCACCGCAGCAGCACCGCAGCAGCACCGTGCGGCCGTACAACAGCTGTCATGGCGCATGGTATGGAACGAGGGAGTGTGCCGAGCCATGTGACCCTCGGCCGATCAGGGGACGCTGCAGGCAATAGGGTAAAGGGTGGCATGGTTGGGAAACGGATGGATGGTGTGGGAGGGAACACAGGCGGCATACCCTGCGTCTCTCACTGCATCAGCGATGGCAGCCTGCACGCACTGCTGTGCGGCAGTGGAGTGGTTCCAGTCTGTGCAGCTGCGCAGCCTGAGCTCCACAGCCACAGACATGCCTGGCTGGACAAACTCATGCCATGGGGCCGCCCGGCGAATGGCCCCATACAGCTCATCGTAGCCCTGCCCGTAAGGATCCAATTGCTCGACGCTGAGGAGGTGCAGGACTCGCAGAGCTGCTCTCAGCCTCACGCTCGCGGCGTATGCAGTCTGCATGGATGCACCACTGCAAACCAGGCACACGTTCAGGCACACGGTGTTTGGCAAGAACTACAAGCAGCTGCAGCGACGTGAGGTCTATTGTGCGCAGGAAGAGCACCAGAAGTCGACTCCTGCTTTTGTGGGGATGAACTCGATTCCAGCAGCTCGTATGGAAGGGTGTCGCAGCTCTTCTGCAACAACTTCCTCCATTCCTGCAATCATAGATCGATTCCATAGCGGCAGCACACACCGCCGAGTCAGTCATGCTTGCAATCTCGCTGACAGTGCTTTGGGCAAGCTCCGAGCGCACCTGGATGGCACTGCGCCCGAAAGACCAAAGGCGCGGCTGAAGCCTTTGCGTGCACACTACGGTGCATATTCTCGCGTATACTTTGCCTGAAAGGTGTTCTCAGCATATTCATACGTGTGCTTATTCCGCTGTTGGAGATCATTTGGCTGCTGGTGCTGCCGTCGCAGCACAGGCGTTCCGACTGCCAAGTAAACAACTGCGTCCCTCACCGCGACCGACGCAGCACGATTCGGCCTTCGCACGTGTTCATCATACTGGGCGCTTCGCTCGACAATTCGGCGATGTCCTGTCTGCAGATCACGAGCTAGCAGAGCAGGCACCAGTCGAGCTGGCGACAACTGCGGAGGCAGGAATTCAGGCTCCCAAACGCAGTTTCACAAGCCGAGCAATACCACCAGACACAATAACAAACAGATGGCGTCCTTATGCGACCTTGGAGATACGCGGATTGCTCCGGGCGTGGCCGAGTGCATGACAGCTTGCGCAGCAGCATGCTGCACTCCGCCACTAGTACACTCCCGCCATGGCGCGCCACCATCCCGGCCGGGGCCGGGCTAGCCTGTCTCCCATGACCCTGCACCACGTGCAACGGTACTGCAACCGGCGTTACAACGCATTGTCTCCCTCAAATTTCAAGCTTGATTCACCAGCTCAAGCCCTTCCTGCAACGAAATATTTGAACATCTTTGTGGCAGGTTGTCGACAAGACAGATGACCAACAAAGATGGCCAAGACAGATGACCAGCAAAGATGGCCAATACAGGTTATGGCCTCAGTAGGCTCTCGTTGGGCGGCCATGGTGGCTGGCAGCTGCCACACAGGGGCGCGCGGAGGTGATGGCCAGTGGCACCAAACCCCCGTGCACCTCAGGGGCCCGCTAGGGTATTCATTTCAGGCCACGAGCTCTGCAAAGTGTTGGCTATGGTGCCAGTTGGTCATCGCACGCCTGACATGAGTGGCCAAACCACACTTTCGGGACAGTAGGGGTGTACAGCTTGAGTGATTGTACAACAAATCGGTGCGCAGATGTACTGCAAGTGACTCATGGCCTTTCAACGTATCTGCATGCGCGCAGTGCAGCTGCAGCAAACCAACCATGCTGTTTTTGTTCATGCAAAGGCGGCAGGCGGTCAGCATCAGAGTTGTGCTGCATCAAGACAGCAGACACAAGCATGGTGTCTGCCATACAAGTCATCTGCCAGGCGTGATGACGATGTCACAGCTTTCTGGCCAGGCCATGCAAAAGGGTGATGCGCACTTGCACTTGGACCAGAGTTCATGATCAACACTGAGCTGAAAGTCCCACTGAATTTCCACTCACAGACAAACCAGGTGTATACACACACCACACCGAGTTACATGTCACATTGGTGCTGTTTGTGACTATGAACGTGTAATTACTGTGACATACCAACAAGGATGTCTGTGCTCAAGCAAAGCATCACACCCACCTGCACGCTTGCAAGGGCATGATCACCCCAAGCTTGATTTGCCTCCCACAATCCCACCATATGCCGCACAACAGGCTGAGCTGCAGTGAGTCACTCGAGGCTTTCTTGAGTCATCCCACAAATTTTTGGGTTTGGGTTGGGTCACTGATCAACCCGAAACTCGGTCCAGCTGATTTCATGCAGCTACCATGATTATTTCCGTTCAGTGCATAGCAAAGATGGTCTTCTTCCGCTCTGCCATGGCCGGCATGTCCACTGCAGGGAACATCGCAAACTCCTCTGCACGACACACCCACCAGGTTAGCACATTCTGCACAAACCTGGCCAAAAATGTCTCTGTTCATAACACTGCCGAGACATCCGGCAATCAACCTTTGCATGTGCTGGCTCGACAGAGCGGGGGCAACATGAACGTCACTGTGGAAACAACAGCCTCAGCGGGGTGTCCATCAACTGGCTGCCATGATTCATCATACGGTCTGCAAGAACAGGCAACCAACTCCCTATGCATACTCATGCAGCGTCTGTGCAAAACAGTGCCTGAGCGCAGACGAGCAGGAGGTGCGGCAGCAGCATCAACTCACCCGCTGTGACCCCAGGTAGTACCCCATGATCCATTGCAGTATCCTCTGTGGTAAGGAAGTCCAGGCGCTTTCTGACTGAAGCGCTGGGTGTATCCCAAACATTCGCTCGCACTACCTTCTCCGTGTCTGGAATGACGGAGAGCGGGCAAGCATTCCGTACACGGGACGATCGCTTTATCTTCTTGGCCACAGGCAATCCCGACGTGCTCTTCTGCTGCACCTGCATGCGTCCACCAAACGCTTGCCAGCCGGCCTGGTGCCCAGGCACCATGCATGCGGCACCGCTACGGCAGGCTTACCCTGAAGCATGCCACCTGTTGTGCATACAACGAACACCATGACGAGGAAGCCCGCGTGCAGGTGCGACGCTCCAATCCATGGTCAGGTATGGTAACGTAACGGGCCCCACAATAGTTGTGCAACAGGAAACAGGATATGCCGACACCCCACAACCCACAACCCAATCTGATGCAGTCCAGCATCCCACATTTTGCAACACAGTGTGTGATGCACAGGTGTGATGCGGTGATCGCACCCACTGCAGTCACTCTTTCAATCGGCAGGAGGCATGGTCATCTTGCGTACGAGTTTGCGGGCCTCATGATGAGTCATCAAGACGCAATAGCAGTTACTGGTACGTTCACCGTGTGCACAGCTTTGCATACATGCACATGGGGTGGGTGAAGAAACAGGGGGTGGTGGATGTGCATGCAAACGGAGCATGTTGCTCAGTTCAGCAACCTGGGGGCGCGCCTGTGTTGGCATTGCCATACGAGGAACAAGATGGTGGTGCGTCCGGATAAGCAGTTTGCTGCGTTTGGAGGACGCAGGCTTGCGCATCCCATGAGCCTTGGCGCGTAATGACTTGGCAGCGAGCTCTGCACCCGGGTCAGGCAGGGAGTCGGACCGTGGCCGGCGAATCGTCTGCCCCGTCCGCGTTGACGCAGAGGCTTTGCTTTTGTTCTCCTTGTCTGCACGCATGCAACGCTCTGCGCAGCGCCCTGCTTTGCACAGCCGGGTGTGTCATGTGCAAGACAGGCATGACATGGAAGGACCCCTTCGATTGGGGCCTTTGCTGGGCATGACAGTACCGAGTCGCGTGATGAGGCACACAAGTTTGGCAGTAACATTGAGACCAAGTAGCAGTGCGCCAGGTTGTAATGTCGCTGTGCCGTGGTCCAGGCATGCAGTCCCGCGCTCATGGTGCAATGCAGACGCTCAAAGCCATTGCCAGCCAGAGCCAGTCACAGACAAACTGTTGAAACAGCATTGCGTTGCCAGTGATGGTTGACCATCCCATTCGGCATGGACATGATCAATTTCATAAACTTGATGGTGGCCCACCTCGTGTGGTCGCAGTGGATGGTGCGGCTGTCACACACGCACTGGGAGATGCCTTTTTGGCGGGAGATGCCTCTTCGGCGAATGCTTGCCATGCATCCTCTGCCACAAATCCTCGCCGCATCAGTGGAAGATGCACCTGCTCGTAACTATCAATTTCAGGACATGTCCCGAGTGCAAGATGACCTGTAGTCATCGCATGACCACAGCTTGAACATGCGACAGCAATGGGACATGCCGAGAACTGGACACTGGCGTGCGACACACAAGCTGGAACACCTATTCGCGCAAATAATGCAAAGCAGAAAACCATGAAGTTGACACACACCTTCATCACCTTGTCGTCTGCAAAGTGGCCCTCAAGCGCCACATCAATGGGCACCAGCAACTTGCTGCGGCCCGACTTGTTGAACGCTTGGCTGATACCATAAAGGCTGCACATTGCTGTCCGCATCAGCGGGTGGTTGTGTCTGTCAATGCTGGCATTCTCCTCACCCGTGCAGACCTGCAACATGCGAAACGCTCTCATGGCTGTATTTGAGCCATACCGGCGTCAGACCAGCACGATGAGCATGCATTAAGAATGATGTTGTGAACCCAGAATGGCACGTGGTTTGCAATAGCCACTGAATAAGTCCAATGCCACATGTGCCTCAGACTACATTGGTTGCTTATAACAGCTTGCACAGTTGCGACTGCTTGTGCGCCTTGGAGAGTGATGACGAGCATTGGGCATGAGAGTCAGTCGGCGAGCAAATGAGGAGATTTGCACAGCACAGATTTTATGGCATGTACGATATCGATGTCATACCCATGCCCCACATATCGCCTGGGCAGCCACTGCAACATGGCCAGCAATGATGGTCACTTGTACGTTGCAGATCAAGGGTGCTCGCTTCTCTGGCGGCAACCTCTGGGATGGTTTGAGCATGTCAACACTATCCATCGCGTCTTCTGTACGCTTCGCCAGCAGGCCGTGCCACAGAACTGCAATGGCGCAAGACAGCTTCGCTGGCACATTCGCACTTGTGTGTGCGTGCTTGCAATCCTGCAAACATTTCACTGTACAAACAGAGTTCCTGAAGAGCAGGAGTAAGCAGACAGGCAGCCGGGATAGGTGATAACTTGCCTGCAACGCCACGTCTCTGTATTCCTCTGACAAGTGAGCTGGTAGTTTAGCTCTCAAAACATTGACATGACATGCACACAGCTTTCCCAGAGCTGATGCACAAGCTGATGATACATCATGGAGCAGGTCTCGATAGGCTTGCTCTTGTGGATTCTCTTGCTTAGTGTGCGCATCGATGACCGTGTCCAGTCTTTGTTGAAATTCCACCGCAACGTCGCCAGGGCAATCGCGGTCGCTTCCGCTTAGAGTATCTCCAGTCTCCGCAGCATTAGCTTCCAAAATCTTCGCGAGAAGGTCAGTCTGCACGTTCCGTGCAACAGTCACGCTTCAGCTAGACGGTGGACTATGATGGCACGCGCATTTGGAGTATGAGTACCTGCGACCGTCCTAGCGAATGCTGCTTTATCTCATTTTTTGTCTCAATTGTAATTGCGCCAAGTTGGCGTTCCGCTTTTCTGCTCCTGAACATGCAAATGTGTCAGTTCGTGCACTCAGCTCGACGATGTTACCCACGCTGACAACGGTCGCACCATTTACGCCTCCCCTTGCTCGTCGCCGCCTACATATGCATAAACTGAGATTGCACGCTATGACTTTGAGAAATTGCATGTTTCCTCAGTAGCAACAAGTAGACTGGCGATGGTTTGACATGGCATGGTGGGCAAAGGGCGTCACCGCTTTGCCACGGGCGGCTCTAATCTGTTGATTCTCGCAAGCAACGCTCTCATCATCACTTGACATAGCTTTAAGGTCGGAGGAATGCTTGTGTGGTGCGCCTCCCCCGAGTACTGTCACCACCAAGTCGCATTCCTAAAAATCGACCTGGCGCCCCACTGGGATTGCAAGTTAAATTGTCCGTAAGCAGCTCATGGTAGCTTGTTCTTAAAAGCGTCTTTGTGGGCAGCCAGGCGTTCCACATGCGGTGCAATACTGACGTGACCACACCAAAGACACCACAGTGTGTGTCGAAATCTGGGGTCACAGGCGATCACAGCATGCTTGTGTCATGCGCAGCGATCGCTCCCCAAGGCGTGCCCGTTCGCTACAGCACCCACATTATTGTACGACGAAACCAAAATTCGCCCAACCAGTCGCTGTAGTACGCTGGTGATGTCGCACAGGTGTCCAACGCAATACAGGTGCACACAACGCAAGGCCACGTTGCTGCTTTGCAGGCACTCCAGGACGGTCAAGCTACGCAATTAGGAAGCAAGAGACTGACTTGATCCACTACGAGTCGCAGTATGCCAACGCCTCGTCGCAAACAGTCCAACTCTCTGTTCAAACGATTGCTACTGGCGTCGTCCGTATGCACCGTACTGTGCATAGCAGGTATACAAGCTTACCTCCTTTTGCGAAATTATATTAGTTTATCAAGAGGTCAAGGGCCTGCTCCCGTGTTCAGGTGAGTCCCCGAGCCCCCGAGCTCCAGCTCTTGCCATCTCATGCCTGTGCAGACCTTGGCACTGCATTAAATACCGCACCAGGCATTGCCGCGTGTGTCCCAACTCAAATCCGTATGATGCTACTGATGCGATTTGTAGAATTATGTTGTTGGATGCGTGCAGGAACTCTGGGCCAGCAGCAGATGATGCGGTAGAGCGGTCTGTCGAGTTGATTTATGTCCGACCTGCAACAACCGCGCAAGAGAGGCCAGCAATCACGTCACATCACACAAGAATCTCCAGGTGGCATGTACCCATCTCAACCAGGAATGCTGCGGGCAAGGCGGCTGGACGCTTATCTGTCAACCCGCAGGTGCATGCTGGAGCAGAGGAGCGGGAGCGGGAGTATGATGCCCTGGTGCAGAGCCTACGCAGTTCTGGGCACATTGGCAACGGGCGACACACTCCAGCTACCCGGCAGCGGACAGTGCAAGATCTTCCACAGCTGCGGCTTTCATCCAAGCTGGCCCATGCAGCAGAGCTTGGCTTGCACCAAGCTTCCAATGGATACCAGCTGACTGGCGGCATCAAGCCCAAGACCACGTTGAGCAAGGATCACTTGACATTGCTGAAGCGCATACGGGGGGGGTCAAGCAACATCTGGCAGTGATGGTTACCAGCGATCTGCCACGCCTCACATGCTTCAGCACAGCTTTATTTTGGTACTGTGTGGAAAGCATTGGGAAATCAGCCAGCTTAGCTTGGACAATATGAGTGGCCATTGGAAAGTAGGCATGCAATGTGGACCTGCTTCATGGAGCTGCAAGCAGTGTAAGCTGTGCGGATGCTCAGGACGGCAAAGTCCTGGTGGACCGACATACAGCACAGTGTACTCAGCAGTGGTGCAGTGTCTGTTGACTTTCAAGTCGTATTCATCCATTCTCACTGGAGCAGCACCGCTATGGGAACGTTAAAACCTGATTCGCCAGCTCCAGAAGTGTAGGTGTTGCTGTGCATCGGCTGCATACTCTGAGTGCTGTGCATCGGCTGCATACTCTGAGTGCTGAGTTTGACAACTGCACATGCTGCAGTACGTGTCAACTACTGACAACAGGACCACAGAGACTGGTCTAATCTGGAGACTGGCCCAATTGCGACGCACTGTGTGCATGAGATGCATGAACATGATACTGAGACTCCGATGCTGCTCAAACTAGCCATGTGGTCTCTGACAGGACAAAAAGAACAAGGCCATAAGAACGTATGCTTCCATGTGTTGCAATGATATTGTTCGTGGTGAAACGTGGCATGATTGCAACAAAAATGACGTTGTAGACACTCGCAGTATCGCTGACAAAATCGACCTGCCCACCCGTGCCCAAGACTGGTCTGCTAGAATGCGACTCAATTGCCCATGTGCAAGCATGCCAGGCAGTCAACTCACACCCCCAACATCTATATGGCTCCATCGACTCTGAAGCCGCACTACCCAAGCCAAGGGTCCTTCCCAGCACCAGACTGATGCGATACATGCCCCAGTGCATCTGAATCTAGCTGCGGCTTCTTGTCAACACCAGCTTGTCCGTATGCAACCTCATACGGCCTGCTGCCGTTGCCTCTCATCTGAAGCGCCTCGTCAGCTGCTGAAACACCCCCTCCATCACCGTTACTCATGGTGCCAATGCCACTTGTACGCAGCCCGCCCTCGTCAGTTGCTTCATCGATAGCAGGGTCGCCAGAGTCGCGGTTTTGACCTGCCACCCGGTGTGATTCGCTGCCATCAACGGCAGCAGTGGCGGAGGCGGCACCCGCCCACCTGTCAGACAGGAGTGACGACCCCTTGCCGCCTCTCCTCCACAGCACCCCCGGCCCACCAGCGCCCGTAGTCCCACTGCCCAGATCATTCCGCATACCACTTTGCACATCCTGCGCCCCCCCTGTGTCTGATGATACCAGACGTGGCTCTGCAGTGACCCCCGCCTCTCTCACTACATCTAGCCCATCCGTGCTGGTGGCAGGCTCACGCACTCCCGCTTCACGCGGCGGCCGCGGCACCGCGCCAGCCGACCCGCGGCGAGTCTGCCCCCCTGTGTACAGTGCAGCCTGTGCTGTAGGCACCAGCAGCGGCGGTGGCGGCGGTGCCCCCCCGGCCGCACCCTGCTGCCGACTGGCCTCCAATCGCGGCATGGCGCCTGCCCCGCGCGCGTTCTCACGGCCTGCATCCCGCTGCGCTGTGTCCCGCACTGCCCCCTGCACCGCCGCAGCGCGACTCATGCCTGCATCGCCACTCTCTGCGTCACCCTCGCCACGCGGGCCTTCCGGAACCCGCGCAGCACTGCCCTGCAGCTTGGCCGAACGGCCAGGCAGCCGGCTCAGCAGATCTGAGGCCCGCTGCTGCAGCTCTGGCGTCGCCTGCCGCGCGGCCGCGGTGGCGGTCTCGGCCGCTGTCAGCGCCTGCCGCACGAGCGGGAAGCCCAGGGCGATCTGTGCGAGCTTGTAGAGCAGGGCGCGTGAGAGGAAGTAGGCGAGGGCGGAGGAGGCGACCAGCACAAGGCCCTTGACCACGTACACCGCCCGCTGCACCTCCTCTGTGAGGGGCTCACCTGCACAGATCTGGCATGACCCGGCGCAGCCTTGACCAAGAGATGGCATGACACTCTGCTGGCCTGAGTTGCGGCGAGTGTTCGTCTGACTAGCTGTCTAGCAGTGCTGGGTTGCATGTGCACCTGCCAAATCCGCACGAAAGCAGTCTGCAAAAGAAGGTGCCATCTGTGTGTGCCAGTGGTATTCCCAGCGGAGGGGGAGCCGAGGGAGCCATTGGTCTGTGCGAGAGTGTGTGAAGACAACCTTTCCAGGGCAAAGGCTATGTATGGTGCTGGCTCGCATTTACGCGGTGCGTGCCGCAGCCAGGCATAGGCAGTGCACTGCAATGACATCATGCGTTGGATTGTTGTATTTGTGCAGATTTCATACAGCCATGCAAATGCCGCTCAAATTGTGGATGCCATACCGGATGTTGCCCTCAGGTCTGCAGGCAGAATCTGGTCCAGTTTGGTCCAGACAGCCAGAGGCAGTCCCAGCACGCTTGACCACGCATCATCAGGGGGATCTGATGCTCTCACTGCAACATCGTTGCGGGGCTCTGGTCTTGGTGGATCTCGAGAGGCACGCAAGCCCAGCAGCAGCGCTGTCTGGTCGTCTTGGAGCTGGGACGAGATCGGAGCGCTCCCAGCATCTCGGAAGATGCTGTAAGTGGGCTCAGCAGGCGGTTTGGCCGACGCTGCGCTTGCATCAGCACCTTTGTTGCCGGCCTTGCTCTCCGGATCGGGTCGTGCAGCAGCAGGTGTGGCAGCAGCAGATGCGGCAGCAGCAGGTGCGGCAGCAGCAGGTGCGGCAGCAGCAGGTGCGGCAGCAGCAGGTGCGGCAGCAGCAGCTGGTGGATCTGGTTGCGGCCTAGGAGTTTCAGGTGTGCTGACAGCTGGTGCCGTCCCGGAATCAGATGGCCGACCTGAATTCAAACAACAATCCAACGGTGCTCTGAAGATCAGTCCACTAAGAACACGCCGCTTGTGCACGACATTAGCGCACCTGCAGGTGCTTTACCAGTGGCAGTGTCTGATAATTCAGAGGATGAACTTGCACCCGGATCGGGCGCAGACAGGACTTTCAAATTCTGCATAAAGGATGCCAGAGACTTGGAATCCATCTCATGAATTCTGCTTGACAGGTCTCTCAGAAGAAGCTCCTCCAGCGCGCCCCTCGGAACCACCACCATCTCATCGGCTGCCCTTCATACCATGATACTCTATTCACATGCGTACTTGGCATCGAAATTGCGTGGTCACGGCGATTGGGGGGGTCATACCTGGCGGATGCCGTGTCACTGGTCAGTTGCACGAGCACTGCTAGCGCGATTCCAGAGAGAACACCGCTTGACGATGCAATCCACCTTCTAGTTGAGCTACATGGTAGTATGCGATGGCTGCGTGCGGTTGAACAGCGCCTAAGCGATGGTGTCGTGAACGTGAACGCCGCGGACATGCCACGGACTTGGTGCGCAAGGTGAGCACGGTCGCGCCGCTGCAGGCAAGTCGATTTCGGAGCTGATTACTCGGCGCAGTTGCGTGTTGGAAAGTTATTGTTACTCATGCACCTGTGCCGCTGTCGTTGCTGTGCCACGCAATTATAACACACGGCGAGCCCATTCGGGTGATTCATGAATACTCATCAAATACGTTTGATTGTCCTACGGTGGTTGATGCGGGCGTCCCCAGGGACGTGGAGCCTGACTGCGCGCAGTGCGGCATCCGTGGTGAGGCACCGCGTTCCAGCTGTGTTGCGGCGAGAGGGGGAACGCACCGTCTGCGAACACCAAGAGCACAGCCCGCATATATCGTTTGGGATCTTGCATTCATTCACCTTCTGGTGGTGCCCTAGCTCTGCTGATCGTGATTCTCGTGTCCCATTGATCATGCGTACAGCGCGATAGCATTGGTGGGCGGCTTCATCGCCAATCTGGAGCTCCCTCGCCGCTTGACATAGCTCAGAAACATGAAAGTGAAAGTGATCAATCGTGATGAAGCGTCTATGACGCGCGAGCGGTCAGAGGATGTGATTCAGGTGCATCGCAACCTCGATCCCGCGTTGCATCCGTTCGAGCGAGCCAGAGAGTACACCAGGGCGTTAAACGCCGCCAAAACGGAGAGAATATTCGCCAACCCATTTATTGGCGCTCTCCCGCACGATGAGGCAGTGTACTGCATTGCCCGGAGTCCCACAAGGCTCAATTGTGTCTTGGCCGGCTGTGGTGACGGGATGGTGAAGCTTTGGGATGTCCCACAGAAGCGGTGCGCACCGCATCTAAGATATGGCCAAGCGTGTCATTGAGGTCAGCTGTGTGCGCGATATTCCGACCAGCTTGTGTGAGGTCGAGCAGACAGCATAGCTACCTGGATGAGCAGGTGCTTGAGCAACCTCAGCGGACACAGCCGCGAAGTAAAAGGGATCGCCGTATCATCCAACGGCGAGTTGGCATACTCTTGTGCAGCGGACTGCACGGTGAAGGTCTGGAAGATCCCCCTTGCTCCAATACAGGCCGGCGACGTGCAGGAGGATTCCGCACCCGTTACAGACCTCGTGGGCCAGAAAGCTTTCCTCAGCATAGACTGTCAGTATGAAGGCGACAAGTTCGCCACGTGCGGCTCTGCAGTAGACATCTGGGATGCGGAGCACTCAGAGCCTATAGACACCTTCTCCTGGGGATGTGAGTCAACGTACTCAATACGTTTCAACCCGGTACAGCCCCTTCCGTCCTGTCTGCTAGATCTCTGCCACGCACTGCTTGCACATGCAAAGCATCTATTTTGCTACGCTGAGAGGCCCTGATCCCCGCTATATGCTATGAGACCCAAGCGTTTGTCCCCACTGTTAGCCTTGCAGACCCTGCCGTACTACAAACTTCACCCAGCCAAGCACCCGCTCCGACCGCCCCGTCCCTCTTGTCAGACCACGCGGGCGCTTACCCTGTTGTCGGACCATGTGGGCACTTGCCTAGACCCGGCTGGTGAGGCTGTGTGATGACTCTCAGTCTGCATGATCGCGGTACCACTGCTATGGCACACGTGCATGCACGCATGATGCATGCTTGACAACCCGGGGCCCCATTTGGGCTTGCACAAAGACCCGCATCCTATTCGCAGCCAACATGTGCGAGCTGGCATAGCTCTCTCTGAAGCTCACAGGCACGCCATGGCACACCCTAACAGGCACAGGTATACACACAGGGAGTGCCGCTGCCCTTTTTCGTCCAAGCCACCCAATGCAATCACCCATGCCCATCGTGGCGCGATGGGTCGGAGCTTCCCGATGTGAATGTACATACCATATCAGCGCCACCGGCGACAGCTGCCACTGCCGCCTGCTGCGAGATCTGTGTTCAACGCAGCATGCACAGCGCAGCATGCACAGCGCAGCATGCACAGCGCAGCATGCACAGCGCAGCATGCACAGCGCAGCATGCACAGCGCAGCATGCACAGCGCAGCATGCACAGCGCAGCATGCACAGCGCAGCATGCACAGCGCAGCATGCACAGCGCGGCGCCCACACGCCCACCTCCGCACGCAGCACAGATGCCTCCGAGCCGCGCTCGACCCGACCGTATGTGCTGCAGGCGGACCCGCAGGTGTTTGCGACGGCCGGCAGCGACCGCAGCGTCGCGCTGTACGACCTGCGGCACAGCACGCCGCTGCGCAAGGTGGTGATGCAGACGCGCACCAACGCGCTGTGCTGGAACCCCATGGAGCCCCTCAACTTTGTCGCCGCCAACGAGGACTGCAACCTCTACAGCTTCGACATGCGGAAGCTCGACGCCGCCTTCTGCGTCCACGAGGTGCGCTGCCACGTGCTGCGTGCTGTGTGCTGCGTGCTGCGCAGATTTGTGTCACATGCATGAGACGCATGCATGTGGACATCACCCTGCCCGCTGTGCCCCCTTTTTTTTCCCACGGCGTAGTGATTTGCAGGACTTCACGTCGGCTGTGATGGACGTCGACTTTGCGCCGACCGGCCGCGAGTTTGTGGCGGGGAGCTACGACCGCAGCGTGCGCATCTTTGCGTACAACGGCGGCCACAGCCGCGAGGTGTACACGGCGAAGCGCATGCAGCGCGTCTTTGCCACGCGCTTCACCGGCGACGCCACCTACGTATGCACCGGCTCCGATGACTTCAACCTGCGCATCTGGAAGGTCTGCCTCTGCGCGTTGCATACTGCGCATGCATCCCACGCCAAGCACAGCACGATGCCGTGAGTTGTATGCTAAGTGACCATGGTGGCTGCACGCTCACGTGGAGAGGTTCGCTGGCAATTACTGCTGGATCAGAACTCCAGCCTGGTGCACCTGACCGAGTGGCTGCAGCGACGTCAGGGGCTGTGCGGCATCACTGCCGGTTGAGGCCGCCACGCCGATCAGCCATATGCCATGTGCCGCACATGTGGCTCGCACTTGTATACGATCGCTGATCCCTGAGGTCTTCCTCGGCCATGATGTGGCGCTTGAGCCGGTACTGTGCCTCAGCCGCATATGCTGCGAGGTGTGCCTGAGGGCATGTGCGCGGTGTGCAGGCCAAGGCGCATGAGCAGCTGGGACAGCTGCTGCCGCGGGAGCGGCACAAGCAGGCGTACGAGGAGGCCCTCAAGGAGCGCTTCAAGCACCTCCCGGAGATCAAGCGCATCCTCCGCCACCGCCACCTCCCCACCAACATCTACAAGGTGCGGCCCTCGTGGGCTCCTCAGTGGAGGCCCCCTCCCACTCCCGCCCCCTTCCCCCCACCCTGTACCTCGCACCATCATGCCCCCTTCTCTGGAGCGCTTCCTCTGATTGCTGCTCCGCCCGCACCACCTGCTGCGCGTGCTCTGGCGCATGCTGCCAGCATGCTGTGGGTGTGCCGTGCACAGGCTCGCCGATGTGTTGCCTACCGCCTGGCCCAAAACACAGCGCATCTGCGGTGAGGGCGGTGGGCGCGGTCTTTTGTGAGGCTGGCATGTGGTGCATCGTGGCTGGCTCCTGTGGTGAATCTCGTGCATGATCCTGTTCCAAAACTGTTCACTGCCAGCACCTGTCTCTGCCCAGGTGCTCCTGTCACGCAAAAGCACGTCTGCAGTCCGTCCCGTCCCCTGAGTGGTCGGGCGATCTCTCATTGCGGGTGCAGCTGATGTACAGAAAGCTGTATATCACTCACACCGTGCGTCACATGTGACCTCGATT
Source organism: Ulva mutabilis (assembly GCA_900538255.1). Classification (NCBI taxonomy): domain Eukaryota; kingdom Viridiplantae; phylum Chlorophyta; class Ulvophyceae; order Ulvales; family Ulvaceae; genus Ulva; species Ulva mutabilis. The sequence continues at coordinate 415,755 of UNSF01000038.1, read as the reverse complement.
GCAGCCTGTAGCAGCGTCACTGGCGCACGCAGCGTCACAGGGCAACGATTGCAGCCTGTAGCAGCGTCACAGGGCAACTGGGTCGATTGTGTGAGTGGTGTACCAGCAGGCCCGCTGTCCTTGCGGTTGGCAGTCGTCTGCTCGCATGGACCCCTGCTGCTCGATCATCACTGAGAGGTGCTGTGGGCTGCTGATTGCAGGTCCAGAAGACAAGGCGCATCCAGAAGGACTCGGAGAAGCGGAAGGAGCGCAACAGGATTGCACACTCGGCCCCTGGCGCGGTCAAGGTCAAGGCTGCCCGCAAGAAGAAGATTGTGGCGCAAGTGGACTGATGCGGGCGCCTTCCCACTCCCCAAGCTCTGCTTCTAGCCTGCTGCAGCAGCCAATAGATGTGCTCTTGGAGTTCATGCCTTCAATTTGCGTGGCCTTATGCGTAAGGTACATGAGTGCTCGCGCTTGCGTGGCAGGCGCGGCTAGCAGAATTCTCGAGACATCTGCATCCCAGATCCCTCTGCAGCCCAGATTCCAGCCACGTTCGGCTACAACCATAAGCCATGGTGGCAATATTCTCCTGGCGGGCACAGGCGATACGTGCGACACAGCCTAGAACTGCCTGCAGGCCGATGAGCGACACCAATTCTATCATTTGCTGACCTCAGCAGGGCAGTGTCAGAACATGGAGGTTCCCGAGCTTCAGACAGGCAGCAGCGTGGCTTTGCTCGTCCTGGCTCTTGTGACCGCGCTGCGTGTGCGGTGCTGCCCAGCGTGCCCCATGCCACTGGACGACGCTGGCCTTGCACCCGTTGTGGCTCTGTACCGCACGCTGGTGATGGGTGTGTCACAGCATGGCCCACCTGAGCCGCTGTGCAAACCGCTGTGCTGGTCACGGGCGGAATACAGACATTGGAGGTGGCGAACGCATGTGATTCATTGACAGAGATTTCGCAAACAGGCATTGCATGTGGGCGAGCCTGTGGCATGAGAATAGTGGACAGGTACCACTAGCAGCCCTAGCCTCGTGTGATTCCATCTCTGTCGTTTGCCAGTATTCATGTTGAGAGTCAGCAGTGTAACACAGAACACAGCCATGCAATGCACACGCCATTCTTTGTCACACATGTGGGCTACACCCCATGGCAAGGAGGATTGTTTTATTACATCGACTGTCAATAGGTAGGGGGAGATGACACGTAGGTCAAATCGTCAAAGCAGCCCGCACCGTCGTTTGGAGGTGAGCATTAAAACAGGGCGGCTAGCATACAGCTGGGCTCCCTGCTTGCGGAGCACAACATTGACTAACATGGCCTGACCTCATGTGGGTCTGCTGTGTGCGAGGGCCACATCCTGCAATCGCACCTGGTCAGGCATAGTGCATGCAGCGGTCACCGAGGTGTACAACTCACGCCAGACGGACACCTCCAATGTCGATTGACTGCTACTCATGCCCCAGCTCCACTGTTACAATGCATGCGCAACCATACCATTGCAAGAGATTCGCATGCAACCTGGCGCACAGCAACGAAGCAGATCACTGGCAACAGCTCACAGCAAGGCACTCAAATTTACACATGATGCACTTATGCAACGCAAACAGGCATCCTACCATGTGTGGGTGTATGCATCCACTTGATTTCCTGCAGTAGCACCAGGCTTTTGTGCACCTTTGTGGATGCGACAACAGTGTCACAACACCCATGTATCGTGAATTCCACTCAGCTCAGCTTTGTCTCAGTGATACGGTCAAGCTGGCAACATCAGCTCGCCAGCATGGCCAAGTGCAGCCAGGCTGTGTGAATGCCCCGCCCCGAGCTCAACACAGCCATGCCGGCGCAACGACAGCCACACCACCCCTTCAGTGACATATCCTGCACAGGCCGAAAACAGCAGCAGGTGGCCTGGCCCCGGACCCTCTGCTGACTTGGCAAGCAGCGCTGCACGTGCGCGCGCCGCCTGCTCCACCCACCACCGCACCCCTGCCTCCGACCCTGCCCCGTGACACGGACCCGCTGACTATCATCCCGTGTGAAAAAACATCCTGTGTGAAATATACAGCATTGCCCCTCCCTGTGGCTGTCCACAGTGTCCCACACAGCATCATGCTGTGATCCTGCCTCGCTTGTGATCACAGCACAGCGCAGCACACTCATGCACACGCGTCCGGAGGCCGAGGGCTCGGCTGCACGGGGTCGACAACCCCGGCAGATGCAGTGGGTGGGCGTGGAGGGGGCAGAGGACAGCACGGCCGCGTGCACAACTGCGGCGGTCATGCATGCGGCAGGACCAGCGCGCGTCTGGGCCCGGTCAGCTGCCGTTGGCGAAGGCGCCGATGAGCTGCAAAAGGTTGAGGAAGATCTGCACGATGTCGAGGTAGATGTTGAGGGCGGCGATGATGTAGTCGTCGGGGCTGTACGCGCGCCGCCGCCCGCCCATCAGCTTCTGCAGGTCGTAGATGAGGAAAAAGGTGAAGAGGATGGCCGCGACGCCTGAGATGATGAGATAAAGCATCCTGCACGCAGGCGGGGGGACGCTGCGGGGGGAAGGGGGGGGGGGAGGGGGGCTGTGGGGCATGCGGTGGAGCATGCGGTGGGGCGTGCTGTGGGGCGTGCTGAGAGCAGTTGATACAGAGGAGAGGCATTGGTGTGCGTGTGTGGCGGTCGTGCGGCTCGCAGCTGCAAGTGTCTGGGGCGTCAGGCATGCCGGTGATGTAGGCGGCATGGTGCATTGGGCAGGTGCTGCGGGCACGGTGACAGGCTGGACTGTGATGGAGTCCGCACTGCTGGACACTGACTGAACTGCTGGCCTGTAACTGAGCAGAAGTGCCGTGACACGCGCAGGACTGCCGTGTGGCAATACACACAGACAAGACAGGGGGGGCGCACCGGCTGCGCCAAAAGAGGCCGATGAAGGAGACGCAGATGAGGCCAAAGAGGATGGCTACCAGGATGCCGCCCTTGTTGGTGAGGTCCAGCGGCGTGAAGGCGGCGACGACCCATGCGCCCAGCACGGCGGCCGACGTTGCGGCGAGCGCCATCGCGACGACCTCGACGTCATAGCGCGCCGTGATGCAGCCGGTGAGCACAGAGAAGCAGGCGGTGAAGAAGAGGAGCATGCCGTAGTTGTAGGGATAGCGCTGCACCGCCTTGACGCACGCGATGAGGAGGATGGCCACGAGCGACAGTGCCCACGCGACGAGGAAGGGCCAGATGTTGGTGGTCACGTACGACTGCACCACATGCACGCGGGTCAGGGTGGGGCTGCGGGGTGCAGCTGCGGGTGCTGGCGAGAGACTATGTTACAGGCGTATGCTCCTCCGCACACCGGCGGAGCACGACAGCAGGCGCTCCAAGGTAGTCATCAAACACATCGACTGCGAAAGCCCACACCCAGCCGAATCGGCAAGCAGGGTGTTCTCAATCCCTGCATCAGTGCTTCCCACAGCACGGTGTAGAGGGGAGCTGGTGCGGGCGCGGCGCGGCGCGTGTGTGCTGGGCATGGCAGCCAAGGCGGCGCGCTGTGCGGCATGCTGCGGGCGCAGCGTGATGTTGTGTGGTGCTGGGGGCGCACCCGGACTTCGTCGATGGAGTAGAACGCGACGGCGACGCCGGTGGTCAGCAGCAGCTGGAAGAACACGATGAAGAGAACCTTCCGGATGAATCCGCGGCGCACCTCCCGGCTCCACTCGCTGGCGTCGGCTGAGACGTGCACGTTGTGCGGTGGCGCAGCCGGGGGCGCTGCATGCCGGCAGGTGGTCAGAGGGGCACTTGCAGACGGGATGTCATGATAATACGGAAGCCGGCAGGCCAGCAGGGAGGCATGGCCAGGCTCCGCCGCTGCGTGGGTGGGGCCATTGCCGGGTGCACCATGGTGCTGAGGCAAATCCCATAACATGCATGCCGCGACTGGCAACGCCGTGGCGCACCGGGTGTCACTGGTTGTGTTACACAGTGATAGATCTAGGACCCAGCAGCGCCGAGGCAACAGACCAGGCAACACGCAAACCGGTTGTGCCAGATGGTGGTGGGCACCGGCGGAGACCATGGTGTGGCCCATATGGTGTTCCCAGTGGCCAACATCGCTGCTGCGGCCAACATTGCTGCTTTTGCCTTGCGAAAGTATGCTAGAAGGTTCATGCAGTATGGGCGCGTAAGAACATTACACAGCGTGGTCGGTGGGACTGAGCAGTGGTACATAGTACCTCTGATGCACAGGTGTACCAATTGAGCAGGCAGGCGCTGGCCATGCGAGCTTCTGCTGCTGAGGTGCGGCGACAGGACCGTACCTGCTGTTTGGTACTGGGCGCCGTGGGGAGGCTGTGTTTGGTAGCCGCGCGCGTGGCCGTAGCCATTGAACTTGTCCTCGCCCACCTGCACCACCACATCCTCGGGAGGCTGGTGCGGGCCCGTTGCTGCTGCAGCCGGGATGGCTGGACATGAAGGGGCTCCACCCGAAGGCCCACTCTTGCCGACGTCTGCACGTGGTGTGTGCGCAGCAGAGGCATACGCAGCGGGAGGGTACGAGGGCTGGGCCGGCGATGCTGGCAGGTAGTGGGCTGGGGCGCCAGCGGCTGATGCCGTCGCAGCCTCTGGCCAAGACTCGCTCATCTCAACTGCCGGCTTCTTTGCACGGAAGGGGAACATGATGACGCCTGTAATCGATGTGCCAAAGGGCTGCAGCGTTTTTCGAAGTGTTGAGCGCACACGTAACCGGACTGCCACATCAACACTATCTTTGTGAAAGCACTTCGACACAGCAATATCAACAATGAAAGTATGTCATTGCTGACGTATCATTTCTGTGTCTTGGCCACATTGGACGCCCAAATCAGGCCTGGAGAGCCATTGGAATCAGCATAAACATGTGTTCACGTTCGTGAATGAGACCCGCGAAGCAGTGTGCTCCACCACGAGCACACAGCTATAAAAACTAGCGACATGTCCGTCGTAAAAGGCTTATGGATCGTGCATGCAAATATTTGACGCTGTCCAGTTGAGCAGGTTGCAGACGGGCGGACGCATACCTGAGGCTACACGGAGTGGTAGCTGTCAAACTATGCTCTTATGCCGGTTGTATGTTACCCGATGTTGTTATTAACGTGATCGGGTTGGTGTTTCGGCAGGAAAGCCCGATTTTCTTATCAATGCGAGCGGGTCCGCTGAGTGAGTGTTGCGCAAGCTCGCTATACCGATGTCACACAGAGCACAACGGTCGTGCCTTCTCTAATATAAAGAGTGCCGGGCGCTGTACAAGATGGCGTTCACACACTACACGGTATCCGCGCACAACTTCCTATGGTACTGCCACAGGTGCTGCCCACAGTTGGTCCACAACGCGGATGGTTCGAACTTCAACGACAAATAGCCCTTCTTTGCGTGCTGTTGTGATTGCGATCGAGCTGCTGCTCAATGTGCTTCTCAGTGCATGTCGCGAGTACGCGGCGATGCTCAGCCGCGTCTTGCATGTCGACTGGACTGCGCCACTGTGACCGTGTGAACCTAGACCACGTCTGAGCTGTTCGGGCGCCTAGAATGGTGGCTATGGTTGTCAGAATCATCTATCGGCAGTCGATAGGTTCTGGCAGTCTGTGTGGTTCCCCCCTCATACCCGTTGCTTTTGAAGCAGGTGTCTCGTGAGCAACAGCCGCGCGGACGGCGCCCGTGGCGCTCCACTGAAAGGCACATCGAGCACATGACAGCCAGAGCGAAGAGGACTGGCGACACCTTCGAAGCAGATACTTACAGTTCATGATCGCTAGCAAGCACGAAGCCGCGTGTCAGACCACCGCAGCTGCCGCACGGCTGGCCGACTCTGGCTGAGCCGTGTTCTTGTTGGGCGCATTCTTGATGAGCCTTGAACACAGGCGCACACTCCCGGCCCGACCAGAGCTGGTGGTGAACCCACGCAGGCAACTAACTCAGGCCTGTCGCAGCCAACTGGCGTGCCCACAACGTTGCAGCATCTCTGGCTAACTCTATAAAAAAAATATGCACCCTACCCTGAGCGCTCGCAGCAAGCAAGCCGCGCACTCGCCCAACGCAGGCCGCAGTTACAGCCATTCGCCGCTTGAGAGCATCCGCCTGCCCCAAACCCACTGAGAGCACATCTCCTGTCCCGCCGCAAGTGCCAGACCCCGCGCCACGCAGCCGCTCAGTAGCCGAACGCGCGCAGCTTGGACTGGTTGCGCCGCCAGTCCTTGTCGATGTTGACCTGCATCTCGAGGTAGACGGGCCTCTCGAGGAAAGCCTCGATGTCGGCGCGCGCCGCGGTCGCGAGCGCCTTGATGGCCGAGCCGCGCGCGCCCAGCACGATGCCCTTCTGCGACTTCTTCTCCACTACCAGCTCGCACAGGATGTAGTCCTTGCCGCGCTTGCGCTCCTTGAAGTCCAGCACATTCACCTGCGCACGCGGCCCCTGTCAAAACGGGGGAGGGGGGCTGAACCGCGCCAGGTGGCCATCCACAGCGCGGAGTAACGATGCAACTGTGAACGTCGGCTGTGGGCGCTGTGGGCCGCAGCCACATTCAGGTACCTGCCGGTACGCTCTGCTACCAGGCGGGGCTTGACACGCCACCGGCCCACTGCAACGCACCGAGCAGCGTGGTACGGCGGCTCGGTTCCAGGCAGCGATGATAGATCGGCCGTATCATACTGGTAGCAGTTTCTGAAACACATGTTGTTGCCGCTGTGTATGCATGTGCTTCGCACCAGGGGCCGCGGGGGGCCGCACCTGGACGGAGTAGGGGATTTCCTGGTCGTAGAGCTGGAAGACGCGCTCGCGCACGATCTCCGACACGAAGAAGCGCTCCGGGTGCTCCGTGACCTGCTCCTTCGGGTACAGCGTCGGCCCCGGCGGCAGCTGCGCCAGCATCCACCGCTTCACGTCCGCCACCCCCCACTCCTCCACCGCCGACGTCGCCACCACGGCCTTGCACCGACACCGCTGCCGCCACCACCCCTGCACACGTGGAGACGTATCGCGGTATTGCCGCAGCTTCCGGCGCATGCGTGTATGGCCGGCCAATGGTTCATCTGCAGGCGTCATGCTGCGACTGGACAGCTCTGCAGCCGCGCTGGGATGGAGGCTGTGCATGCGCCACGGATGCCGGGCGTAGCTGTGTGTCATGCTGGGGATGCTGCAGGCGTGCTGTGTGCTGTGGCTGCTCTGATGTGTCGCATCACGTAGCCAGGACCTGCACTTGCAGGCCCCGAACAGAGATGACCGTGCTGGGCGCTGTGGCACAGCGCGCCATAGTACAGGTAGGACTCAAGCAGCGCGCAGTTAGGGTGCAGAGAGCTGCTCGATGCGGCCGTCAAGTGGAGTGTATTAGATCAGGCAGGGCCGCGGGGCCTCTGGCAGAGCCGCTGACGCATGGCGTCGGTAGGCAGACGCTGTGTTGCTCAGCCAGGCTGCGGTGCGTGACAATGTCGCAGCATCCGGCTACACAGCGCGCAGCACGCAGGCGCAACGCCCGGCCATCATGCAGACATGCACTCAAGCCTTGCAAGGACATGCGCCTGCGTTTTACATTAAAACACAGCCAGGTTACGTGCGCATACAGGCCAGACGTGTGTGCACGCAGGTGTTCCAGGCGTCTGGCTTGCCTTCGGGCGCGACTGTGAGCCTGGCTGCGGGCGCACCTCCCAGTACTCGACGTCCTCCTCCTGCATCTTGTCAACCTTGTTCAGGACCACCAGCATCGGCGGCGCCTCGGCGGGGGGCGGCGGCGGCTGCACCATCTCCAGCACTGCCTCCTGCCGGTCTGGCTGCGACACGTCCACGATGGCCACCACCGCGTCCGCCTCCCGCATGGACCCCTTGACATAGGACATCATGCGGCCCTCCAGCGGGTTGCGCTGGTCTGCGATGACTCCAGGTGTGTCCACCAGGACCAACTGCAGCAACACACGGGCTGTGTTGCTGTGCTGTGTATGGCATGGTCATGCTGTGCGCGATCACCCACACATGTCTGTCATGTCTGTAACACCCCCAATCACAGACGTTGACCTGGTGCTCGGGGCCTGAAAGGATCCCAAGGACTCTTCTTCGCGTAGACTGGGCTTTGGGCGACACGATTGCCAGCTTCTGGCCTACAAGAGCGTTCAAGATTGTGGACTTGCCAGCATTGGGCATGCCAATGATGGCGACAAAGCCCGATTTGTGGTTGGGTGGATCCTCAGGAAACTCGGGAGCGTCAACAATTTCTTGGAAGGCTTTTGCAGAAAACGTCTGCCCAGGTAGCATTTCGCCCTGCAGGCACACACCGAGCTGTTACAGGTGGAGCCAAAATGGTCTACTCAGTGTTGAACGCGGGATCTTTCAACGCACCTCATCGGCGGAATATTCAACTGGCCCATCCTCCTCATCGCCTCCATCAAAAGCTGGCTCACGTTCCTCGGGTACGGACGCCTGGCTCGGTGGCTCGGCCGTCGCTTTCAAGACCGTCCCGTTGCGTGACGTGTTCAACGCTCGAAGGCATGACGTCGCGACATGAGTACGCGCAGGTATGCTTAGCGCCTGACAAGAATTTGCGCAGCGAGGGCGTGCTGCTCTCATGCGTTGGAGACACCGCCGATTCGAACGGTGTTACACGCTGAGAAAATATGATGCTAGAGCAGCTCAAACAGATAGATAACAACAGTAGATGTAAGTCTAGAAGCAAACGATACGATTATCATTTTTCACATGCGCTACCTGTGAGGATGCCAGTCGCGTGCCATGTGGGCTAAGACTGTGTCCGGTGAGAAAGTTTGCGCAGTCCAGTCTCTTGCAACAATCGGCGGTCCAGGCGCTATGCGATGCAGTCCCAATCTTCGATCCCCGCTGATCGTTATGGATATCGATGCGCGCTGTGAACCTGCGCAGCTTCACAGGCACGCCAAGGCGTTTACAGCAACAATCAGAGCGCGACGCTCGGTCTGCCGCCCAGGTGTGAGATGCGGCGTCGCACCAGCCACTAATCCGCCGTCGCCTGGGTTCCGGAGTACGTGTTCTGGAACGTTCACGGCGACTGTTGTCTCCGGCTGTCTCTCACAACGCAGCCTTTGCGAATGCTCTACCATATTCAATTTTTATGCTGTGCACGGACGTCAGACTCATCAGACTGTAATCAATTTGCCATTCCCTGTGATTGCATCTGTTCGCTGACTTCTGCTGTACGGACTCATCAACACCATGACAGCCCTGCAACCGCAACTGAAGTGGGCACAACGTAAAGATAAGCTGTATATGACGGTAGATCTGCAGGACTGCGATGCTCCGGAGGTCAAGGTGTCAAACGAGGGAGAGAACGGCAAGTTCGAGTTTCGAGGCAGCGCGGGGGGCAATACGTACGAGCTGGTCGTCGATCTCTTACACGAGATAGATGCTGAAGGTGTACAAATTGCTAAGACGCCGCGGAATATCTTCCTCATGGTCCCAAAGAAAGAGGAGGGTGACCACTGGCCTCGTTTGACTAAAGAGAAGGGCAAGCAAAACCACATCCAGGTAGACTGGGCTAAATACCTTGATCAAGATGATGAAGAGAGTGGCGCGGATGGCTTTAATCCTGACGGCATGAGCTCGCTAGGAGACATGGGGGGCATGGGTGGTATGCCAGGCATGGGCGGAATGGGAGGCATGCCAGGCATGGGTGGTATGGGCGGCATGGGCGGCATGGGGGACAACTTGGACATGGCAAAGCTCCAAGAGATGATGGCGCAGTCAGGTGGAGGGGCGCCAGGAGGTGCAGAGGAGGATAGTGACGATGAAGATGACCTCCCTGAGATTGAGTAGTCGCATAGATCAGCTTGTCCGCATCCGCTGACGACATTTGTGTTTGCTTGTTTCAATGATGCCCCGTCTGCTCCGAGCACCATTGCTTGCATCAATGATTTTGGATTCGTGTTCCATCGACTCAGCTGTGATGTGCTGTGACACTGCTTGATCGAGTTTTGATCGATGTAAAAGGTGAGGACCAAAACCATGACTGCCTCAGACACCTGTTGCAGCAGGATGTGCCATTGCTGTGTTAAAGCAGGATGTCTCACGCCGGTTCTGGCATGTGTGTCCTCTGTGTAGCAGACATACGAAGCAACAACAGTACTTCAGTCAAGATATGACAAGAAAGGATGGATGAACGGTTATCGTGCTGACAAAGAATCGCATTGTTCCCACGCCAACTTGTTCATCGATCATGCTAATACATGCAAACTACATCTATCAACCTGAAAAGAACGCTGGATTCGATTGCCAAACATGACTGACATTAGTCAGCCCTGGAGTAGAACGAGTCCTCCTCATGCTTGAAATCGAATGGACTTATCCAACACGAGCCTGAACTGGGGCAAGGAATCTGAGCACTTGACCCGAAGCAGCCTCAACCTCTGGCATTCATGCATGCAAGTCATGACGGCGATTTTTACAACAAAACGAGCTGAAGAAGCCCGGAAGGTATGCAATTGCAGTATCTACACATTAATACATGCGAAGGAAGAAGGAGCCTCTGATCCTCATCATTTACAGGCACGCGTGGTGCTGAACATGCCTCAATGGGCCACTGCGGTCTTCAACATGCCACTCCTGGTGTACGGAGGCCAAAGGTCCGCCCAGCTGGAACGCTGCATAGTGATCGACGTGGACACTTCTGATACTGATGATGGTGCAGCAGATGCTCAGTATCACCAGCGCACCAAGGGCCATGTTGAGGCTGCTGCAGCTCAGCGCTTGCACCACAGGTGTCGCTCAAAGCAACTCATTGCCACACTTATCGAAGGCAACTCCTGTTTCAGCTCCGCATCTATTTTGTGCATCACAAGACTTGACTGATGGCGACTCGCAAACTGACGCCGGCATAGCAGTGGAGGAGTAGCCTATTCCAACGCCCACGTATCAGGTTGTCTGGAGCTCCAATGGCTGCCCTTGTCACACAGCTGATTCACACTACGCTCATGTCGCTATGTTTCATCCGCCAGGCCGTTGTGGAGGATGAGCTACTGCGATGGGGGATATTTGCGAGAGTTGGGTAGGCAGGGCCCAAGATGCTGTGGTTCTCAGCACCTCGTCACAGGTGGAAGGCACAGCCGGTGATGGGGTACCCGGCGATGTGCATCGCAGCAGCCAGGCATTAGCTGCGTGGCTGCAACACGTGGCTGCAACACCGCAAGGCAGTCAGCCTCGTCTCACAGGCACACGCACCATGTCGTACTCTTTCTCTGCTCCCGCCTTCTGCTTCAGCTCCTGCACAAACCTCTGCAGATGATGACCAGAGGAGTTATCAAGAATCATCTAGCTCATCTATATGATGCGTGATTAGATCGGGGCCAGCACCTGAAGCTCCTGCTTCAGCGTGGGCGCATATGCACTCTCATTGCCACCAGTGACTGTCCGTTTGTGACGATCCTGCATTAGCACTGGAGAAGCCGTTCATCTTGGGGTGTTGATAATCTCCTTGCATGTTTGTTGGCGAGGTGTGCGCACCGCGTAGTCGTTGCGCTGCTGCACAAACAGAGACAAGACGAATGTACCGGCAGCCATGAACACAAAGAAGGGGACACCCTTGGTCAAAGGAGACGACTGCGTCATGACCTTAGCCCGAAAGTTGGCTTGCACTACGATCTCATGTTCGCTGAAGGCTGTTGTGCACGCGGAATGTGGCGACAATCTGCTGCCCCGCGGACATGCAGGCTGATGGCAATCTTGCACAACACGCAGACCAACACGAAGTTACCTCACCATACTTTCGACATGTGATCAATCTGTCTCACCGAACTCACTCTCCGGGCAAAATTGAACCACCGGCCTGATGGCGTTCAAATGCTTTGATCGCGACGGACTGTATCAATGACGCGAAACGCGACATACACATCGGATAGCTGCAGTCATAGACTGTACTCAATGCGTTGTTTGCAGCATACCAGGACCGCGCGCTCCCATCGAGCAAGCAAGCAAAGGGCCCTGCGCGCTGCGTCACAACTACGCTACAGATACACCGGAATACCGCGGTAGTCACGGCCTCCAAGCCTTCGGGAACAAGTAGGAGGAGTAATGCTGCAATCTATCAGGTTTCTGGGCGGTCAGAAGAACCTCTTGCACTACATCCCGCTTGTACGTCTCCCATTGGGCCTCCTTCTGCATTGACCTGCAGACACCATTACACATGTACAATGGCTGACACATCGCCCAAACAGACACACATCCACAAATCAAACTACACATTGGTGCTGCGCACATCATGTGGCCCAAGAGCACAAGCACGGTAGATACTAATCCTACATCGCACCTCAGCACTGTGACAGGTCTCGGCCTGCAGCGCCTTGTCACTCATCATGCCAGCAAGAAGAACCAGAACGGTCCACAGGACAACTCAGCAGTCGCAGACCCCTGCCAATACAATTTGCAAGCCCTGTACTACCCGGCAAAGCTCCCATGGACGTTCCAAGACAACGCCAACGCCACATCGTTGACGTGAGCAGTCGCCACAGCATGCACGGCACACGGAGGAGTGGCAGCGGCGCACCGCAGCAGCTCGGGGTCCTTGGGGTACTGCGCCACGAGCACGCCCACAACGTCACGTGTGTCCGCGTCCACCTTCAGGTCGAAGTCCAGCTTGGCGAGCACGAGGACCTCGACGGAGGACATGGCGATCGCCGTTGCGTGCCGCACGCCGCGCCGCAGCACGGCCGCCTCGCCGAGGTAGTCCGGGGCCTCCAGCGTCGATAGCTCCACCCACGCCTGCGGCACGTGCACCACACTCATGCCTGCAGCTCCAATGTGCGCTGCATGGCAGGCCCCACACTCACTCACAACCTGCTGACGCACAGTCGCCACAAGGAGACGCTGGCTGTGCAGCACTCACCTTGCACATTTGTGGCTCCTGGGTCGCTGTGCGGCCACCACGCCGCGTTGGCCGCGGCGATGGTGGCATCACAGGCGCGGCAACCTTCGGCTTGCCGTGCAGCAGCGGCGCCTCTGCCGTGTACAGAATGCCAGCACCCTGCAGATCCTGCGCGGTGATGCCGCTCATCTCAAACCCTGGCACAACCGTGCCGGCCGCCGCAGCCCCACCGCGATCTGTGCTCTGGTGCAGGCGGCCCTGCAGGTGCCTCCGTACAGCGTCCGACGTGCGGTCTCCCACCGCGCGCTGCGTGGCTGACACCGGCCGCCGCCGCGGCGCTGCCGCTGCCGCGTTGCCGGCCGATGCAGCGCTCTGCGGTCGCCGCGGACCGGGGTGGTTCGGGCTATGGGGGCGGGCGGTCATCCGTCCGGCGTGCACATAGATCGACCGGGGGCGGCCGTTGCGAATTGCCCGCTCCGGCAGTGGCTGGAAGCGGTCCTGCTGCTCGTGCGAGGGGTCCAGCAGATGCAGAGTCACGGGGTCCTGCACAGCAGAGCCCTCAACTCACAATCAGCAACACATGACCATGCCACCAAGCAGGCGCGACACCTGCGAGCTGTCACTGCCAAACACAACCACCTTCAGCATGCATGCCTCCCACGCAAGGCATGCCGAAACAGCCAGCGCCCCGCTGCAGGCAAGAAGTAGGCTGGGCCTTGCCACAGCTTCCCCCAGATCTCAGAGACGTTCACCAAACTGGCACACACATGACGTGGGAAGGCACGTATGGGCACACCAGGCGGTGTGCTGCGGCGAACTGCGGCGTGACGGTCATCTCGCGAACGACACGCACGCTGCCGGTGGTGAGCACGAACATCGCGTCGGCCTCGTCGCCCTGCTGGAAGAGGAGGCCGCCGACCTGGTACACGCGCCGCTCCATGATCTGCGCGATCTCCCGCAGCAGCGTCATCGAGATGCCCTTGAAGACGGGTAGCCGCCACAGCAGCTCCACCTGCATGCATGTCCGCCCTGCCCAATCTGTAGACACTGAGTTTGTTTCTGATCAAAACACCGCGTTTCTTCACAGTATTCCAAGTGCATCTGCTTGGAATCCGCAACTACATGCTGTGCGGCAGGTGCACGAAATGAGGTCAGTTTCCGCTGGCGGTCTCAACTGTCATGTCTGGACGCAATGAGCCAGTTCAGCGGTATCTGCTTTTGCTCGAGCGTACCTGGCTGGTGCGTGCATGGGACCAAACAGCCTCTACACTAAGCCATGAAGAAATATACAAACAGCTTGTACACTCACGCTGGCACAGTTGCCAGGAGTCTGTGCGAAGGCTTGCAGACCGAGACCAATCGGTGGCCCGAACCCAGTCACTGCATGCTGCCACAGGATCCAACTGTACCCCAGAACGCTCGGCACTGCTGTGTGCCGCCCAGAGCAGTTCAGCACAGTTGTCGTGCTACCCAACAGTGGGAGCCTGGCAGAGGGGTGCGGATGCAGGGAGGGCCGAACCGCACGCGTTGGGCGATGTCACGCTGGTGGTGCTCCACTAGCACCTCGCGGTACTTGAAGCCGTTGATGGTGAGCAGCTCCACGTCGGCCTTGGCCTTGATGGTCGCCGCGCGGCGGCCGCCAGCCACCTGCAGCGCCAGCTCCCCAAACGCCTGCCCCGTCTCCATCGTCCGCAGCACCCGGCGCTTTCCTCTGCCTGCAGGTGGGGCACTGTGTTGGGTTGCTACCGGAGCAAGCGGTGGTGGTAGCCGGTCAAGAATCCAAGGAGCAGCAAGACTTGGAGTAAGCCGCCGTAGCCACTGTGGCATCAGATGGAAGATTGCAGCAGACATGCAGAGATGGCTGCCGTGCACAGGTCAGCGCCCTCGTGGATTGCCTGCGACAGTACTTGTGATCAATTCAATAAGCCAATGTTGCAGGGAACACCCGTTGCAATGCCAACGCCCTCCCACAAGTGAAGCACTAGCTGCGAGCTGAACGTCTTGATCCAATGTTTGAAGAGGAGTCGTACGATCTGCCTTTTCCAGTTGGCACTCGCCAGAGACGATGATGTACATGAAGTCCCCTGGATCGCGCTCCCGGATGATGGTGGCTCCCTTGGCACACCACACAAGCCGGACATGCGGAGCCACCGCCGCCAACAGTCCGACTTGCAGACCCTCAGCAAAAGCAGTCCTGCAAGGGCCCCTCTCAGTGAAGGAGCTCTCGGTCAGCGCGGCCTGCGCCGATTGATTGATGGCACAGGTGCAGTCAGTGAAGTGATAGCGGCACATAAATGCTGTCACGTACAGCAGATTCTGCGTTGATCCAAGTGGTGCACCTGGCCATCAAGTCGACTACATTCTTGACTTGTTCTGGACTTCTATCAGTTGCGGGAAGCTCTAGGATTCTGAGCAGCTCTTCACGATGTCGGCTGTGGATCAATCCGCCAACCACGGTTGGTTGCTGCTCTGGATCTGGCCTTGTGCCATAATATCCATTTGAGCCTTCAGCAAGTGTGTGAAAGCTGCCTTCCGCCAAGACCGTGTCCAAGGGAGGTATATGCTCACAGGAGGGGTTGTCGAGCTGAGCCACCGGAGCATAGCTCGGCGCACATCGTAGCTCTGAAGCATCAGATGCCCCGGTCTGTTCTGCATCCATCACTACCTGACATCAAATTTGATGCCAAGCATCAGCTGCAGCCGTGTCAAGGGATCCGTTGTATTGGCCCTGCGACGTACAAGCCCTGCTTTCACATCACAGCGTGCTACTGATCCGGCAGGTCTCCCTAATCCAGCAAGTTATCAGTCTCGATGGACTTATGTACCTACTCCATGCCGTCTTCACCATAGGCGACGTCGCGTTCGTGCATCCGGTGTGATCTGGGCTGGCAGGAATGATACAGGAGTATGCTGCACAAGGTGGCAGAGCAAGTATGTAGACATGCTTGGCAAAAATCAAACGCAGGAAACATGGCCAAGCCGACACCGCGTAGCTACGCCACGAACTAGTCTGGCTGGGAGTGGCTACCGGGCAAGCATGTGGTATCTGACATGTACCGATAACACAGAAGGTGTAACTGCGCGCAGCTGCGATGGTGGCTGTATGAGATACCAACCGCAATCATAAATCTGTCATTCGTAGCGATAGCTTGAACGTGGATTCCTTGTTACTGTCCAAAATTGTTCATATCAAGTGACTCGGACCACCGCAATAGCGTCGCAGGACATCAAATTCGGTTCAAGTTGTAGTCCCCATATCAGCTGCTATCACTCTGCTCAGCCCTGCGTGTGTTGAGAACACCAATAACAGAGAAGCCAGTTGACTCCCAGACTTCTGGAGCAGTGTGGGTATGCCGGTGTGTTACACAGTGATAGATCTAGGACTCAGCAGCGCCGAGGCAACAGACCAGGCAACAAGCAGACAGACCGGCCACCGCAAGCACCAAGGTCACGCGCCGCACGAGCAAATGCCAGAACGAACTATCGCCAGCGCGAAAGCAGACACGCACACACCACGCAGTACCACGCAGGCCACGCGCACACCACAACACACAGCCAGCACTCGCCAGGCCCACAAGCGGTCGTCGGCGCGACACTAGCAGTCTGCACGGGCGCGACAGCGCGCGCTACGGCGATGTCCGAGGCCGCGAGGCACCGGTCCCAGGAGCCATAGCCTCAGCCAGCCCGGCAGCCCGAGCGGTGCCCGGGGAGGGGCGCAGAGGAGAAACGGCGGATGTGCGCTGGGAGGAGGGTATGCCGGTGTGCCATCGCATCATGCTGTTTGGCATGCGGCGTCCTTGAAGCAGACATGCACGGAGATGCATCATGATCACTGTACATGTAGTACTGGCAACAGGTACCTGTCACGTGAGTCTAGCCAATCCTGTAGAGGGTAGGGCCTCCATCCCCGCGCAGCCATGACCCGGCTGAGACCCGTTCAGTGCTCCGGTGCACCGCATGCCATGTTGAGTGCTGACGCGGCATGCATGCGACCGGGGACGGCCGCGCGGGCCCAGTTGGGTCGATGGCGCAGTACCGGTCAGCATAGGTGTGCAGGCTCTTCCGGCATGGAGTTGGACTTGGATTGGGAACAGCAGACATAGGCGGGGCTGGTTAGTGCCGCGATGCGATTGCTTGCGCCGCTGTTTGATCCCGGCCGCTGCGAAGGCCGCGATCACAGGTTCCACTTGATCTCGCCAGAACCACGCAGAAATGACGTTCACCGTGTACATCAAAGACAAAGATGCCTTTGCGCTAAAACTCTGTGCCTGTATTGCGGCTGGAGAGGATAATGCGGACATTTCTGTCGTCCCGCACGGCACGGACGTTTCGAAGAAGGTGGCTCTGCCACTGCCGTCGCGAGGATTGCCAGCACTGGTTGCTGAAGATGGCTCCGTGATTCAAGATTGTCATGCAGCAGCGAAGCTTTTGGGTACGCCTGATCTCCTCACGTTGCTGCCAAACAGAGGATGTAGCCCCGGTGGAAGTCGGCCCAACAGCAATGCACGCGATCCATCCTAGATGTAAGCAGAACAATGCTGCTGCGGTGGTGCCTGTTTCTATACTGGGGTGGGTATGATCATGCACAGGCTTGGATGTGTGTCACGCAACACAGCAGCTGCGTGCCAGGTGGGCCAGCCTTGTCGCCAGCTGCCTTGCAAGGGGCAATCGATGATCTCCTCGATCTTCATGAGACCACAGTTCTTCCTGCCATCAGGAAAAGCGTTCCGGATGGCAGCAGCATCGATCCCAAGGCATTGAAGCCCATTGAAGACGCCCTAAAACATGGCCACTACCTCCTCCCGGGGTCTGATAAGCCCACACTTGCGGACTTCTGCATAGCGATTGATCTCCTCTCCCTCTCAGACATCGGAGCGCTACCAGGACCGGTTGCTGCGTTTACAGAGGCACGCTTTGCTCCTGAAAGTCGGTGCTCCTGCCATTGCTGCCACAGCCTGCTGGCAGCCTTTCCAGCTCAACCCTCCCAATCCGAAGTTCCTGCCAGCATCTCAATCTTTTCACTTGTGCTCAAGTGCTTCACCATCTGACTGCCTGGCAGACCAGGCCGCAGCGGCGTATCAGCACCTGTAGACACGCCTCACCAATCTGGATTAAGCCCCATCCGTTTCATCGCCACGCATCTGCAGAGGGTCAAGAACCTGCCCCAGTGCTCCTCCGCGCTTCAGACGCTGCAGCTGTCAGACTGGGACGAGGTGGCGGCGGTGTCCAAGGCGGCCGTAAGCGCGGTGGCCGCAGCGGCCCCCCGGCTCCCGAAGCCCGGGGCGCGAAACGTGCTCATCACGTCCGCGCTGCCGTACGTCAACAACGTGCCCCACCTCGGCAACATCATCGGCTGCGTGCTCTCCGCCGACGTGCACTCGCGCTACTGCCGCGCCCGCGGCTACAACTCGATCTTCGTGTGCGGCACGGACGAGTACGGTACGGCCACGGAGACCAAGGCCCTGGAGGAGGGGCTCACCTGCCAGGAGATCTGCGACAAGTACCATGCCATCCACAAGCAGATCTACGAGTGGTTCCAAATCGACTTTGACAAGTTTGGCCGCACGCCCACACGGTTCGGCCTTTCCCACCCTGCACATCGCACTGTGTTATATTGAGGTGGAAGTGGCGGCCCAGCAGTGAGGGCAATGAATAAGCAAGAAGTAGACAGGCAACTGCACGCACTGAGCCACACGCGCGCACTGTAGCCACACGCCACGCGTGCTGTGTGCTGTGCAGGGCGCAGACGGAGATCACGCAGGGTATCTTCCGCTGCATCCACGGTAACGGCCACCTCGTGGAGCGCACCAACCAGCAGCTGTACTCGACGGCCCTCGACAAGTTCCTCGCCGACCGCTACGTTGTCGGCACCTGCCCCAAGTGCGGCTACGAGGACGCCCGCGGTGACCAGTGCGACAACTGCGGAGCACTGCTCAACCCCACCGAGCTGCGCAACCCGCGCTGCAAGTTCAGCGGCACGGAGCCCGTGCTGCGCGAGACGTCGCACCTCCACATCAACCTCCCGCAGCTTGAGGAGAAGCTCCGCGCGTACATCGACGGCGCGAGCAAGGAGGCGCGCTCCCTCTCCCCCCTTGTTAGGACTCCATGCATTGATGTATCAGCCATGCAGCTCTCAGTAGTGTCCGCGGCACATCAGTACGCCGCGCCACTATATACTCAGCACCACGCAGTGTTGTAACTTCCTAATCTGTCAGTCCTCCGTCTGCTCCCGTTCTCGCCGATTCGGTTATGGGCCCATCACGCTACCACTACTGAGATCTGCATGGCTGGCACACCAATGCATGGTATCCTAACACCCCTTTCCATTGACACCTTTCTCTTTTATGCATTGCGACAGGTGATGCGTTCTGACTTGCCTAGCCGGCAAGAGGAACAGAATGGCTTTGTTGCTGCGATCAAGCCAAAACTGCATAACAGTTGAACGCTGTCTGCCCCTGCTACTGGCTTGATCTGCACTACGGCATGCCGCCTTTCGCAGAGCAGAAATGCACCTGTTGACTGAGCAGTACTCGAACCGAGGGCGCAGACGTGGATCCTTGTGTTAAGGATGGCCGCTGCTGGTTCTGCCGCATGCTGCGCGCTGCCGGTGCTGTCACATGCTGCTCCACCGCTCGTGCGCCCGCCGGCCTGCTATGTGGTTGAGTGGCTTTCCCGGGCAGAGGCTCCCATCGCGGTAGCTTACGTCTGCATCAGGCCATTCGAGGCGCTCGCATGGAGAGCCACGCTGCACCAGCCTCTCGTGCAGCAGTGCCTTCGCAATGGTGACTGCTGCCGCCACCTGTGTTGAGCACAGGGTTGACCCGCATGCGCACTATGAGCCGCTTGCCGCCGGCTGGATGGTGATGCGACCACATCGCGAGTTTTTGTCTCTGCACGGTCTAGCGCAGCGTAGCTGGCCGCTTATAGTTTTCGGCAGTACCACTGTGCAACTACCACTGTCACTACGGTGCATCCTCAGGTCTCAGGTCCGTCCGCTGGCCACTGCAACCCACTTCAGCGGGCGCCGCGTGCAGGGAGGCTGGAGCGCCAACTGCGTGGCCATGACGGAGGCGTGGCTGAAGGGCGGTCTGAAGGAGCGGGGCATCACGCGCGACCTCAAGTGGGGCACGCCCGTCCCCCTCGACGGCTTCCGCAGCAAGGTCTTCTACGTCTGGTTCGATGCCCCCATCGGCTACCTCTCCATCACCGCCAACTACACACCCGAGTGGGAGCGCTGGTGGCGCGCCCCGGACGATGTCGAGCTTGTGCAGTTCATGGGCAAGGACAACGTCACGTTCCACACCATCATCTTCCCATGCACCCTCCTTGGCACCGGGTGCGCCCTCCCGCCTGCACGTCGCGGCCCCTCCACCTCCTCCGTGTTCCATCCTCACCCGCCGCAGCCGTGCTGTGCGCCGTGCTGTGCGCTGTGCTCCCCCGCCTGAAGTCCACAGCTCACGGTCCAGGTCTCAGCAGCGGCCTCCGGCTGCACGCAACACAACAGCCGAAGCAGTTTTTCTTCCTCTGTGTTTTACCCCTTTGTGGAGCATGCAACTGTAACATATCTCACATACCGAGCGGAGCAGTGGCATTCGAGGTTTGTGTCCGCGAGCGTCATCGGCCGCGGCGGCGTGCAGGGAGAAGTGGACAATGATGCGCAAGATCAGCGTGACGGAGTACCTGAACTACGAGGGCGGCAAATTCAGCAAGTCGCGCGGTACAGGCGTCTTTGGCGACGGCGCCATCGCCAGCGGCATCCCCTGCGACATCTTCCGCTACTACCTCCTCGCCACGCGCCCCGAGACGAACGACTCGGACTTCCGGTGGGCGGACCTCGCGCAGCGGAACAACAGCGAGCTGCTGAAGAACCTCGGCAACTTCATCAACCGCGTCGTCTCCTTCACATGCAAGTGCGCGCCACGTGTTTCAGCTTGTGTACGGCATTCGGCCATGGGTCATGTGTCTGATGCATTGCCATGCTTGCTTGCCTCTATGTTCTCCCACCTTTTGGAGTATACTTTTGTACAGATTCTCACTGCAGGCGCGTGTGTGCCTGCTGCCCCGCGAGGCTTCAGTGCGAGCCGATCGCATCCTGCCTTCGGCTCGCAAGTGCCACCCGCCCTGGTGTCTGTCAGTGTTTGGCTCTGAGAACTCGACCTTCTCACCCCAATAGTATGCGTCTAGCCCAAGTTGATAGCATGCCTGCCAGATCTGGTTTGGGGGCGCTATGGGCAGCCGCGTCATGCGGCCTCTTGCTCCATTTTCTGAGAGCTTCTTCGTTGTTTGTGCTCCTTGCTCTTTGTTCCTTTCATGCTCTTGACTCGGGTCGTTGCGCTTGCTTTTTGTGGGCACTGCCCTCGTGGCATGTTACTGCCACCAGCGTGCCTGGAGGCCGCCGTTGGGGGCCGCTGCAGCTGTGTGGGTGACGGGATTTTGCTAGTGGCCGGCGCTGTCTTCTGCTCGCAGAGGCATGTTGTCAAGCAGGCGTCAATTAGGCGTGAGGGTGTTCAGCTTGCAAATGCGGATCTTTCTCTTGCTGCTTGTTGCTGCGATTTTGTGTGTCGGCCAGACATCATGTCCACCGCAGCTGAATCCCCCCCCCCCCTACCGCCCTGCGGTGGCTTACGGTGTCATGCGCAGCCCGGATCTCTGTGGCTGTGTTTCGTGGAGCATGTCATCAATGCAGCTGTGCCAGGTGCTAGGTGGTGCTAAGCATGCATTGGGCACTGCAGCAGCAAGAGATGCTGTCTCGCGACCATCACGGACGTGCACAGGTGTTTGACTGCGGCTGCATGCATGCAGCAAGCTGAACGCCAAGGCGCCCCAGCCTGCGGCAGAGGCCCCCCCGCTGGTGGCGGCTCTCAACACGGAGGTCACGGAGCTGGCGGCGCAGTACGTCGAGCTGATGGAGGCGATCAAGATCCGTGATGGCGTGGCCAAGGTGCTACAGGTGTCCGCCGCCGGCAACAAGTTCCTGCAGGTGCGGCTCCTACCCCCCTCCCCTGCCTAGACAGTCATAATGAAATCTATCAAAACTGGTTGCATGTGGCTGCCATCCACAAAAGAAATGCATGTGTGCTCCCTTATCATGCATGCGGGTGTTTCACATGCTCTCTGTGCTCTGCTGCTGGATGAGCACGCCGCGGTGCGGTTGCGTGGGCGGTGTCACACATGCATGGCCGTGCGCAGAGCGCTCTGCCAGATTTGGCCGGGGTCTGGTGGAGAAGCGTTGCAGTATGTTGGGTGGTGCAGGACACGCAGTTCTGGACGCTGCCAAAGGCGGAGGCCGCGACCATGATCGCTGCCGCCCTCGGGCTCGTCAAGGTGCTCGCCGCCATGCTGCAGCCGTACATGCCCGGCACTGCGGCGACCGTGCTGCGCATGCTGTGCGGCCCCCGCGAGTGGCTCTCGCTCGGCGAGCCGTTCGACGCGGACGTGCAGCGGCTGCAGGCGGCGGTGCCCCCTGGCCACGCACTCGGCAAACCAGAGCTCCTCTTCTCGGTCATCCCAGACGAGGTGGTGCAGGACCTGCAGGGCCGCTTCGCAGGTACGCAGGCAGACGCCGCGGCGTCCGCAGTGTCATCGGCCACGGTGCGTGCTCTGCATGCTGTGCTACCTGTGGAACTTGCAATTTCCGGAGAGGTGCACTCCGATGCACTGCAGCGCGTGTGCATGCATGCGTGTGGACCAGCGCGGCTGTAGTTTGTGCCAACCTGGCGTGGGATCATCACGACTGGTGGGTCGGTCGCAGGCGGCGGCGCCTAGCGGGAAAGCGCCTGCGGCAGGGGCAAAGCCGGCTGGCGGGGCCGCGCCCGGTAAAGGCGGCAAGGGCAAGGGCGCGGGGAAGGACGGGGCGGCTGCGACGGGGAAGGGCAAAAGTGCGGAGAGCAAGGACAAGCCGGTGGACGTGTCGCGAATCGACCTGCGGGTGGGGCTGATCACGAAGGTCGCGAAGCACCCGGACGCCGACTCGCTGTACGTTGAAGACATCCAGTGCGGGGAGGAGGCGGCGCGGGTGGTGGTGTCGGGGCTCGTGAAGCACATTCACGAGCCGGAGATGCAGAACCGGCTGGTGGTGGTGGTGGCGAACCTCAAGCCGGCGAACCTGAAGGGCATCAAGAGCCACGCGATGGTGCTGGCCGCGACGGGCGCGGACGGGACGGTGCGGAACCCTCGCTCGTGTCGGCTGTGGCGGGCGGGGGCTGTGTTTGGTGGCGCGGTCAGCAAACCATCTGCCGCACCCGCAATATGGCATGCTTTCCTGCACGACAAAACTGACCAGCGCATGCAACAGCGGCTGTGTTGCTGCATGCTGAAGGACCTGAACGGCGTGCATGCATGTGTGATACGTCTGGTTTGTCTGCTTGTGGTGTGTCTGGCACAGCTGCTGGGTGTTCACTCAGGGGCATCAGTGGCCAATATCCAGCCCTTGCAAAGGTACTGCCAGTTCACGGACAACGGCAGCCGGCACAGCGACTGTGGCACGCTGCCACAGTGGCAGGGAGTCATGCCGATCGACTAGTCACAATGCAGCGTCACAATGAGTCGAATGGGCGAGCCTGGTGCAGGTGGAGCTAGTGGACCCTCCGGCCGGGAGCAAGCCAGGCGACCGTGTGTACGTGGAGGGCTATGAGGCGGAGCCTGACGTGCAGCTCAACCCGAAACACAAAGTCTTTGAAGCCGTGCACCCCGACTTCTCGACGAACGACGCCCTGCAGGCGTGCTACAAGGGCAAGCCTCTGCTGTCCGCGCAAGGCCCGTGCACAGTGAAGACTGTGACAGGGGCGACGATCAAGTAGCGCATTTTGAGTGTGGTGGCGGTCATGAGAACTGGTTCGAGGTCGCAGGCGTTGGACCTGTGTAACAGCAGATTGCCATGAACGACCGAAGCAAACGGGTGATGTGCAGTGCGTCGCGATTGGTTGGGGGGTAGGGCCGTCCTTGCACTCTGACGCTCGATTTGGCAGCTGCCAGTGTTGCTGCCTTGCCTGCCCGCACGTGCATGTCAGTGACAACCTGCAGCGTCATAGCACTGACTTGCGATGGTTCGCGGTTTGTGAATGGCACCCCATGCCGTGCTGTCCGATACTGTGTGTCACACGGAGTTCAACGCACCAGCCTAGCAGCGAGGGCAATACAAAGTAAGCAATTTTGTCCCAGCAAGCGTCCACCAGCGAGCAGCAATACGCCAGGTCTCACAAGCTACGAGCACCTGACACAAGCACACACCATTACCTCGTCCATGCCACACCCGTGCATGCCATCTCAACCACATCACGCTTCACCACGCCCCTGCAGCCATGCACTGCCAGGCCACGCAGAGCCCCTCCTACTGACACTGGAACGACCCTACTGCACGTGCAGCCAGCCCAGCCTTGCCCGAGGGCATCCATGCCAGCCCCTGCGACCCCCATGCAAGGCGAGGGTGCCAACCCCCATTTACATGAACGCACGTACTGCTGTACCACAACACATTCCGATGTGTAGGTCAACAAAGAATTTGTGCACTAATGAGTCTACATTTATGACGGTGCAATGACAATGTATGCCGTGTTGACCTCAGTATACAGCCTTGAAGTAGATGGTTTTATCAAGGCCCGAGCCTGTGCCAGGCAGGACCTCAAACCGTCACATTTGAGCAAGGATCGCAGCTGTTTGTGACACAGCTGTTGATGTAGTACCGGAGTCGCCACCACAATTCAGACATCAGATTGGCTGTCATACAGATGACCACAAAGTCCTTGAGTGCTTATGATTTCTGGAGGCCCACTGCCGGGCACATGCTTGTCATTTGCGCAATTGGAGCAACACGCTACTTGCCCGGTCATGCAAATATATTACAACTGGTTGGTGGTGAGGTGGTCAGCCGGCGTTGATGCTGCCAATGGCCAGAGCTGTCGTCAAGAGTCCAAACACGAGGAACGGTTGCGCTGCGGCCTGGTACTTGACATCGTTTGCTACTGGGTCTGGCAGGAAGAACTTGAGTTGGAAGAAGATCTGCATCAGCACAGTACTTTCATGGGACCCGAGTGCTGCACAATCTGCATCAGCACAGTGCTTTCACCGGCTGACACGTCGTTCAGTGGTCAACAGAGCATCTGTGCCAGCCCCATCTGACACACACATGTTTGACAGACCACGGCTGTGACTGGAGCTGCTACTGAGATTCTCCTGTCGATTGTGTGGCCAGCTGGGGGTTTCATCCGTAGAAGGCAGATTAGCCAAGGGATGTACAACGTGACTTGGCTCGGGCCACCCAGTGACAACACAGACAGCCCAGCAAGCCTGATGCCACAAGGGACACACTGCCGCACCAGGGGGCTGGCAGCAGGGGGCTGGCAGCAGGGGGCTGGCAGCAGGGGGCTGGCAGCAGGGGGCTGGCAGCAGCTGCACCAGGCTGCCTTCCTGGCAAACGGGTGCCGTGGCAGCACGGGGCCGAAGAGCACAATCAGCTGACAGCCAACTTTTCGCTTCTCACTCGTGCTCCCAGCATGCAGCCAAAACGAGGGGCTTAATCAGGCGCGACACACCTGCGGCAGCACGAGGCCGAGGAGCACGGCGGCATAGACGGGCTTGTCCAGGCCGAGCCAGAGGTATGCGGCGACGGAGAGCTGCGTGACGTCGATGGTCGCGGCGCAGATATACTTGGCCTTCTCGATGCCAAACGCCACCGGCAGGCTCTGCAGGCCCATCTCGCGGTCTCCCTCAATGCTCTTGAAGTCGTTCACGATCGCGATGCCGAGTCCGGCGGTGGAGTAGAGGATGGTGAGCACGACGACGGCGGGCGTGAGCGTGCCGAACAGCGCCTGGCCGGCCCACCAGGGCAGCGCGATGTAGGACGAGCCGAGCGCGTAGTTGCCCGTCCAGCCCTCCTTCTTTAGCTTGAGGGGCGGCGCGGAGTAGATGTAGGAGATGAAGGAGCCAAAGATGGCGAGCACAGTGTTGATCGGGAAGTCGTGGCCCGCCCACCTGCGTGCGACTCGACATGGACCACTCGCTGTGAACCACTCTCTGTCAATCAACGGGACCAGCGCGCCCGCACACGCCGGCATGCGCGGTGGCCGAGTCTGGGGTGGAGAGCCGGCACAGTGCCAAGCTGCTACGGCATGGCAGAGCAGGGGAACAAGGATTCTGATGCATCCAGTGAAACATGATCAAGAGTGGCTGGTGTTGGAGGCGGGCCGCACTGGTCGAGGGCGTAGGCAATGCCGATGCCGCCGATGAGCAGGACCCAGATCTGCGCGATCACGTCGGTGGAGGAGATTTTGCCGGAGGGGATGGGGCGGTAGGGCTCGTTGATGGCGTCGATGTCGCGGTCATACCAGTCGTTGATCGTCTGCGTGTACCCCGTCAGGAAGGGCCCCGCCATGACCATGCACAGCAGCAGCTGCACGATCTGCTCGGGGTTGTTCCACTGATAGTGGCCCGATGCGGCCGCGCCGCAGCCGACCCCTGCACGCGCGGCGGAGGGTGATCGCAGTGGACGGGGGCGCTGAGTGTGTGTACGGGTGTGGATGAAGGCGCAGCCTCGTAGCGGTTAGCCTGCGCCACGGTTGGGGCGGGAGAGCGGGTGTGACGTGCATTTGCGCGTCAGCATCTGGTGTGATGGTTTATCCAGACTGGGTCGGACATGTGGGACGTAGCCGTGATGAGGCCTGTGTGAGGCAGCATTGATTGCAGGCAGCACGGAACATGGCCCGAATAACATCTACATTTCTGCAGGCTGATGCGTTGAGCCAAACGAGCTGGTTTAGTGCTGCAGTGCTGCATGCGTGAGCAATATGCGAAGCTGAATATTCACCAAGTGCATCTTGCACCGGCGGAGCAATGGTCAACTTAATATCACCCAGTAGCCTGATATGCTCGGAGACTGGAAGCTCAAATGTCGAGATCGCAATGTCTGAGCCCCGGTGGGCAGCGGTGTAGCCATGTGCTCGGCGTGTAGTGGCGAATGGCCACTTGACCACCCCAAGAGGCCTCATGCCCGACGCAAAACCACATCGTATCGCACGGAGGTACACGAAGGTACACGAATTTGAAGTTGAAATGAGCTACGTTCGCCGCAAGTCATCGCATAGTGTGCTGCCTCGTTTTATGCCATCAGAGGGCAGTGACCACAGCCCAAACATCGACATTGATCCCGACGCAGCAAGCAAGTCAGCTAAAGTCACACCCCAGATAAGTGGTACCCAAGTGACAGGCTTGGTCAGCTGCAACCGGATTTTCCAGATGTCAGTCTCGTCGCCCGCTCCCTTCATTCCTAGCAACTGCCGAGCTCCGGAGTCTGCCTTGCCCTCGTCCGTCTCTTGCGCAAGAACTCGCACATCTGCGACCAAAGAGCGCTCAGTGCAGACTTGCACAACCGGAGCGACGAAAACGAGATAGGATTCAGACCAGTTGCCACGTCGCGCAGGCCATCGCCGCTGATTGGACGCAGAATGTGCACGTACCTCGCCAGGGATGCACTAAAGAACGTCTTTGAAATGGCGCTTGTGTTTTTAGCGTAAGCCTGCAGCTTCTTGAGGCGGATGCAGACAACATGTTTGCGTAGACGGTAGTTGCGAAATCTAATTGCCAGCCGCGAGTGACGTGTCAGCTATATATGAGAGGCTAGAGCATATTTCGTTATAGTTCATGCTCGCACGTGCTTTCAGGGTGCCTGGTCTGTCGTCCCAGAAGCCAGCCCCGTCGGCATGCCTGCGCAGGGTGTCGACCGTATCTGCAGAGTGCTTGTAGCCACCGCCAAGTGGCAGCTGGTACTTATGTAGCCGCAGATATGCATACATCTGCAAGGCTCTGCATACTCCCATAAAAATGCTCGCAGCTAATCTAAGTACACAATCGTACATTCAGCTGTACGTCGTTAGCTATATAGATCATTTCGATGTACAAGTGTTCCCGGCATGTGATGGGTTGATCATGGCTAATTCAGGACGGCGTGTTGGTAGAGCAAGGGGATGCGCCACCAGTGTGTGGCACCCTGTCTATTACAGTAGGATAGGATAGAACGGTAACGTGTATGGGCCCAGATTTACAATGTGCAGCGGTCTGTAGTATTTGTCAATACGACAACGTACAAACCTGGTGAAACCCTTGGACATTATTCACCAACATGTGTTGCAATACAGTGTCGCTACCAACACAACAGGCCACATAGCCACTCTCAATAAGTAATGACTGACGTGTCATTGCGCAACACGAATTTGGGCTTGCCTGGCATACTATTGCAGAACGGAATCATAAAAGCCCCCAAAGTTCAGCGTTTCCAGAAGCCATGTCACCTCTGACCCACTGACCACCTTCAAGTTGCATTGGGACAGTGACACAACCAGCTGATGTATCTGACTGGTGAACAGGTTTGCGGCCTTGACGCAGGCCTGAGCTGAAGCTCGCCGCACATACTTCTCTTGCATTTCATCTGCGGATGCAGAGGCAGGCCCCAATGCCTTCTTCACAGCCACACAGAACAGCAACATGGTATCCAGCATCTCATGAAGACTTCCCCCGACCACCTGCACATGGCCATTGGACGTTGGGCTGGCTCAGACGCATCACAGAACATCAGATCTGATACTTGCGTTGGCAAACCAAAGAACACTCAAGTACCTAGTACAACTAGATGCAGTCGGGCGTTATGAACAAACTCTATTTGCTCGTGTGCACCCAGCCTGCCAGCGAGGTAATTTTGACTGTGATAAAAGCCAGTACTGCAACGCATGACATTGAGTCTGAGTGCGCTTGCATCCAATAGCCAGGTGCCAGCAGACGATAAGTCTGATGTCAAAATGGTGCCAAGCCCTCCCGCTCTAAAATCGTTACACCAACCAGATCAAGAGTGTACTGAGCTTGTAGAAACAAGGCAAGCAGCTTACTCGCTGGCTGTACCTCAAAATCTGTCTCCCCGCAGCCTGCAGATCAGGCAGCAACAGCGGAGCGATGGAAATGTCCGTCCTACCAAAGCTGGAGCAGCATACCTGTGAGTTTTGGTCCTTGGAGAGCCAGCACGCCCGGAACACCGCATCGAGGTACTCCTTGTGGGCCCGGGCGACCGTTTCCAGGTCCACGCTGGTGGCGTCTGCAGCGGCGCGCGCAGAGGCGTCCTGCAGCGTGGCGCACAGCCGGTTCCACGCCGTGTCGACAGCCATGTGGAACATGGTGTGCTGGAACGCGTTGAGGACATGGCGCATGTGCGCAGCCGTCTGAGCCGCCGAGGCGGTGCGGTAGCGGCTGCCGTGCAGGTCGCCGCGCTGCCGGAAGGCCTGCCGCATGACCTCCGGGAGCGCATGGTCGGGCGGCAGCGACCGCAGCAGCTCGGACACATCGTTCAGGCTGTGCTTGGCCCAGTAGACCTGCATGCCGAGCCTGCTGAGCTGATCCGGTGCCTGGCTGTGCCTTGTTGAGCTGTGCCTTGTGAGAGGTTCATGCACAGCTGTGAAGCATGAGAACGCTGGTCAGATGAACGCAAGTGCAGTGACCTACCTCAGCTGCTGATGTCCTTCATGACTGCTTTCGAGGTTGTTGTTGCGGTCTTCAATGAAGTAAACATCACAATGCGGTGTACCTACCTCACTGACAACCATGCATGTGTGTCTCCTGTGCGTTGCAGGTCGACTTGTTGACGGTTGCCAGCGAGCCGCACAGCGTGGCAGACGTGGGCATGTGCAGAGTGGTAGACGTGGCACAGCGTGGCAGGCATGAGCAAGCTGCACAGCGCGGCAGATGTGGACGACATGGCAGACGTGGGCAAGCTGCACAGCGTGGCAGACGTGGCCACGTACATTGATCCGCGATGCCTGGTGGCACAGCGCTGCATAGAGGTTATTATGTCGCACCTGAAGCAGTGCGGGTAAGATGTCTTGGTATGTTTTGAGCTGATCCTGATGGATGATGACATTGAGAGGCCATCGAATGGTGTACCGGACCCGGAGGTGGGCCAGATGTGACAGCAACCGGTGTTTGGCAGCTCTCTCTGAGGCAGCACGGAGACCTCCTCTTGAGCTTGCCTCCCGAACAACGCTCAGCTGCCTGCGCGAACAGGTGCACCTTCAGCTTGGCATCATGTAGATTGATTGCCTAGGCTAGATGCTCGAGTTGGTGCCCTCACCATCCAAATGGTCAGAGAAGTGCCCCACAGTCCACCCAACACAGTGCTGCTTGACTAGCACGCAAGAACGGACGGTGCTGTTGCACATGCACTGGATACATACCTAGACACAATCTCAGCGTTGTCCATGACACCACCATCAATAAGAATCTCCTGCAGCTGTGCTTCCAGGCGCTGCAGTTTCACTGTGTGGTTGTCGTCTGGCTTGCTGAGCTTCAGCCCGCTGTTGAGTTCTGTTGCGAGCAGGCGAGACCAGTGGCACATGTGCGTGCTGCCCATGAGCATGACGCTGCGCAGTTGGCGGAGCTCTGCCATCAGATCACAAGGCCCTGAATCAAGCCCTGATTTCAAGCCTGAGAAACAATTCAAGCGGACATGAAAGTGCGGGGTGGGAGTGCAGCACACCCAGGATTAGGGAAGCGAGCTGCTGGCCAGGGAACGAGCTTCTCTGTAGTAATGTACACTGCAAACACTCTTTCAGGGCCAACTGCATCGGAGGCGAGTCCATTTTCAGACGGCTCAGCTGCCAGTGGGAGCCATTCAATTGCGATGCTGCTGCATCATGTTTGCCCTGCTGCCTGATGGTCCCAGCATCATACACCTTCGTCATCCATTCTCCCACGGCCTGCACCCAACAAACGAAGGACTGCAGTCAGTTTGCCCATTCCGGGAGCTCGCAGATCCCATGACGACTCCGTGGCCAAACAATGCGCTAGCGAATGCGTTTGGACCAAGATGCATGATATGACATGGTGCGCAGGGAAAACAATATGCTTGTACAAGACAAGATTATGAAGATGATACAAAGCATGTTCACGTCGAGCTAGCGCTACTGAAGGCAGCCTGCCCGCGGCTCGATCGAGCTGAGCTGGCATAGGTGGCTTCATGTGAACAGGAACGAGGCAGCACCGCGGTGCACCGCCTTCAGCGCGATTGATCGCTGTGGCCCGCAATTCGACACACACTTCAGACATGCACGCCTTGCAATCTCCAAAGTAGGCAGTGAGTTCATGCAAAACATGACATGCCTTCCTGGGTGCTTTCGCACAATAAACGTTTCCTACATGCCTTCTAGCGATACGAAACTGGGCCAATTACTCTGCAGAAGATCAGGTGATTTCTGTGCTAAGTTTGTGTATGGAATTTGTTCGGTGCTGGGACTAGGAACATCGTGACGCTGTGGCCAGTCCAGGGGGCCGCAGTCCACATGGCAGGCAAGCCAGACTCGTCGTCTGCATGCGTGCCATCAGACATCGCAACAGCTTTACGTGACATTGGGCAATGGCGCGCAAGAGCCGAAGCGATGGATCGGCTGCAGCAGCACATCCGAGCGATGCCATCCATACCACAGAAGGACGTTCCAGGGCTAGTCACGTTCATAATCAGTTTGGTAAGGGATCCCAACTTCAAGATCTCAGTTTCAGCGATGAATCTTCTCGCATATGTGGCGAGCACTGTGAAGTCGGCAATACAAAACCAGATTGTTGCTGTCACATCCCCTTTACTGGAGAAGCTAATGGACGGCAAGCTTCTGATGCGACAAAGCGCCCATCTGGTCTTCACAGCATTACTGAAGGCGTGCGGTCCACAAGCTGTGCTGCCACAGCTTGTTCCACACAGCTCACATTTCGCCTGGCGTGTCAGGGAAGAGTTGGTGAATGTTTACATCACTGCCATGCTGCTGCTGCCGCCTACTGCCTTTGACTGGCCCAGCACCGGTAGATTTCTGCTTGATCTACTGGATGACGCAAAGCAGCGTGTGCGTCTTGCTGCGCTGGAGGCATTTGGTGTACTCGCCTCCAAAGTGGCCAATTCCCGGCTTCGGAACATCCTGATGGCCATCGATTGCTCTCCGGCGTCGCAGAAGCAGATACTGGAGCGCGCTCAGCGTCCAGACTTGCCGTCCCTTAGCTCCGAAGGGCATGTCCAGCACGTTGTGGACTTGGACTCCGCATCAGCAAATGGATTTGTACCACCACAGTCATACCAACCACCAGCTTCACCATATGGGCGCCTGCCATTCGCCATCCCTACCCCTGGCTCCTCCCGACGAGGGTCCCGTTCCGAAGCTATTTCACCTCCGGCTGCTCTATCAACAGAGCCATCTGATAGCCTGATCTCTGCTCGGCCTCGCTCCCGCCGCTCTCAGCGCACATTGGATGCGATGCCATTCCCGCAGCTACAGCCCCTGAGCACAGACCCCCTGGATGCCCCACTCTCGATGACTAACCCAAACACGCTCAGGA
The DNA here is from genome assembly GCA_900538255.1 of Ulva mutabilis. NCBI lineage: Eukaryota > Viridiplantae > Chlorophyta > Ulvophyceae > Ulvales > Ulvaceae > Ulva > Ulva mutabilis. The sequence continues at coordinate 383,597 of UNSF01000038.1, read as the reverse complement.
CCAGCCGTATCAGCGCAGACCCTCCAGCAGCTTCCGCCCTCGTACCAGCACGAAGCACGGCTGACAACATCAACAAGATCGCACTCACCCAAGCCGCACATACCAACACGCAGCCATCGCCTGCACAGCTGCGATTTGGCTGGTTGGATCGCAGCACAACCCAGCCCCCACCACGGCCTGCACCGTGGGGCGCAGAGCGACGCCCCTCTTGGACACAGCACAGCTTCAGCACGAGCGTGGGGCGTCGCCAGGAAGCCACACAAAGCTCACAGGAGAGCGTGCCGCTGAGGATGCTTGCATCTCGCCGCCCCGACGCGCCAGCGCACCAGAGCAGCACGGACGGCGACCGCAGCGTGAAGAGTACGCGGAGCAGCGGCGACGTGCCATGTGCCCGGGCTAGCGCTGACTCGTTGCCGCCGCTTGCGAGTTTGCGCGTCAGCGCTGCCAGGTCAGTGGACGCTGTGCAAGTGTCCGCAAGCGCAACAGTAGGGCTGTTGGAGGGCGTCCTAGGTGTGGGAATGTGCCCCGGGTCGCTGATGACGGCTCCGTGTGGCCAGCGCGTGGCCGCGGGGGGCGCGTTGATGCACCTGGCATCTGCGCCAAGCTCAGATGCAATTCAGGCAGCAGCGGGTGCGCCTGACTCTCCCAGTAAGGCAGAGCGGCTGAAGCACCTGAAGCAGCTGCAAGCACACCGCCGGGCGCAGTCGGCAGGGGTACCCAGCAGCGACAGCGCACCACTGTCCCCAGCCGACTTCTTGCCACACGGCGCAGCAAGCGTGCACACATTCCTGGCTCAGCGGTCGTGCGAACTGCCGGCAGAGCCACCTCAGGCGCATGTGGAAGAGGCCTTAGCACGCAGCAGGGGCAGCAAGGAGCAGTGCGCGACGCTGCGGCTAGAGAGCGCCGAGACGCAGGGTGGCGGCACGCCCCCTAGCCTGCCGAGGGGAGGCTCGCTGCGACGGGCCGCGCCGCCGGAGCTCGAGCGCCTCATGTCTGCCGCCTCCGATGCCACTAGCGGCAGCATGTCGCCCCACTGCCGCGGCAGCAGCGCGGTCGCACCACCGCGATCCTCAGAGCTCAGCCTGGACGAGTCAGCTCCGAGCCAGAATCCCGAGGGAGACCTTGCAGCGGGGGTGGCTGCTGTCGTGCATGCCAACGGCGCCAAGCGGCAGGAGCTGGACTGGGTCCGACACAATGAGGCGATCCACAGCATGCGCGTGCTGGTGAAGCACCACCCGGACGTCGTCTGCGGCAAGCTGAAGGAAGTCCTGGAGGCCATGCTGCCCTGCGCTGCTGCACTGCGATCCTCAACACTGAAGAGCACGCTGTGCTTCTTCATGGTGCGGCATCCAGTAAATGATGCATGCATTGCCCCGTACCCCGTACACCTCAGCCTCAAGGTTTCAGGCTGTGAGCTGTGACTGGCACTCTGATGTGCGAGTCGCACTGCTGCTGTCAAGAGTGCCAATACGAGCACAGGTTGTGTTTGCATGCGTATGACCGAGGCTAGGTGGTGCAGGAGCTACTGGAGAGGCTGGGGTCAAAGCTGTCAGGAGATCTGGAGGACATTGTGCCTGCTCTGCTGAAGAAGGCTGCGGACGTCAGCACCGCGGGCAGGGAGAACTTCCTGACGCAGTACGCCGACGCTGCCCTGTCTCAGATGGTGCTCTCTTGTGCTGAAGCAGCAGCGGCCAAAGCGTTGCTGACAATGTGCGATTCCCCTCCAGTAGATCTCCAAAGAGCTGCCAAAACAGTGCCGCAGTCTTTCACGAGCAATCTGAAAGCTGCAGCGGCTGAGTGTGTTGGCAAGAGTGTGCAGCACAGCTCTGACATGGTGTTGCACACATCCGCAAGATGTTTGGATGCGTGCACTGTGCATCGTGAGGTCTGTTGTGTGGTGTGGAGGCCAGTCGCGAGAGCATGATAAGCCGGGGACGTGCAGGCTGAAAGCGCCAGCACAATCAGCAAGGTTGAAGGTGGCCGCACATCTGGACGAGCTGCTCTGCAAGTCTACCGGCGCCGTGTGCAAGAGTGCTGCAGTGCAGAGCCAGCTCGTGAAAGCGGCGGTCACACTGCTAGAGGACTGTGCAGCCGACACGCGCGCACATGCGCGCCGCATCCTGTGGTCGCTCAAGGGCCTGCTGCCGCCGAAGCAGTTTGCCACGCTGCGTGCGCAGCACATGTGCGGCCCGAGCGCGCGTCGTGCGCTTGAAGCGCTGTCGGAGGGCGGCAAGCCTGCACCGGCGCCGGGTCGGCTGGCACAGTCGTATGCGGCCGTAGCGGGTGACGCCAAGGCGTGTATTTACTGCCAGAAGCTGGGCATCCCGGTTCCGGGCGGGTCGGAGGTCGGGCGCCTGGCCGAGGCAAAAGGCGGGGGGGTGTGGGACGGGGGTGGGGTGGTGGGCAGGAAGCTTCCGGTCGGGGGGCTGCCACCGCAGCACCGCTCCGGTAGGAGGACGCTGAGTCGTCAGAACAGTGGCAGACCACAAGGGTCTCGGCCAGATGAAGATTCGGGAACGCATTCAAGTGGTATTGTGCCGCAATCGAGCTACATTCAGGCAAGGCGTGGCCGGTAACTCTTAGAGGTGGTTGCGGCGCCTGGAAGGACCCTGCCTGAATGCGGAAGCGCGGAAGTTCACAACTGGCATGGCAGTTGTGAATGGAGTGGCAAAGCCATATATCCGGACAACGACACAGCCAGGACGCAGTGTCTGCTTGAACTGCTGCGCTGCAGCGATGTGTGATGCTCACCAGTGCTGCCTCAGATGTGGCTTAAATTGATGTAAATGAGATGTTGCGCTGCCTCTGCTTTGCTGCCTCTAGCTTTGGCCATGTTACAAGCACGTGAGCCACTAGACAGTTGATTGACAGCCAGGGTGCGGCGAGTTGAGCAGCTTCCGCAATAACTGAGTGTATGAAGCTGCCAGTGCATGCGTTCAGAGCCCATGCCGAGATTCATCCTGTTGCAGTAGCAACAACTCGAACATGCAAGAGTGAAGCCTTATCCGTCGTTGGTATTAAATGCTAACACAGGACAAGCCTGGAGTGGCACAGCGCCTTTGTAACGAACTGGTGTCATTCTCACTCTCCCCTCGACCGTATGCGAATTGTTGTTCAATGTCGACACAGTATTTGCTGTATGTGCTGCCCGTGTTGACTGATTGGGCATGCTTGGCTTGATACTGATCATTTTTTGATCTGGTCATGCAGCTGCCTGACTTAGTTGGGCCTGAACGTGTGTGAACGAGACATGTGGTCAGACGCATATGCTCGTGCTGTCTCGGCCACATGTACGTTCTTCCGAGAATGCACTGCACAAGGCTGCGGGAAGATGGGCTCACCTCTGTCCCTTGCACTGGCGTGAAAGCTGGGAGGGATGTGCAACCGGGTAGCATCTGGGCCATGCTGCGTGCTCCGGCGTCTGTCTTTGAATAGTCCAGATTGGCAGCGTTGGCTCTGACCAGCTCCTCCGCTTCCTTCATGCTCCTACAGACATGCTTTCCCCCACTCGGCGCATGCAGCCCCGGTGCCTCCACATCAACGCTCGGAACGACAGAACCCGCCTGGGCGGCAGCAAACAGCTTGCCGTCGATACGATCCCAGTCGGAGGTGGTCTTGATCACCGTCAGCGGTGCTTCCGCACTCCCCTCTGCTCCCTTCTCATGGCAGAAGAGTTGCTGTGGAGAAGGTATCCGGCCCTTGAAACGTTCAGCTTCATGAGCCTGCACGCAGTATGATGACGTGCAAACACGCCAGCGTTGCGCGCGAGTCAGTGATACATTGCACCATGCGTGTGACTTCGAGATGCCCAGTGGCCCGCTCAGCAGCCATGACTCTGAGCAAGATGACGTGGTTTCAAATTGAGCCAACTGTGAATTGATGTATTCAAGCACACATCGTTACATGGTCTGGACAGAGCACCACATCAGCCAAGCAAAACACTGCCCCGCACAGCAGAGCTAGCTAACAAAGACAGATCTGGCAAGCACCATCAACTTCACAACGGCATGCCACTCACGCGTGAAGTATTGAGTTGTTGCATCATGGTCAGTGATGCAAGCCTCCTAGCGCTTACAATACAAAAAGGCATGCACAGGTGTGAACCCACACAAGCACACCTTGCGGGCCTCCTTCCGGGCCACCTGCAGAGCCTTCCTGGCCTGTCGCAGCACCAGGCGCTCCTCCGCGTCCTCTGCAGCACCGCTGCCATCTGAAGATCCGTACGAAAAGTCTGAGCTTGTGTCAGTGAAGCCATCATGATCTTCGTCGTGCTGGTGTGGCACTTCTAACTCGACAGGCTGATGACCGAGGCCACCTTCTGATTGCAGATCTGCCTGACGTGCGCTCAGCGATGCAGCATCTCCAGGCATGGTCCCCAGTTCTGACCCCCCGGCAATCGTGGTGGGAGGCAGAGACACTCGCGGAGGTCCTCGCTGAATCACGGAGGTTTCCTCCTGGCTTGCATGCAGCACCGGCTGCGAGTCCGGATTGCCCCATTGCATTCCTGCAGTAGATCTACTGGAATAATACCAACGCCTGAAGTGCCTCAGCGTACAAGTCACATGTCAAAGTTGGCAGGCTGGCTCATAGCAGTTGCTCGACAGGCGGCATACATGTATCATGATACATATCATGATGTATGTGTAGACATAGATGCAGAGTCTGGCAGTGTCCACTGCAGCATATTCAATTGGCCAGGCTGTTGCATGCCTCATCGAGGGCGGACAGCAGTGCCCATGCAGATGGCATTCACAGCACCTGTCCTCGAGTCAGTGTGAACACGTCCCGAACGACAGTCTGAGCTGCCAACTCAAGCCACGGACTCAGCAGGAGCACACCTTTTGCAGCTTATCAAAACACATGAGGCGGACTGACCACGCACAACATGATCATCATGCGCTCCACATTGCAAGAGCAACGAGACAAGACAACGTTGATAAAAGAGAGCATGCAGCATTTGCGATCCACAGCTGGATCCGCTGCTGCAAGCATGTGAGATCCGGCTTGTGCTTTGCCGTCCTGTCAGCAAGGAAAGGCTCTGCATGATCACAGCAAAGCTCACAAGATCAACGATCACACCCGCAGCAGAGCTGGCAAGGGGATCTTGTCCTTCAGGGGGCTCCATTGGTGCTCCGTGCGCCTGGTCCTTGCTGTCCATCCAAGCCACCTTCTCCGCGACTCCCACCGGGTCTGCATCGCCAGGCAGATGTGACACCGTGCCGCCCACAACCTGCAGCGGACTTGTGGTCCGCTTCTGGACACCCTCACCTCCCGGATCTCCCGCCTCTGGAGGCAGTACTGCTGCCGGTGTCAGGTACCCGGGCTGCTGCAGCACAGGCCCCAGCGCGCCCTCCCCGCGGTCCGCTCGGAACGCGGTGTCGTCCATGGCTTCGATCATCGCAGCCAGAGCATCTGCCGCACAAGCGCCCTCCCGGTGCATGTCTGCAAGGAGCTCGCCTGCCGTGTGCAGCAGGGCCGTCAGCTTGTGCGGCCGCACCGCCTCCTCAGCCTCCGCTGCCGAGGTGTCGTTTGGAGCCTGCACGACCTTGGTCAACTCGTCCACCAACCTGCATGGCACCGGGCGCACTCACGCGTAGCATGCACGCCATGCCATCGCGCGTGATCACGGGATGATTCACAGCAGACTGCATGCCGAAGAATCCCAAACGAATGCGCTTCAGCATGTCTGTACGCACTGCTGTGAGTGGCGGTCGCTGCGTGTCACCACGTTTGAGGCTGACGTGAAACGCAATGCATGCAAAGCATGTGCGGGGGGGTTGCAGCATTGGCACTGCAGGCTGTGATTGCTGCAAATTGGAGACAGGCGCAGACCACATGTGCAACAAAGCATGTTTGAGGTTTGGTCAACAGCGTGGGCCATGGCAAAATACGCCCAGCGAAACCGTAGCTGACGGAGCCTCCTGATGGAGGAAAGCCCAGGTGCTGCCAGACACAGGCACATGCTGCTGATATCAGACAACCAAATAAATAAGCATGCTTCAGGGCACGTCTGCCTGCGTGCCACACCTGAAGAATGGCGGACGATCGATGCCCTGATTCTGTGCAGCAAGGCGGCGGCCTGCCGCAGCAGCGCTGCTGCTGCTGCTCCGCCGGTGTGCATGCAGCACGGCGGCCGCTTTGGCGCCGGCGGAGACGTCCCGCACGCATCCCTGCAGGCATGCGGGCACCAGGGCCGCACCGCCGGGCGTCTCCGCGACGACAGAGCCGGACCAAAAGTCCGGGTGGTGCACGGAGACGTTGGAGTCCATCCTCACGCAGAGGTGGCTCTGGAGGCCGATGAGGGCCCCGTCTTGGAGCATCGTGTGCATCGCCTCGACGGACGGCCGCATGCAGGACACGAGGAGGTGCAGCGTGATAGCACGCAGCACGGCCCCATCCCTGCAGGACAAGTGATATTCCGGTGCGGGAGGGCTCCTTGGCCAGCAAGCCAAGAGACACCATGGTGGCAGAAGCAAGTGCCCAAGGACGCAGGTGCCCAAGGACGCACATCAGGTACGGAGCTGCGGTGTAAGGTTTTGGTTCCGTGTCAAGTTTGGAAGCAGCATACTTTCAATTTCAAGATTTGGAGAGTCAGGATCACGTCGGGTGGCAGGTGTGCTGGCGCCAACTTGGCATAGGCTGGATCTGAAGCCGCCGCGCTGTACTCCACACTGTGCGCAGCAATGCAGCTGCCGCAACAAAACAAAGCACGAGCATTTGTCATGCACACATAGACACCGGGTCGGCCAGGGGATGAACGGCATTTGCACCTCTGGCACGGGGTGTGTACCGTGAAGATGTGTACCGGCCCGAACGATCGGCAGTGCGGACGCACAGATGGGCACTCACCTGCCGGCGGCCTGGTCCAGCTGCAGCACCTGCTTGTACAGCGTGTCCATGGCGGCTTGTGAGATTTTAGCAGGGAGCTCCTTCACGACGACATGGCCACCGCCGCCGCTGCCGCTGGCGCTGCTGCTGCCGCGCCGCCGTGGCGCTGGCACGCCGCCGTGGGTCTGGCTGACTTTGGAGAGCGGCTGCCGGCCGGTGTTGAGGCACTTCTGGATGGTGTGCGTGAAGGTGGCGTACAGGAACGCGAGGCGTCGCATCGTCGGGTGAGCGAGGCTGTACATGCGCATCACGCAGCCTGCTGAATCACCCGCCTCCACCTCCTCCTGCACCACCACCTGCATGCCAAGGCCATCACGAGTCATTGATTCATGACCCACTGGGCCTCATCAACCGCTGTGTGCCCGACTAATGCTGCTTTCGCCTTCCCGATGCTCGCCGACTTGCAACCTGGATCCGAGCTGCGCTTTACAGCACCACCGGACTATCCAATCCTGGGCCGCTGGTCAGTGCATACAGCACAACATGCGTTCCATGGCATGGTGCATACAATGCGCTTGAGTCCTGCTCGAGTTCTTCCGACGGCAGCAGCGGGGCAGCAGGGGAGCGGTGCGGAGGGCCCCAGCAGAAGTCGCTGGTGAAACAACCATGGACTCTGCCGTCACCGGGCAAAACTCACGAAGAAACGTGATCGCGCAAGCGGCGAGGCCAGCCGTGGGGCCGCGAACAGGGGGACCATTTGCGGCGAGAGGCGGCACACCTGCAGCTCGTTGATTGCAGCATCCACGACATCCAGCTGCTGCCCGATGGCGATGACAAACGCCGCGATGGACGGGTTGAGCACGCCGTCGCTCTTGAGCTCTGGCGGCAGCGTGGCCGCGCTGCTGCCGACGCCGGCTGTGCGGGAGACCTCGGACACCCAGGCCAGCATGGCGGCACGCTGCTGGGCGGCGCGCAGGAAGGGTGCGGCGACATGCATGAGGGCGGCGTGCGTGTAGCAGCGAGTGTGCGCCAGCGGCCGCAGAGTGGGGCAGCGCGGGGAGCTGCAGGTGCGGAGGATGCTGCTCCAGGGGGCGGTGCTGGTGGTGGTGCTGAACATGACGTCTGCCCGGTCCTGCAGCAGGCGGGCGGGTCGTCGGCGGTTCCGCGACACAGGCTCCACTTGAAGGCACCGATGCCATGACCAAGGCATGATCATGAGGAGCCTGTGAACAACGCGGCTGCGGCAGCTGATCCGAGATGAAGGTTTGCGACTGAATCCAGCTTTGGATCGTCGTAAGGATCAGATCGCAGCAGCCCCCACAGCGCTGATCCTCTCAGGAGGTCAGTCATACAGTCGATGTTTGGGCATCGTGTGACGACTGACTGCTTTCTGTGCAAGCAAGGGACGACAACCCCGGGCAGGCAGCGTCTCTTGTGCTCGCTGAGATGTCCGTACTGGACGTGTGTGCTTTTCTGATGGAGCGCTGCACTAGCATGTGTCCCTGAAAGTGGGGGCATGCAAGGCCGTCGTGGCATGGGAGGTGGACGACGACTGATGAACAAGTCTCCGGTACGCCCCTGGTCGATGAAACATGCAGGTGGGGAGCATGGCTCAGATGGGAGCATGGCTCAGATGGAGACTCACCAGCAGGACTTCTAGACACTGCAGCGCTACTGCGCTGTTCATGAAGCATAGCTGCTGTGTCGACACCTGTGTTAGCAATCCCGACCGGCTAAGAACCAGATGTACCAGGTCTTGCTGAGTCAAGTGGTCGTGGTGGTGGGCCGGCGACTCAAAGGCAGGCAGAGGCACCTCTGGCGACTGCAGAATCTGCGGGGGTTCCACAGCCTCGCTGGGCAATGGAACAGTGGCGCTCTCGAGACGAAGGTGCATCTTTGAGGCACGCAAATTGTTGTACTCGCGGCTCAGGTTTTTGCGGTTTGCGGTGTGCAGCAGTGCTGGGTCATGGAGCCATTCAGCCATGTTCTGCGGGGTCTCCGGAGTATCTAGCCGAGTGCCTGCAGCCTGATCAGGCGCATCCCAATCGGACAAGCTATCCGACTCATCCCATGCTTCCCGGTAAGCTTCTTGAAGAGAGGAGGAGCTGCAGGAGGACGGCGGTGGTGACGGGCTGGACCTTGGGCTATCTGTCTCAACATCTTGCTTACCCAAAGGTAACTCCGAGCACAGGACGTTCTGGGACAATGCAAATAGCAGCATCAATACGGACTGTGTGGAGATATCCTGGTCTGCAGCCACAATTGCCAACCTGTACAGCAATCGTTGCTGTAAGCACAGTCGCTGCAGGTAGGCTCAAACAATCACACCACGGCAACCTACTTTCTAGTCGCCAAATCTTGCAAAAATGAAGCTTTTGAATCCTGGGAGTTGGTGGACAGGAGCCGGCGAACATCTGCAAGCTTCTGTGACACTCTACCGGTGTTGAAGTCATTGAATTCATGACGATCGAGGTGGTAGCCGAGGTCATCCACTAAAGTATCTACATCCACATCTCGTCGTCGATGTGATCGATGTATAGATGAAATGAGCTGCGCCAGCAGGTGCTGTCGGTGCTCCACAGCGCGACCGCGGAAGTCGGAAGCCATCGTCAAGCAATTCGCTATGAAAGCCCTGCGAGTCTGGAAGCAGGCTACATATTCACCAGTTCAGGTGTGCGTGGGTCGGATTCATATGCCGCACAAGCGTGGTGTTGATTCGGAATACATCCATCGAACTTCGAATTGTGAATAGGCCAACACAGTACCACATGCACGAATGCAGCGCTTATGGGAGCATGGCATGCCAGACCATAGTGCTGCTGCAGATGTATCTCTTCCCCGCGGTGCGGTTTGCGAAGAGGGCCTGGCGATCTGCGTGTGCTAGGCGCGTGCATGCGCTTTAAAAACATGGAGTCAAAAAGTCGGAAAGAACCGAGAAAGCCTGAGAGATGGTGTTTAGAAAACAGTGCTAACTTCCACAAGCGCGGGGAACAGGAATTGTGTTGCGCACGTCCTCAGCAAACTACTTGGATCTATACTGATGTTCCTCCATTCAGACCCGGGCGCGAGTCATGAAACTGGCGGGCGTATTGCAACACGACAATGTTACGCTGATATCATAAAGGTCCCCTTTGGCGCTGGGGGCGGGCACCTAAGCCAACGGATGGCATACTGAATGACTGTGCAGCACGTCTCCATGGCATACCGCGCGGCGTGAGCAGGTTGTGAATCAGCCCTAATCGTAGCTACACTTGCATTGTACTGCTGCGAGTCTTGTTCACAAACCTTGCCACACTGCATTGGTTCGCGACGCGTGCAACAGCTATGCATAAGCCTCTCGGGTCAATCCCGGAAGGCTGTGCGCCAAATGCCCAAACAAGTTGACTTACAATGTTCCAGTATGTTGCAGCACTGATCACTGCGGGTATTCATGAGCTTGAAAGACGGTATGAGCAGCGACGGTGCACAACAAAGTCGCGCACGGCGCTACATCTCTGAAGATGTCAACTGCAATTGCAACCGAGCCTTCAGGCTTCAATGACTGGTGCTTTACGCTGCTCTCAGTACCATGTACAGCGCACGGAAGTGGCGTGGACGTCCCGACGCGTCCGGGTGCATCGCCCTGTTCGTAGTCCCGCGCCATGGCGAAGTAATGACGGTGGCAATCGGTGCGCTTGTAGTGCCTGGCCCGCCATAGCGCGCCATGGAAGGATGAGCTTGCATTGGACCGAGTGCACGATTTCGCGACCTATAGATGTGTGGGCATCTAGTGCGGCGTCAGGTTTAGTACTAGTTAGATGTAACGTCGTTCCCGTTTCTGCGACTGAAATGTGAATATAACCACGATGGAACAGCTCCGGCATCTGTCCGTGGCCAATGAGTCTATTGGTAGCTGTCGGAAGTTCCTCATTGCACAAATTCGCCGAGGGGTCGTGAAAGAGGCCGTTGAGGTACGCCGCTGCTGTCTTCCCTTTCGTTGCTTTGGCCGGAAGCGTGCACAACACCCCGTCCGCTGCAAAGGGCCGCACAAACGATATACCCGACATCATATATATCTGTCTGTCATGTACTACAGGCAATTATGGAGGAGGCTGGCCGGCGGGCGCATGATCCCAGTGTACAGGCGGATTTCTCTCATGCGAAAGGGCAGAACAAGCTGGCCCTGCTGTTTCTGATCGACGCCGTCTTCTTAAATGCGCAGTTGGATCGGGATGATGCTTCGTTGTCCTCTGATGCACGGCAGATGGCGTGCACAAGCATCTCCCCGTTCCTGCCGGAGCTAATACGAAAACTGACCACACCGTCGAACTACGAGCAGGTAATTGGCCCATCGTTATCAGCTGGGCAATCAGGTCTAGCTGTGGTGCTCGGGTCCGCAAGATCAGCAGTATTGTGCAATCAGCGTGTGCACCAGTCACACCTCCAATCCACCTGACAGTGTGCATAACGCCAATGCAGGTCGACCGGCTCCTAGCTGGATGGAAGATTCGAAAGATAAACCCCCGCTTTGACCCTGTACACATTTCACAAGCGACTGAATGCATGGCACGGGCAAAGACCTCCCGCATGGAGCAGCTGCGAAGCCGTGTAGCTGCACGTTTTATTTTGACATCCGATGATAAGAAGTTGCCCCTCAAGATTGGGAGCATGTATGGAACGTTTCTTCCCCGGGGTCCGCACTTCGGAGATCCGGCGCTCATGAAACCGGTGTGCTTGTCCGCTACAGCCTGATCCACGGCAAGTCATCAGATCGTTTTCATTGCTTATATACACCAACCCTGTCGTATCAACGGTATTGCATGTATCCAGTTGCGACAGTTGTCATCCATTGTCGGAATACTGGCCACGTGAAATGAAGCCCATGCCTCCAAAGTGCCACCGACATGAGTGTGCATGTGAGTATGCATCCCAACAGACAGTGTGACGTGGTCATCACCATCAGGCATTGCTGCAGGAGCACCCAATAGTGGCAAAATTTAAAAGTCAACTAGGAGAGCGGTACCGCCCGTCCATGGCGCCGCCGGCGCCGGCGACGCTCTCGTGCCTCAAGATCAACACGCCTGCAGCAGGCAAGTTTGAAGTCGAGGGTGATGATGCCGAGGCAGCTTCCTGGGACTGGGCAGACGAAGAGGAGTACGCTGTGCGGCAGCGGCTACGAGTCAAGAATGCAACCGACTCCAGCCAGCGCGCTGCCGCAGCTCAGCCGACCACTCCGCTACCCGCACAGAAACCTGCAAGCGGCGAGGCGCCGGCACGTGCGCCTGCTCAAGCTCCCGTGCCTGCGCCAGCTGCGGCTCCAGCAAACGGAGTCGCAATCCCAGGCATCCCAGCCCAATCGCTGCCTCCACCCCCGAAACTGCCAGCGGTGTCCGCACAACCCCCCGTGGCGGAAGCAGAGGTGCCGCCGCTTGCAGTGCAGCCCAGAGAGGCGCCAGGGAAGCCGCAGGAGGATGTCCGGCCCGGGGAGCCCCCGCTCTTGCACGGCCTGCCTCCGCCACAGAGCCTCCCCCAACCGGCGGACCTGCCTCCGCCATCGGGCAGCTTCGCGTCAGCTCCACCGTGGCTCGCACGACCGCACGCAGGCCGCGCGTCGGCCCCCATGGCCCTTCACATGCCGCAACACCACGTGGCCGCGGCGCCATCAGGCATGGGGCATGACATGGTGGCACCCCCGGCGGCTCCATACACAAACTTTGGTGAGCACGGGGACTCGGCCGGGTACATGCCACCGCTACCAAGTGAGCCGTATGATGGTGATGCCTCCCCGCCTCCACCGCTGCCAGACGAACCACCGCCACTACCTGATGAGCCGTATGAGGAAGCCTTCCCGGATGCTGCGGTGAGACCTCGCCTCGTGTGTGCGTTCACCTGTGTTCTTGGTGAACTGAAACGTCGTTGCAGGGCTGGCTGCAGCAGCTTCGGGTTGCAGAACGCTCTCACGCTGCTGTCTGTGCATACAGGCAAGCCAACCACACGATAGCACAAATGGCCATGCGACACCAGGCGCGGCCAAACCACCGGACGCAGAACATCACCCGACTGCAGCCACCGGCTCCAGCTGGAGCGGTGTGGCGCATGACTATACCGCTGTGCATGGACAGAACCATTCGAGCGCAGAGCCCACATATGCTCATGCGCACATCGATCCAGCTGCAGCCGCAGGCATGCCTCAGTTTGCGAGGGCCGCAGCACCACAGTCGGCCTACTCACAGACCCCTCCGTCAGCACTGACGCCGCCTGCTCGGCCTATGTATCAAGCAGAGGCACCTCCGCCCCTTCCCCCAGCTGACGACGATTCACCGCCACCACCGCTGCCACCACAAGCTAGCGGCCTGCCCCCTCCCCTCGAGCCACCCACAGGCTACATCCGCCCGCCTTCGCACCCGCCCCCCTATGGCGTTCAAGCAGAGTGGGCGCCTCAGGGGTCTCCTCCGTCGTTTCAGCCGCAGCAGCCCGGCCCAGCCTTCCAGGCACACGAAGCCCCTTACCACACTCCGCCCAGCTCTGCATACAACCACAGCCCGCACTCGACACCTCAAGTCCAGGTGCATGCGACGGCTTTCCCGGCGGCCTTCCCAGGCAGCCCTGAGCGGTACTCGCAGCCCGCCAGACGCGATCTGTTTCCCCCGAGAGGCCTGCCGCCACACGGGCACCTGCGGCCTCCACTGATGACCCCGTCACGTCCTCTACAGCCTCCCCCAGGCAACCCGCCTCCTCTTGGTGCGAATCCTGTCACACCATATCATCAGCCACCCAGCGGCTTCCAGTACCGGGGTCCTTCGCCCGGACAGCCTATGCACGCAGATGCAAATATGCCGCAGTACCATGGGTGGGGTCCTGGACCGGGGTATGAGCATGCGCAACCTCCGATGGGTTATGCTCCGCCACCTCAGGGGGAGCAGCCTCTGGGACAGCAGCCCATCCCGATGCAGCAGCAACCGTACGGTGGCGGTGGTTATTTTCCCCCTCCACCGCCTTCGGGAGGGCATGGCCAGATGAATGGAGTTCCCGGTGGCGGCAAGCGTCCGCGGCGGTGGTGAGGGGTCGAGAGGTTGGGCCATGCTGTCTATTATAACGGGAATTTGCTGCCACCATTTCGGTGCCTTCGTGCCTCAAGAACGTGTACATGTAACTGCATCATGGGCACTGACGTCACAGCACCAGAGCGCACAGACTGAGTTTTGCATGCTCTTGTACTGGCCTTGGTATGCGCGCAACCAAGTTTAGGCGCGTCACCGGCCACGAGACGTCGTGGGCGGCAATGCACGCCAACGTGTGCACGCCAACGTGTCACTGGCTCCGTTTCTGGTGACAAGAACGGTGGTTCACTCGGATCAGTGGCACACGGACGGAATGCTGATCAACGGCAAATGGTCGTTCAAGCTGTAGCAGCATGTACTGTCGTGTCCGTCAGCAGTAAGGAGCTCTGCGACAGAGCTCCGCGACAATACGCGACAGCTCTAGCTGAGATGTATCACACCTCGGTCTGCGATCCGTCAGCCTAGCTTCCGGCGCAGCCGACTCGTGTGCACTGTACATGCAGTAGCTATGCCAGAAATTTCAACAGTATGCGCCACCCGCTGAGTCTGCGGTGGTCTGCCGCTAGCCAGCCTCAGTGGACGGTCGCTCGCGTGCACGAATTAGCTAGTCCCCGTGCTGTCATAATGCAGCCTCCTTAAGACTCCTTTTACCTAGTATCCGGGATTCGATAGCTGCATTGGTTTGAGGGCATGGTTGTCGCTTTCACTGCGCATACTGGCGAGCATACATGGCTCCCTCGTGAGGAGAGCCCTCTTCGCGTGAGTCCTTTACGATCACATGCAGGCCGGTGGGTAACAGAATGAACCTCTATCAATGCCGCTCGTGCTTGCAGCAGCAATTTCTTGCAGCGCAATCGCACGCAGCCAAGGGCGTGAAGTTTTCGACTGGAGGGTGGAAGTCAGGTCGTCAGACAGGGCAAGCTAAGAGACTGCCTTCCAAGATTGTCCGGTCAAATCATTTCGGCAAGCAAGCCTCCATCAAGCGCCATGATTCCAAGTGAGAGCTTGCCCCACGCCTCGTTGGCTGTCATGCTTCATCATCTTTCAAAACCCCATCATTTAAACCCCATGCAGGGATATTGTTGCCCTTCTAACAGATCGGATGCACACATTGCGGGGCTTGGGATCCCTTGATGCTCTCAAAGATGATCACATTGCACACATCAAAGACAGGGTCAAAGTGTGCTTCCATGCTTGTGCCTGCAACTGCAAGTCAAGGCCTGAATCCTGTATCCCCTTCGGATATAGTCAATATCTGCAATATGTAGGTTTCAGATGACTCGATTGTGCAGCGGGTGCGTGCTGCACAGAAGTCCGAGCTCCTGGTATGCATCTCTGACACGTCTTGTATGCGAATACCAATTCCGGATGCGTCACATGTGGCTGACTGGGTGATTCATTCAGGCAAGGCAACAGTTGGTACATGTGTATGATGAGGCTGCAGTCTCTTGGGCAGTTGCGAAATCGGCGGCAACACTGATCCAATGCCGGTGGAAGGGTTTCATTGCACGTCGGGCATTCCTACGAGACCGGCGGAAGCGATGGATTGCCAAGAGATCGGAATCATTGCGGATGCACCAGGATCGGCGCTGGAAGTGGATGGATGCCAAGGATCAGATATTGGTGAGGCAGCCAAGCCCAGAATGTGTGGTGTGATATATGCCCCTTCCTGTGGACAGGCGTTGGCCAGTTCTTCGGGCTGCGTTAGGCCTCCCACATGCATGCTGCATATTGCCATGCGCTGCCACGACGAGCTTGCCAGCCTTTGCCGAAATTTTAGCTCCGCTGAGCATCGACGCAAGTTCAGTCATCCATCCGGATCAAGTCAAACAGTCCGCATAGTTGTCAATGTTGAGTGGAGACAGCTCTTTGCAACACTTTTGCGGTTCGGCACCATCACCGGTATGCATCAATGGCGGTGGTGAGGCAATGCATGTATCAATCTGCTACCATACAGGTAGCTGTGTAGGCTGCAGCTACCGCCGTCACGGACGGACAGCCGCACACCTCATCATCCGCCCACGGTCTTGCTTTGCCATTCAGAAGGGCGGCAAAACGACAGGCGCGAGACACCGCCACGGCGGTCGCTGCCTGCACAAACTGTTTCTGTGCAGCATCATCCAGTTTATCTTCTCCCTCTGTGACAGTACACAGCACTCACTGGCTGCAGGCGCGGGCCCACAGCGGCGCAGAGGAGGGCTTGCCTCATCAGGCGTCAGTGCAGCAGGGAGGGCCGCAGCGGCCGGAGAAGCTGTCGCCAGCCTGGGGGGGCCTGCTTGCAGGTGTCATCACGATCAAGACGCTGCAGCGCAGCATGCGCGCCCGCCGGCAGTCCGTCACGCAGGCGGTGCGCCCTCTGCCCCGCGCACTGTGTCTCTGCCGCCACCCGCCTGGTGCCCCCCCCGTTTCTGCTCACCTGCTGGACTGCGAGTGACACCGCGTCTGGTGGCCACATGCATCGCTGCTGTGACGTTCGCCTGCTCCTGGAGCTGACTGCATGATGCCTCCGGTGCCCATCTGCCACTGATCTGATCTCCGTCTTGAAGCACGATTTACGCGCTGTTTTGACGCGACACTGGCATGGCCCGCTCTCGCAGGTAGATACATCAACCGTCCCGCTCCAGATGCCCTCCCTCTCTGACCCCGTTCAAGCCACCCAGCCGGCGCGCCTGCACGCGGCAGTTCTCGGCCGCCTCCCAGCGCAAACCCAGCATGGACGCGCAGTGTCAGCAGATCCACAGGAAGCAGTGCTGCCACATTGTTCCCCGCACGGTATTTATGTGCATGAGCAGTTCCCATCGGCCGCACATGCGCTCCCACCACCGGCAGCGCTGGCTGCAATCCACAGCACCAGCGTCGATCCTGCCTCACAGGCAGTGTCACTCGGAGGACAAGCCACCGCTCCCATGGCTGCAGCCACAATCCCTCCGACAAGCACATCGTCCCGCACAC
This sequence comes from Ulva mutabilis, assembly GCA_900538255.1. Lineage (NCBI taxonomy): Eukaryota > Viridiplantae > Chlorophyta > Ulvophyceae > Ulvales > Ulvaceae > Ulva > Ulva mutabilis. The sequence continues at coordinate 366,777 of UNSF01000038.1, read as the reverse complement.
GTTCGCGGACCGCAACACCACAGCGCGCGCGCTCGCGGCAGCGCAGCCGCTTCCAGCCGCTGCCCTCCTGCGACAGCCCGCCGCTCCAGCTGCAGCCGGCAGCAGCCGCGAAAGCCCCGCCGGCCGAGGCCGCGCTGGGCGTGCCACCACCCAGGAGTCCGTCACCGCGTCGACCACTTGACGCACCGCAGCCCCAGCCCTCAGCCGCTCCTGCCGCAGCTGTGCTGAGCAGTCATGCTCGCCAAGGCTCCGGCCGGTCGGTAGGGCCATGCATTGGCCGCAGCGTGCAGCGAGGTGCTCCCAGCCTGTCGTCTCGCCCCCGGGCCCGCTCATCGACCGACTTTCACCAGATACCTCGCAGTGGTTGCTCTCAGCAGCGCCGCAGGCCAGTCACCCGCGGCAGCCGCGGCGCCACCCGGGCGTGCAGCGGCAGGCAGGGGGGTCTCCGGCGGGCTGTCTCAGCACCCGCACGGTCGTGCTCCACGCTGTGGCATGCGGAAGATCTCGAGGTCACAGGGCATGCCGCGACTGCTGGCATCAACCTGGCCGGCTACGTTGGCGGCGCCGCGCATGCATCGCTGTCGCCTGTGGCGCGCCTGCGGCCACAGTGCACGTCACCTGTGGCCACACCAGCGCCGCGCGCTCCTGACAAGACATGCGCGCGCACAGATGTAGCCCCTCCTCAATATGCCGCGTGCGAGTCGCTGCTGGTGGTTTGTGATGACGATGCCGCTGCCGGCCGCGCGACGTCGGCGCACAGGAAGCGGCGGGCCGACCCTGCACCGGCCAGCCCCATGTCGACCAATCCACCAGAGGCGCTAGTGCAAGCGCAGCTGTGCGGGCCCAAGCCGCATGCGCTGTTCGCGCCCAGGCCCCCCTCGCGGGGAGCTGCAGGTCTGGACCTCCGAGACCTCGCGCGGCGCGCTCTGCGGAGCGGGCACGCTGCGGCGGAGGGCAGCACGCAGCGCCGCGCCCGGAGCGGCCGCAGTCTGGTGGAGCGGCCAGTGACAGCTCCTGGTCAGATCCGCACCGGGCGGGCGCCTCAGACGAAAGAGTGGGCATCTCAGCGGCTGGCCGATGCAAACTTTGGGAGTACAGGGAAAGCAGAGTTTAGGAGGAGGCCGAGCCGCGAGGGGCGGGCGCGTGGTGTGAAAGCAGCACAAGGGCAGCTGGCCTTGCAGCTGAACATCCAGGCAGCGCAGGCATTCGAGCGGGTGGCGCGGCAGTCCAACCCTGTGGTGCTCTGGGGCAGCAGTGGAAAGGTGGTGCACTGATACCAATGGCCAGGCGATGGACTGACAATGCAGGTGCATGTGCAGCGAGACATGTAACGGCAAGATATGACAAGCATGGTACACTTACCGCAAATAATGGCACATCAAGCATCAGGAAGTGTAGAGCTTGGATAACTGCAAGCATGTCGCTGCATGTCACGAATGAGGAGGTGGAATGATGCTGCTGGACGGAGTTCAACACACCACAGATTTCATCCTAGGGCTATGTGGCGCTGTGATAGACCTAGGATTCAGAATTGCTAAACAGGAATGCTCTACGCTGTATTGGATCTGCTCAATGGTCTAATCCAGCCCATGTGGGTGCATGTTTCACTCAATTTGGCAAGATTCTTGACTGATGAGCGTCTGTTCCTTTCACCGCAGCGTGGTTTTGTCTGTGTGGGTTGTATTGGGAGATATTGTCTCATGATGGCTGCATCATGGTAAAGCACGAGTCGGTGCCCCTTCATTCAAGTGACATTGGGCCTCAGACATGGCAAAATGATTGATGCCTGAACCGCCCTGCTTTGCGGTGCTTCAACATTGGTGGACTTGTGTGTCATGGCTGTTCAGTCTGATGATGCGAGTGCATCACCAGAACACGGGCAAACCTCGCACCGCAGCCCGAGCCACCGTCTGAATTCGCATCCACCTGTCTGACCACATGCCAAATTTTACACAATTCGACCACCTCTCTCACACAATCTCACAAGACCACTCCGTGCACATCCACCACAGCCATCACCAGCCCCCTGCGCCCACAGGCGCGTGCTGTGCCATGTGCTTCTCCTCCACAACCAGCTCATTGCAGATCTGTTCCAGGGTGGAGCCAGGCCAACACAGAGTCCGGCCGCGCACCTCCACCAGCACCCTCACAGCCCCGAGGCACTGGCCCGCCGGCAACGCGCCCAGAGCGGCCACGCCACGCTTCCCCATCAGAACGGATTGCACAACCCTAGCCCGCAACGCATCCTCCCGCTCGTGCGCCTCCTCCATGACAAGGAACTCCGACTCTCCATTGAACAGCCGCGCTGCGGCCACAGCAGCGGCCAGCCGCTTGCCCTGCGACTCCTGTAGACACGCCACATCCCCCACAGCCAGACCCTTCAGCTCTGAGCACAGCATGTTGTCAGGGTACAGCCACCGCACGGTCGCGAGATTGATCAGGCAAACCCTGACCATACCGGGTGCGTGACCCCGCATCTCCCGCAGCACGCCCTCCGCCTCGCGCTCCGACACGACCAGCATGGAGTGGTCAGGGAACACGAGGAGGTTGTTGATCTTGCGGACGTGCGCAGCGGTGAGCGCACCGACCTCAGCACACAGCAGGAAGTTGCTCGTAAGTTTCACGTGCTTCGGCCACGACAGCCGAGGCAGCACGGCGAGCGCGGCGGAGTCAGCGCCGTCGTCTTGCAGGCAGCTGCACGCCCTCGCAAAGTCGGTCACCTGCACCCGCTGCACCATCAACCGCCATTGCGGCCTCATGCGGGCACTTGAAGGCACCGCTGCCTGACAACGCGGCCGGTGTTGAGTGAGACGCCGCAGCACAAGTTGACAGCAGCAGTCACGAATTCACAGCACGAACTCAAAGCTGGCCAGGCACCGTCACATCCACAGCTGTTGTAGCCAGGCCCCGCAGCAACCAGATGCGCAACCTTAGGTGCACCGAACGCGAGATGTCCGAACGCACCTTGACTTTGTCTTGGTTCTCGCGGAACTCAGCCACAGACCTCATCTTGAGCACGTCCCCCGGCTTGCTCCAGTCCTTTTCTGCACGTGGCTCTAGGTGTGCGACCACGCGGTCAGCTTCCTCCTGCGTCGTCTCCTCCTCCTCCTGCTGCTGCACCTCCCGCTCGCACTCCTCGGCGACGCCGCTCTCGGTTGAGATGACATCATGCCCCCGCGCCATGGCGTGCTGCCGCAGCATCGCCATGCTATGCGCTCCTTCAGGGCACAGCTGCGTGGGCTGGACGCCGTTTGCCACCAGATCCTGCACACAGCCGCAGCAGCCAGTCATGTGCTCTGGCACTGCTACCATACTATCGGGGTGCTCATGCGCCAGAGCTCCCCAAGCCAGAATCAGTATCAGCCAGCGTTGAAACCAGGTTTGCCATGTGGACGAACATGCTTGCTGCAGCTTTTGCACACGCTTGTTACTGCTACCTGTATGCGCTGGCCAGACTCGGTGAGAGCACTAGCCTGTCACTACCAATCCCCAAATGACCATATGGTTGTGCAGTGCAGGACGGTTGGCACACGGCAGCAGGGCCTCGTTGCAGTGCTGTGATGCTGGTGGCAACATGGGGAGCAGGGCACGCATGAGCGTGTGGCCGCCCGTGGCCACATCAGGGTACAGGTGCGCGCACCCTGTCCAGGAAATCCTCGAGGGACTGCGCATGGGAGGAATGGCCATACATGCCCTCCAGCGTGCTGTCCTCCATCTCCGCGAAGATGGGCTTGCCCAGGCTGTGGGCAAAGTGCTTCCCCTGAGCCAGGAACTCTGGAAACTCCTGAAGCAGAAACAGCCTCACATCATACCCTCGGCGCTGCTGAGTCCTAGATCTATCACTGTGTAACACATCATACCCGCTTTTCTGTTTTGTTTTTTTCAGCAGCAGACCAAGCAAACAAGCACACAGCACCATGCCACGCGAGACCGATCCGCCAGTCAGGCGTGCGTGCGGGCATGCGCTGCGGTGTCGTTGACAGCTTCATTTCGTGCTGCTGCATAGGTAAGCCCTCATGCATGTACAAGGCAGGTGGCATGGCTTACACACATACACACATTCATGCTGGTGTGTGGGGTGACTGTGCTGCTTGTGTTTGTTTGTTTTGTTCCGTGCTCTCTTCCATCGGCGCTGCTGGGGTCTTGATCTCACACACATGCACACGCACAGGCAGTGTGCTGGATGTGCTACTGGCATGACTAGCACATAGCAACACAATGTAACAGGCAGTGCAGAGGCATGGAAGCCGCGGTGCTGGCATGTGGCTCTTCCCAGTTGCTGCTTGCCACCAAGCACGCCATGGCCTCACGCCCCTGGCCTCGCATTGCTGGGACCCCGCTGAAACTCCATGTCATGAGCTATACTGTGCGCTCAAGATTCAAGTGAAACATATATACGACGTCCGACAGAAGTAATACAAGCCCTTGGGTTGGGCGCTTTCCTGGTTCTTGACACTCCATGTCCCACACAGGGGCAGCTCAGCCTCCCGCAGGCGCTGGGAGAGCACGGCAGAGTCGCAGCCCGGGTGCACACCTTCCAGCTGGCCCGTGAGGTGTTCCACATCGTCCAGCCGATGACGTCGGCCATCGAGATGGTGGCGGCGGGCGCCAGCTGACAGATTTCGCGGACGGCGCGGCACACCTCCTCGCGGGCGACGACGGCCACAGACTGGCCGCGGGCGAGCTGGCGCATGCGCGCAGCCGCCTGCATGAGGTCCTGCCGGCGCATGTCCGGGCCAAGCGTGAGCACCGCGCGGGCAGTGGGTGCGAGCTTCATGTCTGTGCCCCTGCATGGGACATGGTATCGGCTCGTGCATGTAGAAAGTCTGTCCGGTGTGCTACATCAAAGCGAGCAGCCAGAAAAGCCATTTGCAGCGGATACAACATGCCAGCAAACTTAGGAGGTATGCGGTGAGTGAGAGACGCATGCTAACACAGGAACACCTGAACACAGCAACATTTGAAAGAATTTGTAGACCATTAGTCTACAAATTCTTAAAAGACCCTTTGACGTACCCTTGGTCAATCATGACACGCCAACGTGCACTGAAGCAATCAAAGCGGCCTTACTGTATGAATGACACCTGCGCGTGCTGGGCAGCAAGCGCCACGCTTGGACAAGCGGGCACAGTCCACACGGCATGTTGGTTGCGCTACAGCTGCAAGTTTGCGGCAACTGGAGCCGGCCAGGCAGCCTCTGGTGCTGGATGCTGTCCCACATGTGCTCTTCGGGCGCAGACTTGCCAATGAGAGCGCTGCAGAACCGGGCAGGCCAAGGCGGCTGGCATGGCGGAGCGGAGCGGGGTCGGACCGGCACTGCGCATCGCCGATGAGCACGAGGGCTTCGTCCTCCTTAATGGGCGACCGCGCCTTCTCGATGCAGTGCTTCTGCATGTCCAGCATGCACCAGCCGGTCGCGAGGTGGCGCAGGTGCGCAGGCCTGCCGGTGGCCTCCAGGAAGAACACGACTCCTTTCGCCACCCGGCCGCCGCGAGCGGTCCCGGCCGCCTGCAGCTTGTCTACGAGGTACACCGCCGCATCGTACAGGGCCTTGCCTGCCAGCAGTGCTCCTGCACAGACGCCTGCTGTCAGCACAGCTTAAGCGGCTTAGGATGCTCGCATCATTACTTGCTTCCTTCCGTCGGCGCTACTGCGGCCTGGATCCATCTCAGTGTAACACAGATGCCTTGTGTTAGCACACAGCACGTGGGCCTCTGCTCGATTCTCACATGGCCCAGTGGCACAACCCACCGCATGCCGCCACATACAGCAGTCTCTCACATGCACTGGCATCACCTTCCAGTGGTGTCAGGCGCAGTCTGTATTCTGCTGTCGTGGCTCTACAGGAGATCCCAGGAGCTCTTGCAGGGAAACCAGCCACAAACGTTACAAAACCAAACCATGGAGGAGCTCAAACACAGTAGGTACAAACGTTGGCTCGGACCTGCGTCGACGAGGGCATCTGCATGAGCCTGCACAGTGTAGTCGAGGACGTGGTGGGAGACGGGCACGGAGGCGTTCCCCTCGCAGTCGAGCTGCGTGAAGCTGCACTTGCCAGGCTGCAGCAGCAGCGACACCATCTGGGCGTTGGTGCCTCTGATGCTCGCATCCTCTGTGTCCTGGGCCTGCACTTGCAGCGGCAGCAGCGAGCTGTTGTCCGTCGTGCCCGAGAACCCGACTACCTGCGCACGTGCGGCTGCTCGGCGGATGGGCCCATTGCGCCAACACGTTTGCTGCAAGCGCTGCAGCAATGGCGGGTGGAGAATCGGGCTGTGTAGAGCACCTGTAGTGACACTAGCAACTGCAGAAGCTATGACTGAACAAGTGCAGGTGGGTTTCACGTTGTAAGCCAGTCTTTCGGTGTGTCACTGCACGTGTGAAACCATCAAGCATGCTTCCAAAGAGCGAGGTCAGGAACTTGGGACTGCCTACTTTGCCGGTTGCGGTGTCCGCAAGGTGCCAAGCCGTCTGCCGGAGACTCTGGGGGAAGTACTTGGCCTCGCGCTCAAACACGCACGTCTCCAACCAGAAATTGATGAAAAAGGTATTGTGCCGCAGGAACTTGAAGAGCACCTGCAGCATCAGTTGGGGGAATGAGGTACTGCAGTTTGCTCCGCAACGTGGCAGAAGTGGTACACGGTGTTTGCTAGGCATCTCACGAATCCAGCGTACGAATGCACGTTGCTGCCGCCTTTGGTAGCGGCTCTAGGCATCAGATGCAGGGCAATGAAGCTGACAGGGAGCGGCCAACACACTGCATTCACGCATGCATGCAATTGGGTGAACTAGAGTTGAGTGCGTACAGTCAAGTGACCACACCTGTGCCTGCGAGGCATGGGACAGATCAATCTTTGAAGGACTGTCAATCGAGGCCAGCTGGGCAGCCTCCGTCTCCGGAGTGTCTCTGGCGCTCCGCTGAATGAACAGCCTGCACGATAGAGCTCTTGAGCATCGCACTCTTGCGTGAGGCAACAATGGAGGAACTGTGGCCAAGCCTGCAGAGCAATGGAACAGTGGCACCTGAACACGAGGTCGGAGAAGAGCGAGAGGGACACGGCATGAGAAACGCCACAGATGCATGCTCCACAACGGAACACAAGGTGGCTTTGAGAATGCCCCAGCCGGCATAGGGAGACCATTTTGTGGACATGGTGGCACAGGACAGTCTGGATGCCATTCGACCTCTGAATGTGGCGTGGTGGGGTGGGCGTACTTGTGCAGGACCTCCTGCTGCGAAGGTGCAGCTTTGAGCAGGACTTCCAGGCCCTCCCGGACCTGCTCCTCAGTCAGGCCTCCCTGCGAGTACGCCAACTGTGTGAGCACGAGCTTGACATCGTCATGCTTGAACTCGGACCGGCGCGAAGGTGTACCGCATGCAGTGAAAGGCACGACCATCTCCGTGTGCTTCGTGCCCGGCCTACAAACAGCCCGATGTGACAAGCATGCATACAGCACTGTAATGGGCCCGACCGGGAGCCTTGATGCGTTTGGTATGCAGCTGATGGCTTGATTTGCTGCAGGTGGCGTGTGCTGCAGGGCCTGGCTGGGAAGGCCTTGCCAGTCACGACGGTAGAAGACAGCAACATGACATGTACACGTGCTGCCACATCAACGGACTGCATGGCCAGACAGTATAATTGCCCTTCGATTCGTGGCATGGGGAAGGAAGGTGTCAGTGCATACATGTCAATGTCCTCATGCATATGGAAACGGCAATGCAATCATACATACACATGAGCGTCACATCAGTGGCCCTGCAGTGACACCTGGACCCTGTGCATCCTCCAATCAAGCTACAACATCACAATATGCCGGCCTCCTGGACCATATTGCACCAGCCTCTCTACTGCGTGTGTCACCGTCGTAGCCAGTCTCGGCGCACATGACTACCGCTGCCAAGCCCGCGGCCTCGGCCCCACTTCAGTCACAGCTGCAGCGCGACTCTGCAATCGACCGCCAACGCATGGGTGCAGCACCTGTCGGTGGTGCCGTAGCTGACCCAGTGCCGCTTACGGAGGCAGTGCTCCAGCAGGCGGTGGCACAGCAGGCCGCGCAGCATGAGCACATGCGCGCGCTCCTCGGCCTCATACGCGGGGCGGCTGAGCACCAGCGCCGGGTTCAAGGCAGCGCTGGTGCAGCACTGGATGATGTCCTCCTGCTCGCTGCCCTCGAGGACCGTCAGCCAGTGCAGCGAGGGGCCCACGCCGCTGCCAGGCCTGATGCGCATCAGCGCCCTGCACAGCCGACGCGCCAACTCCGGCCACACCGCATCCAGGGCAGCACCTGCACAAGTAAGCGCCGATGATGCACCGCGGAAGCTCACATCCTGCATGTCCGGCCTTGCTGCGCAACGTAGACGCCTGGAGGTGTGTGCATGCATGGCTGTGCAGGCAGGCGGCCGAATTCGCAAACACACCCTGCGGAGTTGGCATCTGTGTGCGTACTGGTTATTCAATATGTTGCTCGAAGAGAACATGAATAGAGACAATGAGGTAGGCACTACTACACAGTACAGTGGCAGAAGCATGCATGGACACTTGTGTACATCGCAGATTGATGAAGGACAGGTGTTGGCAAGCTGCCATGACACCTGCGGCTTGGTACATGCCAGGACTGCAGGCAACCGAGAAGTACTCGTTCAACCTATCTCGGTTGCAGACGATGACGGAGTCCAACAGCAGCTCTGGGAGCGGCCACTGTGCAGCACAGTCCGCCGTCGCCATAAACGCCACATTGTCGATGCAAGCCAGCGCCATTGGCGCAATCATTGGAGGCTGCAGGCAGCCAGGGAATGCGAGCAGGCACAATGTGTTCTGGTCATACGGCGCCGTACATGCCTTCTGCGCGTCACAGCAAGCCAGCGTGTCTGCTTTCGCGCTGGCGTTAGTTCGTTCTGGCGTTTGCTCATGCGGCGCGTGGCCTTGGTGCTTGCGGTGGCCGGTCTGTCTGTTTGCTTGTTGCCTGGTCTGTTGCCTCGGCGCTGCTCAGTCCTAGATCTATCACTGTGTAACACAGCAAGCCAGCGAGCGCAAGCTCGTGTACACACAAGCTGCAACAGCAGCCCTCACAAGAGGCGAGAAGCATCGGAGACTGTGGACGCAGCACGCTCACCTCCAGGCAGACGAATCTCCGGCAGCCCACCCAGGCGCCCTGAATGGTGGTGGATCTCTGCCACGGCTGGGTCCTGGAGCAGCTCTGCGACATGCTCGTCCTCGCACAGCACGCACAGCACCGCTTGGACGACATGGACGCGGCACGGCAGTGCAGGCAGGCGCTTGTGGGGGCCCCATGCATACACCAGCGGCGGGTTTGGGGCCAGTGAGGAGTCCACCTCGTCGTTGATGTCGAACGAAGGGATCGCCTGCAGCTGGTGCAGCCTCTCGAATGTTGGCGTGCGCCCCTCCCGCCCATAAATTTCCTGTATGGCTCATGCGCTCCGTATCTGGTAAAACACAATCCTTATCATGCGGGCGACTGTGGTGAGCACATGACCATATTGCAATACACGGAACAGAGTACTATACTGCGCTCGTGGCGTTTGAGAGGGTGGTAGAATGGATGCCGCATGCAGCGCTTGATGAGGTGGCAGTGCACTGCAGTGTGCCCAAGGCAGCTCCACTTGCACATATAGACTACCGGAGAACTAGGCTACCCACTTCACCTGGAGCATCCCTCTGTAACATTTCGCATGTACTTTTGAACATACTGCAAGATGCCCAGATGACAGGCCTGGCCTTTCCAGACACGATGTGGGGATGTGACGCCATTCAAGTGTTTTGCGCCTGAAATGGCATCATGAGGTCTTGCATCTACATCTGAGAAGTGCCGTGGCTTCCAACAGGCCAGATCCCACACCTGGGGCTTGAGCTTCAGCGAAAGTAGGCCCTCCCGTGACGCACATACAAACGAGCGTGTTTCTGCAGCATTTTGAAGCTGTGCCATCATCGCTTCAACTCTGTTTTCGTTGAGCTCGACATCCCGATTGAAAGGCATGACAACCAAGTTGATCTGGAGCAGGGAGCCTGCAGCAAAGCATGGGACCGTTAACACAGACGTAGATCATATGCTGCCCTTGTTGCATCAAGACTCTCCGATTTGTGACATGGAGTCTGCAGAGCTCGCACACATGCGTATAGCCACCACATGCTTCCGTTGGGACATGCCGCTAAGCTCAACGGCAGTGCCTCGGGGGTGCTCCAGGCCATAGGCATGTGGCTCGTACCTGTGAGACACGAGTGTAGGTACTGCACTGCATCACCCAACAGGTACTCTGACGGGTATACCAGCTTGGTGTACTCGCCCTGTCCACAAGATTGTGACACTAGCATAGGCGTTGCGACCCGCGTCTTGCCTTCACCCATGTTGAACTGAAGCACAGCACCCCGTTCGCCAGGACCGATCCCACTGAGCCCTCGATTGTTGAGCATATGCAGGGCAACAACCGCCTGTCGCTGGCGGATCTCTATTCCCTGCAGCACCTCGAATGCAAGCCAGGAGGGATGTTCGGCTGGGTCCCAGGTCCGCTCATTTGCCATCTCTGATGCCAGTGTATCCACATTTCCATCGCGGGTGTATGAGATGCAGCGCAGGAGTTTACTCTCCAGCACGCATAGCTCCTGCCAGTGCCGTGACAGGGTGATTGCACAGCGCTGCGCCTCTTCAGTGAGCAATGGGTTCAGCATCTGCAGATCAGTGATGCGCATGAGGCGCAGAAATGCAGATGACAGAGCTGCAACTGTGTCAGTCGACATCAGGATGGGGGGGTGCCTGGGAGAAAGTCGCGCTGCCAGCAGCACGAAACTAAATGAAACGTTGCTATGCTTCACAGTTTGGCACTCTCAATGCAACATGGCCAGTGATGCACTGCTTGAACCATCCGCGGATGTTGTAGCAATGTTGTAGCAATGTTGCAGCATTGCGCCAAGAGAGCAACAGATGCAAATACGTGTGCGTGTGCGTTTGCATGCAGCGGCGCAGGGCTGTAATTCATAGAGATGGAACATGAGCTCAGCAAAACTGGGTGGTGCAAGTGTGGTACACTGTGATAGAACCAGATCTCAGTAGCGACGAGGGATCAGAGCAGGTAACAGGCAAACAAACCATCACAAGCAGCACAAATGTGGGTGGTGCAAGTGTGAACACCAACAAAGCCAGGCACGAGCAACGCACCACAACTGCTACAAATCCACCTACATTGAATGCATGTATACGTACCTGCTAGGGGGGTTTATTGGCCTTCCTGCCAGCTCGCATGCCATGGTATTGTGTGACACTGACGGACATGAGCACTGATTTACCCCCGCGCTGCGGATGCAGCAAACTCGAGAGGACCATAGAGCACAGTGGGTCCCGACATATAAAGATTTTGCTGATCATGCTGACCTTGCGCCCGCTTCCAAATATATAGGATGCTATCTCAGATACTGCCGTTACAGCACCTACGGGCACTCGCAACCACATACTCCAATGTGGTAGAGCACAAGAGCAGAGACAAAAGTAAACATATCACGCTTTGACATCTTAGCGGCACGATGATTGGGCACTGCACGTGTCTGCGTTTACAGGCGGTGCCCGTGGTGCCGGTGAATAACGATCGACACGGCCGTACCTACGCGTGGACAGTTCAGGTTCAAACCACCGACGTAGCGAGACATCTCAACCGGCGGTCATTCGGAGAATCGTCTCAATGTCACGTGCACAGAGCATATGCCACACCTGTAAATATCCTTCCCGGAGGGTGATCCGTAACAGGTCTGCCGAGGCTGGTGTCGCCAATACGCCAGCCTGTCTCAGCACTAGCACAGTAATGCCGCTCACATCCGGACCAGAGAACGCCATGACTTGCAACAAGAAATGCTTGAGTGCTTCTGCAGCCACATTGACGCTGCTCAATAAGGCTTCAAGCTGCTTGGCCAGCGCCGGTAGTTTGTCTCCTGAAATCGTCTCGGGTGCTTCTGAATCTTTGAACACCTGGGCACTTTTCAAATGATCCTCAGCCACCTCCCTCCCGAAAGCATCAGCCATGAGGTGCTGCAGTGATAGGTCTTCTGCAGCACAAGGAGGCATCGCAGCCTTCTGACAATACTCCCGGCGCAGCTCACTGAGCTGCCCAAGGAGCCTCTGGGTCTCGATGTCAGCAATCGTCTCAGAAAGCGCTTGGTTCTGTAGCAGCAGGGCCTTCTGCAACTGCTCCCAGCCAACACATGGTGCCACATGAACGGTGTCCAGACCGTCAGGTGCCCGCCGCTGGTTAAACATGACCTGCAATTCCTCAGCTGTCATCTCCTTCCGCGCATTCACAAATGGCAGGCGCCCCACCTGCCGCCGCTCCTGCAAATACTGCCACTGTGCCTGCCTGTACGCTTCATGGCCCTCAGCAGATGTCAGTGAGTCAATCTTGGGCAGCTCCTCCTTGTACAGGAACGCCAACGACTCTGAACTTCGCAACAAGAAGCTGCATAGCAGACGCAGCCGAGGCGTGTGCCCAGAGAAGCCAGTCAGAGCATCGAGCGCAGCTGCCTCACCCTTAGACAGTGGCCTGTTCACCCGGCACTGCCACAGCAGCTGCCTGGCATGCTCTCCCCCAGTCATGCCCAGCTGCGGAATGGGCACATCGTTGTGAGTTGCAGCAAACACCGCTGCCAGGAACAGCCGATACTGCATGACGTCCGTGTCGAAGTTCTGCGTCCTGGGCTGGAATGTGTACCGGTACAGCTCAAGATCATGCACTTCTGGCCGCTGGTGTGTGCAGATGCTGACAGTGCCGCTGCCAGACTGCGTGTTGATTTCGCCTTCAGGCATCAGCAGCTTGATCGGACTCGTGCCCACAGCTGGGTGCAGAATGAGAAAGTTCTCCAGATCAATCAGTGGAAGCGGATTCCCTCCAGCGTCAGATCGGCTGCTTGACTGTTGTGTGGTGGCAACATAGTATCCCTTGTGTTCCTGGCTTTTGAGCACTGTCTCGTCTGGTTGCAACTCAAACGTCATCTGAAAGCGAGGCAGCTCAAACAGAATTGCGCTCTTGACAACTGTGTTTGCTCGGGTGGTGCGGAAGGGGAAGGGGTTGAGCCTCGATGGCTGGGCTTCTGGCTTCTGATCAGCTTGCGTCTTGACGTGAATGAATTCTGGGCTCTCCACCCTGCTGAGCATCGACATAATCGGGTTGTTCTGCCGCCCATCCAGACACCACAGAACATCCAGGGAATGTCTCTTCTCGTACACGTACTGCCATGCGGCTGGCTCGACCCCCTGCACATGCTCTCGGTGCACTCACACAGCTGCCCAAACAGGGAACCATGTGCCCGTAAGGCAAGGGGCCGAGCGTGGTGCACCCCCAAACACCTCATCAGGGACAGCGGCTCGCCGAGCCTCACGTCTACAATGAAGTGGCATGCTGGCAACTGTGCCAACTCACTGCAACATGCTGCAGTTGCAGTCACAACGCATAGCTCCAGGGCGCAGCCAAATCTGCAGCTGGGAACTGGCTGCAGTTGTGCGGCAAGCACCGAGTAGTATAGGTATCTGTCGCTGCAACTCAAGCCTTGCAGGCATCATGCTTGTGTTACACTGTGTTAGATCAAGGCCTCAGCTGCGCCGAGGGACAAAACCAGGGAACAAAACAAACATCATGCTTGTGTCACTCAGCAGCGCACCCGCATGGACGACGGCACGCTGTGGCAGCGCATGTGGGTGCCGGCTGTAGTGGTGCCCTCGGCTGCAAGCACAAAGTGCACGCTGCGGTCGGAGTAGGACACGCCGCGCAGCACGATGGCACACGATCGGCGGGAGAGCCAGTGCGTGTGCATGTGGCGCAGGCGGCTCGGCAGCTCTGGACACCAGTCGCATGTTTCTGCATGCAGCACGGGGGGAATCAGCGACCGCAGCACCAGCACATTCATCACAGTGATCGTGTGCCTGTGGACAGTGCACACTGTTGAAGTCATTTTCATTTCGTATCCATGTACGACAAGCTGTTGCAATGTCACGCTGTAATCATGCGACGAAAGCCTCTGATCTGTCCGAAGAAGCGATGCTTGCACGAGTGATAGATTCGCATGCTTGTGGAAAGGGGCATGCATGCACAGCGTTGCAAGCATCACTCTCTGTGCACTGCAAACAGCTCCATGCGGGCAGCCAAGACATATAGATCACCATGATCGCATGGCCACCCGGGAGCACAAGCACACCTGGCAACAGCTGCAGCTCCAGATCGTCCTGCAGGTGGCCAGTCGCTTCGTGCACAGGGCACTCCGTCACGACCACGTCCCGCCCGCGCTGCTGGAACGTGTACACGCATCCGTTGTGGCTCTGCGTCGTGCGGAACACGTCCTGGTGGCCCACCTGCCGGTGCGACACCTCGAAGGTGCGCTCCTGGAAGACGCGGCGGTACAGCGAGTGCCGCAGGATCGGGCGCGGCAGGTGCCCCGGCCGCATGCCGTTGCACAGCGCCGCGCCACTCAGCAGGTTCACGCTGTACACCTGCCCGCCAGCTGCCGCAAGGTAGCACCCTGGGCCAGGGCTCACCCGCCGCCACTGCACCCCCGCCGGCAGGTCCGTGAACACGCTACGCACCGCTTCGCTCAGCAGGTCCCCATGCTGCACTGCCGCAGCGTCGAGTGGCCGGAGCAGTGCCGCCATCGCATGCTGTGCCTGAGCACTCAGCATGCGCAAGTGGCTGTGCAGCTCCCCCTTGCCGTCGTTGAATGCGTGCAGGTCCGCCTGAACCCTATGCAGGCACAGGGCGGCAGCATCCTCGCGCGATAGGGCCGCATCTCCGCCGGACCACAACCGCCGGATCCCATCCGCTGCTTGCAGGTTGACGTGGCACAGCACGGCGAGGAGGTGAGCCACAGCACACTTGGCCTGCAGCTCGCGCTCGCGCTCCCCGAACTTGGTGCCGAGGGCTGCAGGGTCAGCACGCAGCGCGTCCAGCTCCTGCTGAAAGTGCGCCGCCCACGTTGCGGCGACGCCCACAAACGCGCGTGCACATTTTTTGCCGCCTTCGCTGAGACCGGCCAGGTGTGAGGCGATCTCACACAGCAGTGCACCCTGCACACGCACCTGCCACTCAACTGGCCCCCAGCTATCACCATTACATCATCAGTTGCCACTTCGTCCAGCATGCATCTCCAACCTGTTATATAGTGAGTCGCACAGCAGTTCAGCAAGTAAAGGCACTATGTGAAAACGAAACTAGGTCACCGGAAACAGAAGCATCGACTTTGCTTTGCCTGTGCCGGGCTGGCGCGATCAGCGCTGCGTAGCTACCGACTCAGCGATGCAGCAGGCCTGTCATCTCTACAGCAAATTCAGCACAGGGAGGGCTGCACCTGCAGCAGCAACTTCGGGGCGGGCCGCATGCGCTCCGCCTGCCGCAGCAGCTCGGCCGCGAGCGCGTCCAGGTCGGCAAACCCCCGCGACCAGTGTCGCAGCGCCTGCGAGCCGCCCGCCCCCGCAGACTCCAGCACGCCCAGCTGGTACAGTGCCATCCTCACAGCCGCGACGACCTGCACACGGCTGTGATCAGTCTAGTATCAGACCGGACTGGCGGCTCGCGGCAAGGACGCCTCCAGATACTCACTGCCGCGCAGGCGGGTGTTTGACTCATCGCCCGTGGCAGTGTCCCAGCAAAAACCGAGTGAGACGTCTCACGGCGTGAGGAAAGAGACACGTCACAGTGGTGTGCTTCTCAGAGTGGACGAGTCAGCAGGCTGGCACGCATGGCGATGATCGAACACAACACCATGTCCATAACATATGCACAAGCCGAAACATTGGCCAATGGCCCATTAACGCGGTGCTTAGCTGGACCAACAAACAGGGACCACGCCTCGCGGCGCTGCAGACGTGGGCAGGCACGATGAATCGGGCATGCTTTATGGCATACCTACATTCAGCGGTGGAGGAGTGCGCCAACACGAAGACACCTTGAACGATACCAGCAAAAACAAACACGAAGCACTGCGGCAGTACGTATTTGGCACAGGTGAAGCTGGGCATGCTCGCGAGCAGCAACGCACAGCCATAGCTATCTAGACAAGCAAGGCAGCAGTGCAGCGGGGCCAGCTGGGGCGCACACCAGAGGGTTCTGCAGCTGCAGGTCACCGTCGTGCAGGCGCACGCAGAGCTCGCGCAGCTGACTCAACGGGAATGCGCGCAGCCCCGCGACCGCCTGCCACTCCTCGATGCTCATGCCCTTTGGCCGCACATCCTGGTGCGCCAGAACTCGGTTCCCCCGCGTCGCGTCCTCTCTCGCCGTGCCATCCATCACCGTGTGCGCCTGGCAGCAGAACGCGCCACACGGCGTCGCCGCGGCACAGAGCTTCGACGGGGCCGCCGCGGCGGGCGTTTGGAGCCACTCTGAGAACCGCCCAGGCTCCGTGTACATGCTGCACACGTCCAACACGTCCGACGGCGGCTGGAACGGGTCGGAGAAGCCCCCGCGCATGTACCGCCGGATCGGGCCGTTCTGCCAGAACAGTTTCACATCGCTGGTCTCGGCGCTTGCGTGCACGACCCCGATGTCTGGGGTGTGGTACTTCATGACGTTCTGGCGGACAAGCTTCTCTGTTGGTGGAATCTTCCGGAAGAGTTTCAGCTGCGTGACGTCCTCCTCCTCCGCAGCGCGGCCAGGCCGCGCGCCGTACTTGCATGCAGCATGCGTGCTGTTGTAGTGCGATGCCCATGTGACGTAGTCCCGCCCCACGTGCCGATCCACGGCGCTCGATGGCCGCGAAGGGGCAAAGCACTGCTGTGCTGCACACGTGAGCTGCCGCAGCTGCGCGAGTGCACCGGTGTGCTGCGGGAAGAGGAAGAACAGCAGCCCCAGCACAAAGCGCCGGTGCATGCCCACATCCGGCAGCGGCTGCTCCAGCCGGGGGGGCGGCTCAGATGCCTTGCTGATCTCTTTCTGTAGCTTCCCGGCGTGCCCTTCCGCCTTCCTGACGGCCTGCCGCGCCTCCACAAATGCGCGCCCCTCTGGAGCCGATGTCGCCGTCGTCCTGCCTTCTCGGTCAGCCTTCAGGCTCTGTAGTAGCTTCTTAGCTTCGGTCTGCTCCCGCCTCGCCTCCGCTTGCGCCTCACCTCGTGTGGGGAACACCTCCCGGCCTCCACCACCGCTCCGGCCGGCGGCTCCACCCGGCGGCGCAGCCGCCTGGCCCGCCTGTTTGCCCCTCGTAGTGGCCACGCTGGCCTGCCGCGCCACATCAGCGGCCTGGTCCAACCGCAGCTGCCGCTGGAGCACCTGCTCCGCCACAGCGCACCGGTCCTGAGCCAGCACAATGGCAGCATCCAGATCGCGCCGCACGCTCTGCAGCGTCTTTGTCAGCTGCCGCACGATGACCTGCGCCGCCGTGAACTCCTTCGTCAGCTCGTTCACCACCCTCTGCTTCTCCTGCACAACACCCCACCGCTCCTCCCGCCGCTGGTCTGCAAGAGCCGCCTCCGCCTCTAGAATCCCGCACAGCGCGCCGCTCTTGCTGGCAAACTCCGCGGCAAGGTCGAGTGTTGCATCTTCCTGCGTGGAGAATACGTATCCGGCCGTTGCCCCGCAGTTGACCTTCTGAACGTATGCTGCGACCACCAGCGCGACCGCTGTGGCCGCTTTGCCGCGCAGCGAGAGGTGGCGGAGACTGTCGGGCTGCACCGGCAGCGCATACTTGTGCAGCGCCGGAAACTCTTCTTTTGCCGTGCAGTGACACAGGCACAGCGTGATCCACACCAGGAGAGTCTCACGTGATCGCGATTCCACCTGCAGCAGCGGTGGTTGCTCCGCCGCGCCGCCAAACGCTGCCTGCTCATACTTGTGGACGACGTCGGCGTACTGTGTGAGCACAGCACACAGCACGCGCAGCTGCGTGTGCGGCAGTGGCGCGCGGCGCCGGCTGTGCAGGCCGTCGAGGGCAGCAGTGTGGAACCACTCTTCGACCTCATGCATGACGAGCGACGTGTGCTCCCGGTCGTCGCCATGCTCTGTCATACTGCCGACCCAAGCATGCAGAGCGGACACATCACCCTTGACCGGCAACTCTGGTAATGGCCCCAGGTTTGCGGTCGCCCTGGCTTCGTTGTCAGAGGTGGATGCTGTGTGCGTCGCCAGCGGGGGGATGGTGACGGCGAACGGCTGCAGCAGGGCCGCAACAGCAGAGTGGCTCTGGGGGGGCAGCTCAGCACGCGCGCAGCACGCGCGCTGCTTTGCGAGGACGGTGCTGTCGAGGGCTGCACGTGTGCGCGTGATGATGGTACCCAGCGCCGTACCGAGGGAGTGGCTGGTGGGGCCTCGGGAGCAGAGGCCGGCGACTGCAGCGGCTGCGGCCGCGTTGATGCGCATGCTGCGGTCCAGATTGCACGGATGCGCTGCGGCGGCGGCAGCGGCGAGCAACGTGTGGGCAACGGCGATGACTGCGGCCGAATCGATGTGCGCCTCCTGTGGTCACATCAGCAGCAAATGACTTACAATATGGTTTACAATGAGGTAAAACAGGGCCTCAGCTGTGCCGAGGGAAGGTAGCAGCATGGGGCTCATGATCAGCGGCAGGCAGACGTGAAGCCTGTGGCTGGGAGAGTAACCTGTGCTGAGCACGCTTGGATGACGACCGCCTGGGCAATACCATGCAGGAACTGATCACAGTACGGAGCTCTTGATACGAAGCTAACGGGCCGTCAAGGTGGTTTCATGTCAGCCTGATGTAGATCCCTGCAGTGCATGTGCCATGCATGCTGTGCACGGGCAGTAGACACAAAGCGGCAGACCGTGCCCCATACCGCGGCGGAAAGGCAGCAGCAGCCGGAAGAAGCGGACCTGCTGCGCGAAGAAGCGGAGCGCGTGCTGCACAAGCGGCCAGCAGGTTGGCAGCGGCTTGGCGGTGGTGTGATTGCCGACGTCGCGGAAGCCGCCGCTCTGGGCCGCCGCGCCCGCGTGCACGACGTTCCGCACCGCAGATGAGTCGACACGGAAGCCGCCCGCGGTGAGCGCCGTCAGCTCCGCGGCGTGCTGTGCTGCGACGTACGTGAAGAAGCCCGCGGACTGGCTCTTCTTGGTCTGCTGCTTGGTGGCCTCGTGGACGCTGTCGTTGAGGTCGGGCAGCGCGATGGCGCCGGGGGTGGTGGTGGCTATGGGGCGCAGGTGCGCGTCGGCGGCGTCCGCCGTTGCCGTATGGACCCCGGTGCTGTCCTCCCTGCAGCACCGGGCTCGGCACCTGACTTGCGTGCGTGCAGTGAGTGCTGGTGGAACGTGTCTGGAAGCTATGCAAGACATGCACGCTTGCGGCGTGTGGTGGCCTGGCTCAGGCGAGGCCGGCGGTTGTACAGAGCGCTGCAGAGCAGCAGTGATCATGATTGCATACGTGGCGTAGGCGCAATCACACAGCGGCGAGGGTGCGTACTCTGCATATGCACGTGTAGTGAGACATATTGCACCGCCACGCCCCAGGCCTGTCGCAGTTGATGATGACCCGAGTGAGCTCAAGCTTCATGGTGATGTTAGTATACAACATGATGTGGTAGGCCTCCCTCTATATATCGTGTGCTGATGCACCGCACTTGAGACTGGCGTGACACATAGGACAGTGTACAGCTGTCATGCATGTGCCCCAATATATATTGCAGCTTCAGTTTACATACCTGTGTATCGACTCCGTCCAGGTGTCGAGGCAGATTGCCTGGATCATGGACTGACGGTATGGAACATGCACTTCAGTGGCTACCAGTGCAGCACCAAACTCTGGCGCCCATGCCACTTTGGTAGGGCTTGACAAGGCCAGCAGCACGGCTCTCATGGCGGCCTGGTACTCTCTGCCATCCTTGTAGCCGCAGGCCATGCCAAGGGCGTCGTTGAGCTCGGCCTGCATGCATTGGATGCACTGCATGATGCCTTGAAAATTGAAGACATCAAAGCGACTTGTGATTTGCAAGTGACCTCTGACAGCTGTTCAGCACCCTCTCGGTCGCCTTGTTTATACGGTGAGCATCACGTTCGCACAATCTCAGCTGCTCCTGGCATGTACAACTTGTAAGTACATCGCGAAAGGCAAACAAGAGACCAGAGTGACACCCAGCAAGTGCCAAGATCTACCAGTGTTCAGTGAGCCCTCAAGACCCGAGAGCACGTGATGCTATACAGGAGTTTGTCGATCTCAGAATGTACTACAACGTTGTTAGTAGGTTGTTATTAGTTGCTAAGTTGAATGGGTGACTGACATACTTGCTGAGCGACACTGTGGTTGACATGCTCCAAAAGCTTCACCAGGCGGGCACAGGTCTCTTGCTCCTGGCTGGCATGAAATTGAGCGTCTGCAAAGCGGTAGACATGCTTGAGGTCCTGCTCAACCTCAGCAAAGAGACTGCCTGCTGCCGGTCCCTCCATCCTTTAGCAACACACCCCAAGGTTGCGCCAGTCCGAGAAGAACCGAAATTCTCTGTAGAACGGAAAAGGTCCTGGCTGAACCCTCTACTCGTTTATGCGAATGGTGTGATCAACTGTCTGCAGCACATCCAACTTCTTCACATGTACAACCATCAGATGTCAGAAGAGGCAGCCGCTGACTTGGTCGATTGAATGAATCGGTATATGGTTTTCAGCGACTGCCTTGTACACACGCAATATTTCTTATCGAATTCATCTGTCAATCTGTCCCTGTGTGTTGAACCTTTGTCTCCAGATGCAGAGGAGCATGTATGGCTGCCTACCCGCATCACGCATCAGATCGTTTGCATGTTCATGTCACAGTTCTTCAGAACTTTTAGACGATTGCAGAAAGGGTGGAGTGGGTAGCAACATACCGATGCAGCACTTGCTCTGGCCATGGTATGCAGGATCAAAACGGAGTCGATGCCTACATATGCTAATAATACTCAGTGTGTGAAGTTTCCTGCATGCCACCCGTATGTGGTGCTGGCGATGATCTGCTCAAGGTGGAAGGGTTGAAGTGTGTCGCATGCCTCTGTGTCAGCACTGCATGGAGACAAGAGCGGGAGACAAAGCTGGGACAGTCTGCCGTTGAATCTCTTCAGGAACAGGGCAACGACACGCCAACACACCTATGTGAGCACAGTCCACAGAGCTCATGCTGACTGGTGTGGTACACATGTTTTGAAAAACAGATCTGCCAACATCAGACGAAGAAAAATTCTTGGCAGGTTCTGAGGCAATCTGGACACGTCTACACATGGACGTCACCCTGCAGACCCACGCTGGCCGTGGTATTTCTGCATACTTCCACGTTTACAGAAGGTGTGGAGACTGCCATGCAGGGGCCACACCATTGTTGGCACAGCTCCAAGCCGCCTCTAAATTGGAAGAGCATTGCTGCTGCATGCTGTCTTTGTGGCAGATGCACCATGCATCATATCTCCAGGGTGCTCACATGCCAGCTGCAGATGCAAAGTCTCAATCATTGTCTCCCAGCCAGTCATGCAAAGCACGTGGTGGCGCACTACAAGCGTGGGCAGCCCACGTGAACACCCTCGTGCCTACATGAACACCTTCGTGCCAACATGAACACCTTTGTGCCGGTGGAGCAGTTCTGAGTGTGTAGTGAGCCGTGCTGTGAGCAGCACATGTGAACAGAGTGAGAGAGCGTTTTGAGGAAACTGTAGCATGATACTGACGCTGTTACATTTCAGTGTGTTTATGGCATTCTGCCATGGTTATGTGTTTGATACATTGCCATGAATCTTGCCTGTGTGTTCTACCACCCTGTGAGGCATACCTCTGTAATGTTTCTCACCACATGGAACACCTTAGTCCGCTGCACCATGTTCATGGCTCTGCTCCATTCACTCATGTGATCACGTCCCCTGCCCGTCCGGGTGCGTCGTGACGTCCAAGTTTTTTGTTGATACCTCTGCTCATGGTGGTTTTGGCCTGGGGACTGTGCATGCAGTGCTGACACGAGTCATCACTATGATCCAGGTTGTGTCAATGACACGAGCTTCCACGATGTCAGGCGGCGAAGAGTGATCTGGTTGTCTCTGCTATGTGCAGACGTGCTGATTATGTCGCGCTCATCCTCGTTTTCAGAAAAGAGTGTGATCCAGCCTCTGTCGCCTCAGCTCAATTAAATCCGGGTGTATGATGAGACAGCAACACAGCTACATGGAGTTGAATAAAATGGTGTGCAATGTGCAATTGAGGCATACACTGCCTACGATTTATACGAACGTCCTCTTTTGTTACTGTGCTGCATGGAGCTGTATAAAATGTTATAAAATCTGACAAGCTCGCGCACTGGATACGGGTTGCAGGCAGCAGAACAAGTCGCCCGTGGGGAATGCGGATTTCCTCGCAGCGCCATGTCAACTGCAGGGTCAGAGCAGCATCGTCTTTTGCGTACACCTGTGTGCTCTGGATGCGAGACTACAGGAAGCCTGTAGCGGCGCTGAGATGAGTCGAACGATTACACGTGCTTTGCATAGCAGCTCCACCTCAAGGAAATGAAAGGTAGTACTCACTAAACGTCAAGCATGCTCCCTGATCCGCCTAGTTCATGCAGTGGGATCCGTCCCAGGTCTCGACGCCTGCGTGCGGTTTGGTAATTACGATGCGCCGCTTCATGAGAGTGGGTCCAGGCCGTGACAGCTTCGTCAGAGTGGGGCCAGCCGCCCAGCGCGGATTGCATGTCTGGAGTACATCTAAGGGAACTTGGACTGCACACACATGAGTGGTCACACAGGAGTGGTCAGCATCAACGACGGGAACATACCAGCTCAGCGCAAAGCTGTAGTGCTGCCTGTCTGAATGATCGACACAAATGCAGGATGAAAAAACCAGCATGCTTGAAGGTCAGGGAGCCCACACAAACCATCACAGCGAACATGAGACAGAAAGGATTCGTACAACGTCAGCGAAGATATCCTGAGGCTCGCCGAAGAGGTCGCCAAATGGAGACGGCTCCATGGTTCCCCGGTTGTCTGTCCATGACTCGGGGTCAGGGACGCGCCTGCATGCAGAGAGACTGTCTTGCAACATCACAAAGCAGCTGGCCCACTGCACGGCACTTGATCTGTGCCGTGTCATCAGTAGTTTTTTGTAACGGGAATCGTACTTGAATAGACCTTTCTCCTTCATCTTCCTCTTCTTGATGTCTTGTGGATTCTCAAAAGTCCTTCGTCGCCTGACCTGCACACATCCAGATCCAGTGGCGTAACAAGCCGGGGGAAAGCTCCCGTGCGTAGCAAAGATGTTGATGAAGACGTCCTATGTGTCCATCAAATGATTCTGTTTGTGTTACACAGTGATAGATCTAGGACTCAGCAGCGCCGAGGCAACAGACCAGGCAACAAGCAAACAGACAAACCGGCCACCGTAAGCACCAAGGCCACGCGCCACACGATTCTGTTTGTGCAGTGGACCTCCGTGCAGGTCTGCCCCAGTTGCACCCACCACTGCTGTCAGGCAAGCAAGCGACTGGTGTAACGCCTGAGTGAACACCTGCTGCTCTGGACGTGGCTATGATTGACTCAATCGTGTCGTTGGTCGTACACCTATGGCTGCTGCGGAGCAGTTGTGACTGCTGATTGGAAAGTGTCGGCGAGGCAGCATCACTTGTGGTGCAGCCAAACACAGTCAACAAAAGACACAATGAAACCAATCAGACCCGCAGTCACAAAATAAAATACATGCTACAATCTGCTCTCAATGCATGCAAGCAGCCCATCACCATGCACGGGCAAACAATGGTGCACCACAGTGCCAGATTAGACCAACTCACCTCGTACACCACCTTCGATGATGACACAGCGCGCCTGAATCTGCGGAGGGCTGAGTCC
Source organism: Ulva mutabilis (assembly GCA_900538255.1). Classification (NCBI taxonomy): domain Eukaryota; kingdom Viridiplantae; phylum Chlorophyta; class Ulvophyceae; order Ulvales; family Ulvaceae; genus Ulva; species Ulva mutabilis. The sequence continues at coordinate 343,011 of UNSF01000038.1, read as the reverse complement.
TCTGGCTCACGCTCATTGACTGAGATCTGCACGCCATAATGTGGAATGTGTGAACGAGCAGGCAATATTAGCGCCATCCATCATTCTGGCCACGCTTCCAGCCAGCACCGGAGCACATCAGCCCCCGAAACACTGTATCGGATATATTCCAAGTAGTACATATGCCGCAATTGTCTACCCCACAAGCCTGCGCCAGAATGGATTCCGTGCACAGCGCTCAGCCGACGAAAGCAGGGCGCTAGCACGTGGCAGTTGAAGCCAGATGCGAGCACACCTCAACATGGTAGCACTTGTTACCCTTCATGCTGATCTTTGCCCCTGTACGGTTGCCTGGGCCGAGCCCCGTGGGTGCCCTGAACATGGTTGCGACGCTCATGGGTACCAGAACTACGACAAGGAGATACCAACACACAAACACCGAGCAACACGGAAAATGTGTCGCTGATGCAGGGTGATGTATTCGCGCAGTGCCTGTGATCTCCTTTTCGTGCGTAGTTGCTGGATGTACAGCGTGGCGCAGTTTGTGGCCGCTGCAGCACGTGCATTATCATGTTAAATCGGGGAACACGACCTCGACGCACCACACTGCATCGGGATGCATCGCACTGCTCGATCGCGCTCGAGCATGGCAACCGTATCGGTCATCTCTCCGTTGCAATTGCCGCCCGGTACATGCGACTGTGGCTGGTGCTGCATAAAGGCTTTACTACACTGCCGGCAGGCATACGTGTCCTGGGATTGCCATCAAGGTTTGTCGCTTTGAGCAAAGTATACAGCTAATTGTTCATGAAGCCACCTCCTAGATCTACTACTCGGCTTCTCTCTGTCTCAGTTCCAGCTGTGGTCGCGGGATGTGCGATCTAAACCTCGGCCGAACCTGAGCCGATGTGGTACGGTGAGCGATTGACCAGGACAGCCAGACAGCAGACAGCTTCTGATTAAGAAATAGCCGGCAAGAATCACATCCAAACTTGCCATTATCGACACGTCTGCGATTCTGTTGATGCGACGCAATCTCTTCAATCAATCAACTCTCGCACAGGGCACAGCTGCTATAGTGGTGCCACAGCTGGCACTAATGTTATGGAATAGCCACGACACCACTTTTGGTCATAGGTGCAGCTTCAAGCATTCAATTTAAAGTGAGACAACACAATGTTGAACACCAATCCAGCAACGAAGATGCACAATGCGTAAAACCACCGCAAAGCACACCTTATGGCACTAGCTAGGTAGCTCTGCATTCACCTTGGCTACACTCAAGTGCGGGGTGGGGTGTAGTGGAGTGCACGTGTGTGGCTGCGCGGGTGTGGTTGTGTCAGTTGTGCCGTCAGTTGTGCTGGTTTGTTGCGGCTTTTCGCCTGGGACTGTTCCTGCTTGTTGCTGCCTGCTTGCGGGTTTTTGGTCGTCTGCTTTCCTGCTGTTGCCCCCCGCTGCTGGGCTCTTGCATTTATCTCCGTGTAACACTCAAGTGCGGTTCAAGGTCTAAAGCGGTGTCGCGTTGTGCTCCATCCCACGCTTGAGGTTGTCATAGTTGTTGATGTCCTTTGTGGCTATTTGTAGGTTTGCCGCTTCCATCTCACACCCACTACCAAAAATCTTCACTTCACGGGTGATCAGCTTGTGATCATGCTCTGCCCACGGGTGATTGCAGTTGCAGACCCATGGAGATTCGAAGCAGGTGCATTTGCAGCTGGCTTTTTTGCATTTCCTGGTGTTGGGGTCATGTTCGGTGTGCTTGTGCTTGCACCGGCACCGCAGTACCCATGAGCCTTCAGACATGATGAAGAAAAACTTCTTGCAAGGGCATTTCTTACATCTGCACAATAAGTGCTCTGAGTTTGTCGATGGGGATGGCAATATCGCTTGCCGGTCAGGCATTAACAATGAAGACCCCATTCTGTTTGAGCATCTTGATTTGTTGTTCTACCTGAAATCTGACTCTTTGCCACCTGCGCCATGATAACATAGCCGATGTCCACATATGCACTGACTTTGAGAGTTAACATTCACACATGCTTTCTTGCAATGCCGGCACTCCCATGTCCAACTCGTCACAGACTTGGTCCCTGCGGAGAAACTTGATGCATGTCAGAAAATGAAGATTTAAAATCCCTTGGGATGCGTGAAGAAAGCTACTTACGCTCAAGTCTAGGCTCAGGTCTTGTCTCGTCCGCAAGGGCACTGAGAGACATCACCCGCGTCACAAGGCCGCGGCCTATACCAGCGTGGACTCAAACGTAGCCGCCGTCAACGTCGCTTAATATCGTTGGCGATTCTGCCGGCCTTGATGCTGTGCAGTCGGCATATGGACCCGCGGGTTGTACATAGGCCGTACTACCAGCTCATACTTGGCCAGTCAAAAACGGAGCCCAGCGGTCTTCCAGGCTTGGGAAACGAGATGCAAATCGGATGGTTGTCATGCCACAACGCGTGCTTCACTACCGTCCGAAAGTTGTCTGAGTGCATTCTCGCAACGGATACATCGCGATGCGACTGTGCATTGATGCATCATGATGCATGGCATCTGCTACAAGCGCTGGCCTAGGGGTGACGTTGCTGGCGTCCGTTTGGGTCTGGTCACATGGGATCCCTCAGCTGGTGGGACCCCTCAGCCTTGTTCGGTGGAACGTATGCCACATATAGTATGCCCCCCCCACCCAGCCCCCCCACCCACCCCCCCCCCCGGCACCCGATCCCTCCCTCTTCCCTCCTCCCAGCGCACGTCCGCCGTTTCTCCTCTGCGCCCCTCCCCGGACACCGCTCGGGCTGCTGGGCTGGCTGAGGCTATTGCTCCTGGGACCGGTGCCTCGCGGCCTCGGACATCGCCGTAGCGCGCGCTGTCGCGCCCGTGCAGACTGCTAGTGCCGCGCCGACGACCGCTTGTGGGCCCGGCGAGTGCTGGCTGTGTGTTTGGTGTGCGCGTGGCCTGCATGGTACTGCGTGGTGTGTGCGTGTCTGCTTTCGCGCTTGCGATAGTTCGATCTGGCATTTGCTCGTGCGGCGCATGACCTTGGTGCTTGCGGTGGCCGGTCTGTCTGTTTGCTGTCTGTTTGCTTGTTACCTGGTCTGTTGCCTCGGCGCTGCTGAGTCCTAGATCTATCACTGTGTAACACATATAGTATGCTGGGTCTAGTATACTCAGTCATATATAGTATGCGATGCCCGGAGACCAGCGCAGCAGCCCAGCAGCGAGGACAAAAGCAAGCACACAAGCATATTCATCTCAGCAAGCGCCCATCAGCAAGCACCCATCTGCAAGCATGACTATGCCAATTTCCAAGAATCTACAAGCACCGCCAACTCCGCCAACACCAGCACACGTACCCTTGAGCTCGCACTCCCCGTACGCACGCCAACCAGCCGCCAAACATCTGCACACCCACACATTCACGATGATCGCATCACCGACCCTGAGCAACATCTTGTAACACACGCCCACACCATGCACGACCTGCCCGGGCGCAGACATAGCACTCCCATTAAAAGTGAACCCCCACAAGCGCTGCGGCACCTTCGCACTGCACCCCGCCTCGCCTGGCAACACCCATGCCTGCCGTGGCTCCCTAGCCTGCCGTGGCAACTCAGTCATGTACACCTTGCGCCAGTCTGAATGATTGCCACCAAGCATGTGGCGAAGCCTGGCCATGCATGCTGACTATGATGCCATCGTCTCTGTGTCCTTGCAGTCACTGTCCTTGCACTGGGTACTGCCGACCGCCCTTTTCGGTGCTAGCATCCAGCTCTACCACACTGTGTTGCATCATGTAATATGATAGCTTGTACAACACTGTGCCCATGGGGCACCCGCTATGCAGATTTGGCACCGAGTTTTGCAGATCACAACAGCTGTTTGCGGCAGCTATGCTTCTTCAACCTGTACTTACAGTCAGTGGCCACATGAAGTGCACCATGAGATCTGTAGTGGGAGCATGCCATGCCACAGTGTCCAGGCGTGCAGGCACATCTGCTTACTTGCAGATCTGTGCCGCAGCACACTGGCCGCATGTCGGCTGTGCTGATGTCGAAGGCACACAATTTGCAGAGTAGCCAATATGGGCAGGCCCAAATTGCTGCATGTGCACGTGCATTTGGAGCCCTCACATGACCACAGAATTCACACTGAAGGTACATTGGCAACTCGGTGTAACATTGTCTCCGGAGCTTGAGGCCTCATGTCCTGACGTCACAATGTTGGCGCTGCAGCAACAAGCCTAACTAGGTCATGATGCCAAGATTACCTGCGAACTAATCTGGTTCCGCCTGGATCTGTGGCTGACCAGAGACTGCTGGAGGTGGTGACCATCAGCAGAGGTGAGTCCGCTCCACCGCAGCACGCGATCACATCATCAGATAGCGATCAAGCTGATATATATTGGGACAGGTGCAAGTGGAGTCAAAGGGTCGGATGACACCAGGGGCTGCGTCGTTCAATTGTCTCCGCGTGGTGCAGAGACGCCGTTGCAATTGACTCCCTGCCCCGCGGTATTGACTTCTAAGCCCCCCGGCCTTCTCTGTGGAACACAATAAATTGTTTGTTCTCCGGCAACTGGATTGTCGTGCTCGGTGTCATTAAACATCACCTAGTGGGACGTGTTTCGCTTTCGTCAAACCTCTGCGCATGCGACGTGCACTCGAGCCGTGCAAAGGAATTACAGAAGCGGATGACGCCAGCGCACCTGCGCAGCAGACATCGTAGCCGTACCATCATGTATGTTCTGACCAGCTGCGGGTGAACATCGCTGGTGCGCCACACAAATGCTACCAATGGCTTGCTCCCATGCGAGTTGCGTGAACAGTCTGAACGCAGGAGAGAGAACACACAGAATTGTCTACGGCTAGACGCGGTGTGAGTCTGGCAGCGCAGTGACTTCAAGGGTGGCCGCAACATACTCTGCCACTGTTTTCTCCACAGCATGTTTACGCTCCAGGTGGCAGCACGAGCCACACCCTATGTGGAATCAGGAATAGGTTCTGCGCCGTGCAGGTACACAGTCCCCTCTCATCTTCACAGAACGTGTGCCTCCAAGCCGGGCCCCAAGCCTGCGCCGGTGATATGGGGAAGAAAAGCCGCAGGCCTCGTTCCATGGCCGGTGCAGCAACGTCCAGCCACTCAAGCGCGGCCGCCAGCGGGCCTGCCCAGAATTTCAGTGTTGATGCTGCAGAGTATGAAGCAGTCCTGCGTGACACATGCGCACCAGCAGTGGCGGACAAGTTTAACTGCTTGCCCAAAGAGGCTCAGAAGGCCATGCTTGCTGCCCTGCAAGACTTTGTGAAGCAAAAGTGCAGCCTCCACCATCCGTACTGCCCTGAGCCTGTCCCTGTCATTAATATTGGGGAGCCAGCGCTGGCAACTGCATCTGAAAGTAGACTACAACGAATCTCCGATCGGCAAGCAAGAACCTGCAATCGCCGTGCAGGTGCATGGACCTAGCGATGCAGCGCATTCAAGACGGCGTCATGTCCATGCCCCTCCATCGATCCCGCCAGCAGTCACGAAGGCAGGGTGGGCAGCCGCAGCAGTCGTGCGCCTTGTCCCGGCTCCTGGCACGTGAGCTGCCTGGCCAGCCCCCTCAACCGAGCGACCTCGAAGAGATGCGCAGCCTGCTGTCGATCTGGGGCAACGAGCAGCCAGACTTTGTGCTGCTGATGAAGCACCACCATGCACTGGAACAACAGAGAGAGGTATACTCCACGCCTGATAGGCATACTGGGTGCCTGCCATTTCCTGGGGCTGCCTGCTGCCTGGTGCTATGCGGCATCCGCACCAAGGCCATTCGAGTGCCCAGCACAGCCGTGCACTGAGTTATAGTCCCGCTTGTCGGAGGGGTCAATGTCCTCATGAATGCGGCAATGTAATCATGTGTTCATACCGTGCACCACTCGGCGCCCCTCGATTAAGCGTACATACAGCTCACTGCTCATCATGATCTCAGGGAATCGCTGCTAGTCTGAGTCCCTCGTTGCTGCAGCACTGCCCAGCTGTAGGCCCGGCAGAATGACGTCTGCACACGGCCCTACACCTTCATCGGGACGAGTATGTTTGTGTTCGCTTCTGTGTTCCTGGCCATGGAACCCCCAAAGCAGGGCAGACATGACTATCACCCCAGGTAGACATGACTCTCACCTGGGCCACTGATCTGGGAGGGTGTGCTGCAGCTTCGGGCAGGCATGCGCCAGGGCAAGCACACGGTGCAGCACACAAGCTCGCAGAGCCGTAAGGGTGACACGGACCGAACTGGGCCAATCGATTGGGCCGCGCTGCAGCCGGTATCTCTCTCTGGCCTGGAGCTGTTCGGTGTTGCCAAAGGCAAGAAGTTGGAGGGGCTCACGATCGTTCCACCTGTGTGCTCGGTACGCACTCCCCTAGTTGCACCAGCACCAGGACTGTCCATACAGTATCCATGTGCAGTGTCACAAGCAAACGCATTGATGTTGGCATGGCAGACCCACATGACGGCATCAATTGCAGTACAAGGCGTTTGCTGACATGCACGACAGGCCGATCATGATCGCTGAATGCCAAACATCTATCCTCTGCTATCGCCAGTTGGGCCATGCAGCTTTGAATGAGTCTGCAGTCCCCCTGGCTGCTCAAGCTCCACTCCGCCCTCCCCCCCCCCCAGCTGCATGGAAACTCCACTTGAGGAGCGTAACCCTGTAACACACTCTTGAGTCTCGACATGTAGCCACCTGCTCCGGCTTGACCGCATTGATTCTGCGCTAAACTGAAACGGAGTGACAGCCCCCGCAGCACTGAGGGCAGCAAGTGCAGTTCAGCTAAGGCCCACGAGGCAGCTGCAGCAAGCGCAGCTTAGGGTTACCATCGGTGCCGTCCGCCACCGTCCGCGTGCCATTGTTCTCATGGACACTGCGCTGCGTAATCATGCATGCACAGGGACACGCAGGGCCTGCAAGCACGTGCAGGCGGGCATGGCGACCACATGCATGTATGCACATCGATACGTGCAGGTGGGCATGGCGACCATCCTCCGCGACTTAGACGGCCGCGTCGTCCGCGTCGCCCTGTACAACCAGGCCCCTGGTGGCAGAACCGCGCTCCACGCCGCACCCTTCCTGACCGAGAAGTTCCCACAGGGCACCCGCATCGCCATCGCGGAGCCGTTCTTCAAGGTCGCCATGGACGGCTGCCTCACCATCCGCGTCGACTCCCCGGCCGAAGTGCAGGTTGGCCACAGCAGGCCAGCCGCTGCCCCAGCGCAGCAGCCGCACTCCAGTCCGTGCAGCAGCGCTCCGGCCCTCACTGCCGCGGCTGCGCGTCTGCGGCAACACCTCCATGACGGTGAAATTGACCTGGTAGTGCAGGGCGCAACTGATGTGCTGCGCTCCCCATCGGCAGCCGTGTCTCTGGCATGCGTGCTGCTGAGCAACCGCGCCCAGGCGCTGCTGCGCGCCGGGCATGCTGCTGCGGCGCTGCGTGATGCGGCTGCTGCCCTTACCATTCAGCCGCAGCAGCCAAAGGCATGGATGCGATACGCCGCCGCGCTGCGTGCTTTGGACGCTGGGAACATCGCGGATCGCGCGGACCTGGTGGCCAGAGAAGGGCACATCGGCGCGGCCGGGGGTGTGGCTCCGGACCAGGACGGAGCGCCGGCCGAGGCGTCAGACTGGCGGCAGGCGCTGAAGCATGCGAGGGTGACCCACCCGGTGCGCACTGCTGTCTGCGTGCCGGCGCCAGCTGCCGTGCCGGCGACGACCGGCGACGGTGCGGAGCTCCTGAAAGCCCGTGGCAATGAGCGCTACCAATCGGGAGAGTTCGCCGGGGCCGCCGAGTGCTACACGCGCGCGCTGCTAGTGGTGCCAGGCATCGACGCGCTGGCTGCGGTGCTGGCCATGCTGGCGAAGGTGTGCCTCAGCACGGGCAGCAGGCACAGTGCGGCTGCGGCAGCAGCTGCGTGCGTCCGCATGCTGCATGTTGACGGTGAAGCACACAAGCAAGTCGGCCCGGCTGTGAAGTGGCTTGCGCAGGCGCTGCTTGGGCTTGGGGAGCATGAGACGTGTGCTGAGATGCTGACAGCTCGGTCGTCCGCAGCAGGGTGCCTGCGGGGGTCTGTGCGGCGGGAGCTGCTGCGCTACGCTGGAATTCACGCGAAGCTGCTCCAGGACACAGCTGGTGCGATGCTGTCCCGCGATGGAATCAATCTTCTCAGCTTTCGTTGCAATTTGCTGTCGAGCGTACCGCTGCGGCGCACAGTCACGGCAAGGGATGTGCCTCGCTGCCACCTTGTTTGCACGCATGCTGTGCTGCCCTGTAGTAGAGCATAGCCTCAGCGGCGCAGATGAAGCAAGCACGGAGCCGACCAACGGCACGAGTAGCACGACAACAGCGCATCATGCGATATCACATGTGTGATATCACACGAATACCATGTGCCCGTGTCCGCCACACAGTGTGTGAGGCAGGCTGCTGCCTCTGAGCAGTGCGCCAGGCTCATCTGCCAGCTCTTGCTGCTGTGTAGGTTTGTCCGCGCTGCAACACCTGCCAAAGGAGCTGTACCCCGACGTTGTGAAGCATGCTAGTCTGGTGAAGATCCCGGGCAAGGGCCGCGGTCTGAGGGCAGACCGTAGCCTGCCCCCGCACACGATAGTTGCGATCAACTCAGCGCTCGTTTGGGCGCAGCATGATGTCCGCAGAGGGATCCTCTTCAGCCGCGATGCCACGAGCATAAGCGATGCGTCGAGTGTTGCCCTCTGTGCCAAAGCCGTCCAGGCCGCATCGCAGGAGCCACTGATCGCACACACGCTGCTGAGCCTAGACGACAATCCACCCCGCGCTCCTCCCACACGAGAGCTACCTCTTGTGGAGCTTCAGGAGATGCAGCAGCAGCTGTCAGTGCGAGTGCTGCCGCTGCTGCCGTCAACCAATGAATTCTTCCCAGTGGCAGAGCAAACCGACGTTTCAGCACCGTTTGTAGAGCGTGTGTGCAGCGTCAATGCGCATGGCACCCGGCAGCACGATATCAGAAGCTGCAGCACGAGCTTGTTCGCTGTTGGGTCGCTCTTCAACCATTCTCACCATGCTAACTGTGGGCATGTTTGCTCCAGTGCATCTGGGTTTTGGAGTGAAGACTACCAGCCTGAACAAGCCAGAGACAGCTCAGAAGAGCACGCCTGTGGGGACATCATGGTGGTTTACACACGCCGAGCTGTCGCTGCCGGGCAGGAGCTGACAGTGCAGTACCATGCAGACAAAGAGGTGGTGAAACAGAAGTGGGGCCTGTAAGCGATCTCACTGATCTGCTAGTTCTGAAAGATGAGGCATGCCACTGCTCATAATCTCCTGTTGGTTTCTCAGCAGGTGGGTACACAAAAATGCCCCCCCCCCCCCCCCCCCCATCTCCAGCCACTGCTCTGACCGCGGTGCTGTCTGGCAGTAGCTGCGGCACTGTGGAGTCTACACCCAAGGCCACGGCGGTCACGCGTGAGCGCAGAAACGTGGCATGCCCGTGACCATGCTGGCTGCTGTGGCTGTCCGCGCCACAGTACCCAGCTCCTGGTGCGTGCGTGTAGGCGGCGTGCTGTGTGGTTGAGCAGCCGGTTGTGTCCCTTGTGCGTGCGGTGCATGTGTTAGGTAAGCGTGCTTTTGTGGTTGTTTGTTTTGTTTTGCGCTTTCCTCCCTTTGTGCTGCGCAGGCCTTGATCTATCACAGTGTAACAAAAGACGTGCCATGGCTCATGACGGGCTGGCTGTAAGTGACCTGTTTGTGGGAGTGTGTCGGCATGCTTATCAAAGTATCAATGTCGCAGAATTCCATCATAGCCGTTGCAACAGGCACTCGGCCACTTCATGCAAACTCTACGTCATGCATTAGCCTCACGTGTCCAGCCCAACGAGCTTACTGCTAAGATCCCAGAGTAGGATTCCCTTCTCGCGATCCTGTGCCTCTGCTGATGGAAGCTTTTTGCCAAACTCATGACCTGGGCTGAAAAGTGGAACTCCACTGGTGTCATTGTTGAAATATGCTCCGCTGATGCCTGTCAAATTTGGGTCCACTGCCATGAATGCAAGGCAATCTCCACCTCCTTGCACCTGCACATACGTACACTGTTTATCATATGATTCAAGTTCTGAAGGCCATGCTCTTGTCTCGGCAGTTCTGTCGTGTGCCTCTTTGGTCGGGCTACACTGTTGTAGCAAATGACACCATGTTTTTTAACACAGCCGAATCACAGCCACACAATCTGCACAAATGAGAGAACAGTAGGAACCGTCGAGGCAATTTGTTGACTGGAGACTCAGGCAGCGTATTCGGCTTTATGGCAACCTTCCAGTCGAACTGGGCATCAGTTCCAGCAGCTATGAAATTCAGCATGCTCCTGTTAGATCAACTAGTTCAGCAACAAGCGGCTTGGTGGGATCAGCATTCAAAGGAATGTCGGCCTCAGCCACTGTTTCACAAGGAGCACAGCGAGCTGTTGGCAGGACGCACCGTCTCAGCGACTCCAAGCAGGTCATTAGTGACCCAGTCAAACACTTTAATAAAGCCTGACGGCGCCTCGCGAAAGAATCCAGACCGGGTGATCAAGCCTGCATGCCGGCCACGTCATGATGGCATTGCATCTCATGATGCCGCAACCGTTTGGCAGACATTCTGGAGCTTCCCACAGCTACAACTGTATCCATGTGTAGCTGTAGAACGACAAACACAAATGAGTGTGTTGGACCAGGGCGCGACATGCACGGTGCAAACTGCGACCATGCTGAAGAGGGACTGCCCTTCCCGGTTGCATGATTCACATCGAAAAAGGCACTGCCTTGCACGAGCCCCGACACAGCCATCCATGAAAAACACGCGACAAGCCAGTGCACAGGGACTGCCACAGTCAGTCGAGTGACTGCATTGCAAAGCCCCGTGACCTAGAAACTTCTGCAGCAGTTTCCCAGGTGTCACAGCTACCTCAACACAATCGCCAATGCATGTGACCGTCTGCATGTGATCGCGATGTTTGGGGCATGCAACAGGCCGCAGGAGGCAATGTTTCAGGTGTGTGCAGCTGAACAGCAGGCAGACTTCACACCTGGGCCAAATGCGTTCACGGTCACAGGTACCCCCTGCTTACCGAGGCGACGATCGAGCTCCCGCGCAAAAAGGATATTGCACAGTTTGGAGTCTTTGTACGCTTTGTCGGCGTCGAAGGCATCGCCCGAGACCATGTCAAACTTGGGGCCGCCCTTCAGCCCGGACAAGTCCCCCAGCGTTGCCCCGGGCCCCACCTTGCCTCCCGCAGAGTTGGGATCGTGGACCTGCATATGCTGGTCATTCTTTTGCTACTGTCACCATGCCGCCACAGCAGAGGCAGAGTGCCTGCTGAGGAACTGAGGCATGGACTGCAGCACATGGTCACCACACATGCACCCATGCACGCCTGTGCAGCTGCCCTGGGCAGGCTACCGCATTGCTGGTGTGTGACCTGTGTCTGGACAGTATAGCAGGAGCGGACCTCTGAGGCAGTGACTACGACCCGTGGATCGTTCTTGCTAGCCTGCACTGCCGGCAGCAGAAGGTTGGCGAGAAGGAAATGCCCGAGGTGATTGACTCCGACTGTGAGCTCGAAGCCCTCCTGCGTCCTCCGAGGCACGGTGGCCCCAACAAATTGCGCCCCGGCATTCAGAGATAGCACGTCAATTGGCCGGCCACTGTCAAGCCACCTGGCAGCGAAGCTGCGGATCGACTCCTGGCTGCCTAGCTCGCAATACTCCGGGGACACACTGCCCTTCAGCGGCCCATAAGCCTCCTGCAAGACACGGTGTGGTGGACCATTGGCCTGCTGGGTTCCATCGTTACTGCTGCAGTTACATCGTGAACTGACCTCGATGCTCTGACACGCTTTCTCTGCCTTGTCCTGTGTCCTGCAGACCAAGTACACGCTATGGCCGACCGCAGCCAGCTTTCCTGCAGCGGCATAACCGATCCCGCTGTTGGCGCCAGTGATGACGATTGTCCTGGGCTGGTCTGGGTCGGGGACAGTGTACCAGCCAGGATCACCTAGTTCCGCACGTGCTTGAGGAGACTCTAGGAGTGCAGCTGCAGCTGTTCCCTACAGCACCAGACTGTGAGTCAGTACTGCATTGACTGCCAGCGAATGTTGACTTGCCCATGGCCGAGACAGATGTATGCTACATGAGCACTGCGTCTGCCACACACCACCGTTGTTGACACTTGTGTCCGCGATGGCGATGGTTCGCACCAGGAGTATTGCTCGGCGGTCGGGGGCAGCTTGCTGTCGAACTGATCGCCTGCACACTGCTGTGTCAAGCACTGGCGCATGACTGGATAGTCGTGACCGCAACCCTGACCTGACTGACCCAGCCGACCGCTGCAGTCGCCCTGAACAAGCCACAAGACCGTCTTGCGACAGAAGAATGGAGGCAGTCATGGAATTGGCAATTTCGGATTGGTATGAAATGAAATTCGAGGTAGTCAATGATCGGGGCGAGGGCACCAATGCATGTTGTCAGATCGCGTTCAACCACCCGCCTCCGACGATGTATGCCGGGCCATCTTACACCTGCATCGCAATTTGCACTGATTCTTTACTTTTCGTTCTGGCAGTGTCAGCTTGAAGGCCATGTGTGTTTTCCGTACAAGTACCGCTTCGAGTTGCCGGAATGGCTATGAGTGGTTGCAGCATCCACAGCGTGCCTGCAAGAGTAACCCGCACGCATGGACCCGTCTCCATCTCCGTGTAACATGCATGGACCCGTCAGACGCAGGGACAAGGGGCAGCTCTTCAAAGGCTGTGGCTGTCCTGTTTCTTCTGCACATGTCTTTAGTATGCAAGTGTGTGCAGGTCTAACTTGCTACCGGGTCATGTTGCTGCGCTTTCGCGATGTTTTTCCAAGTGCAGAAGCTGTCGGTCGTACGCAGAGACGTTGATATCTGCGCAAACTTTCAACACGATAATCTGGAGCAGCGTGAAGCCCGCCTTGAAAGCCAGTTAGGCGCAGTCCGCGACGTCAGTTGCAAGGCCGAGCGCGACACACCAAGAGCTTCTGTGCTGTCGCAATTCTACAGTCCTGGAGATCTTGCCAGGGCAGGAGGATCGACTGGCAACGATATGCCCGAAGAGGCGGACATCTCTGACGAAATTCTTGACGACGACGAAGACGACGTCTCTGATCACGTTCATGGCGTACATGTACGCCTTGCCCCCACCTCGGTCAATGCGAATGCTGTATACCACCTCGGATTTTATCAAAGTCAGTGTCTGGAAAATAGCCTTGGAACCTGCAGTGCAACGGTGAGCTATGTTTTGCAGGAAGACGATGATGACGATGATGATGTCGAGGACGCGGACGAGGACGGAGATGTCTCAGTGCCGGATGCATGAAGCCTAAACATGGCATCACAGGTAGAGCACATCAAGTGGGTACCGGGCACACCTTTTATGGTGGATGGTTTCCGGTTCCAAAATGAGCGTTGCTGCCACTACTTTTTGACTCATTCGCACGGTGATCATACAACAGGGCTGAACAAGTCCTTCAGTGCGGGCAAGATATACTGCACACCCATCACGGCCAAACTCTTGATCGAAGAGAGTGGCATTTCTGCGGAGCGCATCACAGCTGTCGAACTAGACGAGCCCATTGTCATACACGGATGCGTAGTTACTCCAATCTGCGCAAACCACTGTCCTGGGGCGTGCATGTTTCTTTTCCAACTGAAGGGGTCCAGTGAGGCTTCAATCTCAGGCTCCACTACGGTCCTTCACACAGGCGACTTCAGGTGCTGTCCTCCCGTTCTTGCACTCTGCCAGCAGAACATGCGCCACAGCAGAGCACTATTCATGTGACTTGTATGAGAATGCACAGGGGCATGCGCAGGTAAAACCATATTGCCGAATCAGAGCATCTTTGGGTGCATGCAGATTCCATGATGGCATGCCGTCTGGCCGCTCATTGCTGGGTGTCCAAATTGATATTTTGATGTTGGACACCACCTACTCGACACCAAAATGGACGTTTCCCGATCAAGCAAGGGCTATCAAGTCGGCTGCAGAAATTATTGACAAGGCACATGCTGATGACCCAGGCACGAGCCCGATTCTCGCTGCAAGATATGGCACTGTGTCTGTGGCCAAATTCATTGCCTTTTGGTGCAGGGACGGCGTTCATATTCAATGCTTACCACATTGGAAAGGAGCGATGCTACTTCCAAGTAGCTCTCGAATGTGGCCTGTCTGTTTGGGTCAGCGCCAGGAGATTGAGAACTTTGAAACGGTTGCAGCTTTCTCCAAAGTGGATGAATCTGATCACTAGCGAGAAATGCAAGGCTGGTGTCATTGTCTCTGATCAAGGTGTTCGCCCCGAGCAGCTGCAATCGCTGCAGTGTGAGCTTGGCCGTCCTGTGATCGGTTTCCAGTGCACAGGTAAGCAGAATCGCTCTTCACAGCAACTGCACCTACTTGAAGCTGCTTTGTTTCAGCTTGTGTGCGGCATTCAGCCATGGCTCTCTTTCTGGTGCATCCCCATGCTTGCCTGCTTCTGTGTTCTACCACCTTGTTGAGCATACGTCAACGTTCCCCAGCTCTGCATCTACTCCAAGGCAGCGGTCTAAGCAGCATGTGCAATTTGCATATCTCTTATTTCATTGTTCTGGGTCACATACATCACCATGCGTGCTGCAGGCTGGGGTTATCAAAAATCTGGAATCAAGAAGCGTGTGCAGAATGGAACGCTTTGCTACAGCATTCCGTACAGTGAGCATTCATCCTGGCCAGAACTGAGGAGATGTGTCAAAGCGTTTGCTCCCAAACGCCTTATTCCAACTGTCAACGTTGGGGACAAAGCTAGGTTTGACGGGATGGTCGCAAAATTCGCAGACCTGATGGACTTGCGAGAGAGCAAGGGCCATATCGATCGGTTTTTAATTCGATCGAAGCTCAGAAAGCCAACCAACATCATTTGCTGTGCCAAATCGGCGAGTGCAGGGAAATTGGGTACTGGTGCTCTTTTCAATGCAGTGAATGCTGTGGGTAATCGCCCGTGTGATCCTTCTTGTCCGAGCACTGGTGTGAAACGAGATACACCAGACAGCTGGGTTAGTTGTGACACTGAAGCTGGAGTCAAATTTGAAAAAGCAGGGGACGAAATGAAGGAGACCGACTGTGAAGACCTATGGGAGTGGAGTGCATGTGAGTATGATGTTTGCGAGCTGTTCGATTTGAATGACTTGTAAACCGGAAATGTACATGTCCCTCGTCCAGACCGAACGGCCCTCGCGTGGCTTGTCGCGGCACCCGGCCTTGCCACGACCTGACGAGAGTTCCTGAGACCTGAAACCAAAACTGCGGGACAGTCCTGCCGCAGTCTCGATCTCCGTAATCGTTGCGTATACTAGATGGAGTAAAGGTGACTTGTGATCGGATGCATGACTGGGATATTCAAGCCATGCTGACGCGGCATTGCTCACGCACCTCCAGTTGTGATCTCGTATTGCGTCCAAGCGCTGTATCCCGTCAGCCAGAGAAGGGTGAGACAAACACGGGCGTCTTGGCCTGATCTTGTGCGCTTGCTGTGCTCCGCTGAACACCGCTGCACCTTCGTGAGCACGATTCGGCACTGCTCTCACCATTTCCGGAAGTGCCTGTCATCTGCCGTTGGTCTGAAGCAAACCCAGATCAGCATTAATAAATGCAGTCGCTTCGCTGTCCAAGGTTACTTTGTGTTTCTCGGCCCTGTCGGGTGGTTGCATCCCGGGCTCAGACGGAGTACAAGCACCCGCTGGATCAGGCGATCGCTCAGTCGTACAGTGTCGCAGCCTTAGATGTGGACGAATATGTATCAGGGAAAACATTTTTGACAATTCCTGGCAGATTGGTGCAAGGATTGTTCCCTGCTCCTCTGCGTTTTGCTGCGTGGTACGCTCCTGCTATGCGAGATCACAGTCTATCGGAAGATCATGCAGGGCTTGATCAAATCTGACACTCCTGCCGGATTATTTGTATCGGTCACAACATCCTGGTCACTGTATCCTAAATTTTGCAGTTGGATCCCTTCCATTCTAGCAGTGGCGTCATGCCATGCTGCAGCGTTGATGAGCGGCTGTGCCAGCGTAGCATCGCGGATCATGGTGCGCAAAATGCCAGCAGCTGCGCTGTGTGCGTACGTGTACCAGAGATGCAGCGTACGGGATCACACTCTGGCCTGTGCAGGCGCAAGCGCCAATGCTCCAGCCACTGGTACGCCTGGGGAGCGAGCCAATTGTGTCCATAGTGATCATGGGACTAATGAGCTGCCTGCCGATCATTTTCTGCTTCGTCGCTCTTCCCCTGCTAGACTGGATTCTTGGTGAAGAGGATGCCCAAGAACTGGGAATCCCACGCTCCCCATGGACATACAATGCCATCTTCTATGTGTTTGCGGCGCTGCACTGCACAGCACTGCTAAGCACCATGTATGTGGCGTCGCTGCCCGGTACAAGTGCCCTGCATGTACTGCTGTTGTGCTTGAACCAGGGCGTAGCTGGTGCCCATGCAATCAACACTGCCCATGAGCTGACACATCGCAGCAACAAAGCGGATCGGCTTCTGGGAGAAGCGCTTTTGACAAGCTGTTGCTACAAGCACTGGCTCCATAGCCACAGAGCGCATCATGCACACGTGCGGCTCTCCTTGTCCCACCTCTCCAGGCATCCCAGAACGTGCCACCTCGCAGCACTTGAACCAACCAGTCGCCTGTTCTTGCGTGGAGTGAAATCCCCTGCAGTGATGTCCCCCTTGCAGACCACATTCACCACAAACAGCGTCTTGCTGAGTGGTGCTGCATTGTTGCCATTAGTGGCTAGCCTTCTGCGTGTCATTCAGAGCAAGCGATTGATGCTCCCGTTCGGGAACCGATTGAACCATGCTTACGCAGCGAGGCGTCACAGGTCTGCAGCATCCTGCCGCCTGCTCAAGCTGGTTCTGCTTTTCCTGGTAGTGACACCATCGGCCCGTAACATAGTCCAGTGCTGACCCCTCCCACAACTTGCCAGGATGCAGGTGGCCACAGATGGTGACCCAGCATCAGCCCGGTACCAAGAATCGGTGCGAACATTGCTCTCATTGTGTGTCTTGAGTCACCATCTCCTGTGTACATTACTCAACAAGGTGCTGCTATCCAGTGTCAACTGTGTCGGGCAGTCACCATGCCTGTCTCCAAATTGCACCAGCAGACTTGAACCTATTTGCCAGAGATTTCTAACCATGAAGCTGACACGCGAATGCAGATCTATCCCTTTATCGTGCGCTGCATCTCTGGGGAGTGGCGTGACGCAGTCACGCTCGAGATGGCACGCATGCAAAAACACTTTCCCAACTTGAACAAGATGCAGCAGGTCCTGCGATCAAGGTCCGACTCTGCTTTCTCATGGCACTGCACCTACACGGTCTCCTCTCTGACACTTGTCTGATGATGGTGGTCCATTTCATGCTTGCACCTGGCAGGCACAAGCAGCGTCCTCTGCAATCCTTGCAGCAGCGTCGCTGCGGGCCACACACATCAGTCAACGCTGTCAACTTGCAGGATCGTCGGCTGGATCGGCTGGCCGCTTGGAACCGCTGCTGCAGCACTGGTGCGCTCTCCGGGTGGCTGCCCCTGCTGGTTCCGCTGCAGCAGTCTGCCATGCCAGCATTCATGTCGAACACGAAGTCCCGCCCGCATGTCACGTCAGCTCTCATGATTCCACAGCAATGTCTGATACAGCACACCCAGACATGCACAATTCTGCCAACACGCAGCCGCCCGTTCCTCCTGGTGTGAGCGATGCTGTGACACTTTCGCATGCCCGCCTGCAGGCCATATTTGGACCGGCAGGCATGGCTGCGTTCCTGGGGGCGAGCTTTGCCAGCGTGCTTATGCTGACGACGGTCAACTACGTGGAGCATTATGGCCTCACGCGCAAGCGCCTGCCATCTGGCCAGTACGAACACGTCTCCATCCACCACTCCTGGTGCGCCCGCCCCTGCCGTTCCTGCCCCACACAGCGCGCCGCCCTCGTGACGGCGTGCTGGCATGATGGTCAATGACTGGACAGTTGAGGCCATCATGGGCAGAGATTCACAACTACTTTGTGCGAGTGTGAGTCAGTGTCGCCTAATCACATGATCGATTCTTGACAAGCGTTTCGGATTGGCTGATAAAGTATGCGTGTTTGCTTTTACCTCGCCATCGCATTACACTGCACATGTTGCCCTGAAATACCGGCTGTCTAGCAGTTCACAGAGATTTGCAAACATATCAGGTGCCTCACGCAGATGCAAAACAGTTGCTCTGGCATGCCATGGCCCAGCAGACACCGGCAGTCCTCAAGGCTGGATATACGCATTGAGAGGCGTCCTGTAGGACATTGTCTGCAACCATTGGCAAGGTCAACACGCGCCACATACAGCTCTTACGCCTGGCCGCAGGCCGAACTAGCACCCTTGCCTGAGTACATGGAGTGCTTTACCATTCCCTACCAGCCCTCCGACGCTGCTGAGCCCCACACGCATGCAGGAACGCAAACCACCTCCTCTCCAACGCCTCCTTGCTGCGGCTGCAGCGCCACACTGACCACCACATGCACGGCCACAAGCCGTTCTACCAGCTGCGCAACGTCGAGGGAGCCCCGAGGCTGCCTGCAGACTACAGCACCATGATGCTCGCCGCCCTCGTGCCCCCCCTCTGGTTCAGCATCATGAACCCTCGGGTGCGCCCCACTGGTCATGTGCACGTGCATGCCAGCCTGCACGTAGGTGCACCTGTGTGCGTGCGTGCCTGTGTCGCGCCTCCGAGCTTTTTAAGGCAAACGAGTGTTGGCCGCTGATGTCGCTGTTCTGCAGTCGTCGTGGGCGGCATTGTGCTCCACGCTATTAGTTGATTCGCATACCCACTTCCTGCTGCATGTTAGAAGATGTTTTCAATCATCTGCGGGCCAAAGAGACTGCGAAAGCCT
The DNA here is from genome assembly GCA_900538255.1 of Ulva mutabilis. Lineage (NCBI taxonomy): Eukaryota > Viridiplantae > Chlorophyta > Ulvophyceae > Ulvales > Ulvaceae > Ulva > Ulva mutabilis. The sequence continues at coordinate 324,074 of UNSF01000038.1, read as the reverse complement.
TGCTGCTTTGTTCGTTCAAGTGAATTGCAGCAGTTGTCGTAAAGGAGGTGGCGTAGGGCAGCCAGGCTCAAGAGAACGAGCACAAAGGAATGCAAATACAATCATAGCATGCTGCAGGTGCAACTGTACAACCTCATTGCGGAGGTTGGTATTGCTGATGCCCGGAAGGGGCACGCCGCAGCCACGGAGGCAGCCCAAGCCACTGGCTGACTCCACTTAGCAGGCAGTCACCTGCAGTAGCCATGGCTTGGGCACGGCTTGTAGTGTGTGCACCAGCGCCTCACACCAAGCTTTGCTCAAACTTTGATCATCTTCGCCTGGGGATACGTGTATCTTCTCTGCTCTACCCAACACAAGACCAAGGATGGAAGACCCATGGTAGCCTTGAGCATCCACACAGCCAGGGCGTACGTGCCCTGGTATTGCGTCACCTCTCGTGACATTCTGCATTGCCGTGCTCAATGTGGATCATACTTCTCCTTGGATCCGTGCTGTGCAGATGTGCTCTTCTGCTGTTCGTGTGATGCTGCCGTGGGGCAGTCATACCAGGATTGATTTAGTGTTTCTTGGATGTGTTTGAACAAGAGCTGGGGCAAGTCCAGCTCGCTGACGTCTCGTTGACGAGCACAGCATGCTTTAGGGCTGTGTAAATAAGCCTGGGCGCAACATTTGCACCATTCCACAACCACCTCTTGAACGATCAATTGCGGACCAGAAAAGCCTTGAAATTGGGCATCTCGCCATAGCACCCCTGCGCATGGGGGCGGACAAGGGAGAGGAAGTATGCTGTCGTGAATGTACATGCTTCAATTTTGCAGTGTATTGGCATGTAGGAAAACAGGAAGAAAAAGCAAAATCGGGTATCACACCAAAATCAGTCGGGCATGGGCTACAGCGCCAGTATGGATAGGGGTGGACGATATGGAACGCCTGTGGACGATTTAGAACGCCTACTAGTATGCACCGTTACATCGAGGGGCTCCGATCCAGTGCACCAAGCGAACGTACAACTAGAGTCTAGACTCACATGCTACCCAGCAGATGCGAGCCGGCCAGGCGATCACCTGGCACAAACTATTAGTATGCATTGCTGTATACGTCTTCTTTGGTGCAACAATCTGTGCCAACACGGTAGACCTATGTGCTTAAAATTGTTAGAGCCGTTCGTATTCACTACGTACAGTCCACTGACCTCTGCAGAGAGCTCTGGTTGGTCTTGTTTGGTTTTCAAATGCTCAGCTTCGTCAATGCATGCGTAATATCGGTTCGAATTCCCCATTCTATCTCAGGAGCCAGGCGGACAGTCAGCACCAATCCACGCATTCGCAACTAGCACTCTCATGCCCAGCGGCCGGAAGTGTCTGCCGACGTATCAATATGATGATGCGAGATTGTCTGTGCTTCCTGTTTCATCCTTTGCGTTGTCGTTTACGACTTCGCATGCGTTTACCGGGTCGGTGGGGATTGTTTGTCAACAAACTTTAGCGCACGACGGGAGTTTAAGCTTGGGGGATGAGCCGAACCGCGGGTCTGAAACACCTGCTTCCACGCGCGTTTGGCATCGTCGGTGCAGGTCAGCTCGGGACAGGCGTTGCGGACCTCGCCGCAAGACATGGCTTCGAGAGGATCATTGTCCACGATGTAAATGAGAACGCGCTGATTAAAGTACGCATTGATCCATGTAATTTTTTCGGCTGGTCGTCTGCCCCCTCCAAACGGGTCGTTGTCGAGTACCCTTAGTTTCGCTGGGACCGGCATGCGAGCAGGACAGCTTGTAGACCCAATTGCAACGCAACAAAATCAACTCGGCAGCGAATATGTGAACTTTCCGAAGTGCTGATGTAGCAGGGATTGACTTGTGCGCGCGTGAGAGCTCCAGCTCGTGACATATGCACTCTCTGACGCGACAGTCAAAGGCGATCACAACTGAGCTGAGCTCATGAAGTTGGTGAATCACAACATGCACTCTTATGCGACTAGATCAGCAATATCTATCCATCAGATGGACTGTGTAGGCACGAGAAAACCTCACCCGGAGTCTCCGGAGAGCAGTAGCATCTGGCAAATCCGATAAAGAGCTAGTGACCGCATCGCTTTCTCGGCTCGAGTTCGTTAGCCGGCTGGATGCGCTTGAGACAGCAGACTTTGTAGTTGAGGCGGTACGGTCTATATCTGGTTGATTGAGTGGAGGGCCTCAACTGTTCCTTACAGAGTGTTTCAAACGCCCGTCATGTTTTGCCGAAACCGCTGTGTTGTGGTTCTCAAGAGCACATGGCTGCAGGTGCATGAAGATGAGTCCCTGAAAAAAGATGTGTTTCGCCAGCTTGATCGGGTATGGCTACAAATCTGAGCAGCATGATTCACAAAACGCCATGAGCGCCCTGCTGATATCTTTGTATATGCCCTGTACATATAGCCCTCTGTCTGCATCGAGCATGGTGCAGATGCAGCGTGTGCAATGGTGGAGCAACCATCCTGTTCAGTGCGTGTTCGTGTTTATTGGCGCCATGTCCGGGTTGCCATCACAGATCGTGGCAGCGGTGTCAGATCCTCGCTGCCGCGTCATATGCATGCTCATGGTGGCTTGAGCCTTCTTGACAGGTCTTCAGGCTCCTTATATGAATCTCCAGCAAATCCATGCAGATATGCCAACCAAGTGCCATCCTCAGCTCCAACACAAGCTCTATATCAATCACTAGGCTTGCAGCTGCAACAGCGCGTCCTGAGAATGTGGTGCGCCTGTCTCACAGCGGCGGTCATATCGAGACTCACTGCACCAGTACTGCACCGTGTGCTGGTTGGGTTGTACTCTACACAGTCAACACGTGTTGGTTTCCTGGGAATCTCTAGCATGGCTGTGGTGTGAAGTTCTGGCCTGTAGGACCGCTTGTCATTGCAGGTGCACACAACCCAGCTCTACACACTCCAGCTTCGCTGTGCAGATTGGGATGCACTTCATGAACCCACCGGTCATCACCGACATGCTGGAAATCGTAGGTGGCAAAGCTACATCTGCAGCTGTGTACGAGCGAGCCCAAGTTCTGGCGTTGCATCTGAATAAAACAGTTTGCTTCTCCGCGGACCGACCGGTGCGTGCTCCCCGAAAACGTGACTCGACCTTTCCTGCCATGCACATATGCAGTTTCAAAACCAGATGCGGTCGGTTCGTTAGCTTTGGTGTCAGCTTGCACCAGCTTCCACCAACCAGCACTAGATCACACGATCACTTGTGTAGGCGCAGTGATTTTCTTTCTTGTATGCAAGGCCAAAGGTTTCCTGCGAATGTCTCCCAATGTGTTTTTGTCTTCAGCAGTATGTTGCTGTTGAAGACACTCCTGTAGTTGCAGTGTGGTGCGTGATTATCTGGTTCATAGGGTCGTCTGCGCTTCTGCATGTAAGCAAGTGCTCCTAAAAGTCACAGCGCTTTTGCAGTTGTGCAAAGACAGGCCCTTCACTCGTTGACTCGTTGTGCAGGGCTTTATCGTGAACAGGATCCTTATGCCAATGATCAACGAGGCGTTCTTTGCCCTCATGGAGGTGTGCCTCTAGCCACTGCGGTGCTGTGCTTGCGCAACCTAACCCGAAACAGCATGTACAAGGTCTTTTCACTGTGTCGAATGAGAGTCGATTCGTTTCATGTGTCTGCTTATGTTAGCGGCTCCAGCTCTCAAGTGCCTGGGGCTGGCTGCACTTCGTACCCGTTTGTTTTCCCCCTCTGCCCCCTCATTTGCTGTAGCCTCCTGCTATGCCTCCGGCAGGCCGCAGCCAGTCATCCGCAAGCCAGCTGTTCCTATCACTCACCCACAGCATGGACACCGTATCCCTGTCGTCGTTTGCCTTGCCACTGGTAGTGGCTGATGGTCCAACATCCCTGTCAGCGAGAGCTGGTGCGTTTGGGTTTGGCGTGATGCTTGATCTTTAAATACATAATACATAATCTATTTCATTTATTATTATTATTATTATATTATAGTGTATACATATTTTGTTGTGTCAGACGTGGCGGCAGGCGCAGGGGGTGGCCTCAGCGGAGGACATCGACCTGGCGATGAAGAAGGGCACGCACCAGCACATGGGCCCGCTGCACCTCGCAGACTACATCGGCCTCGACACGTGCCTCAACATCATGCGCGTCCTGCATAGCGGCCTCGGGGAGGACAAGTACCGGCCGTGCCCGATGCTCGTGCAACTCGTGGACGCAGGTGTGCTGCCCTCGGTGAAGCCTGCTCTGCGCTGCGGGAATCGTAGTCTGTCCGGCTGTATTGTATCTTACGATACTGTGTTTCCAATTTCACGTGTTGCCGTAGCTCCTAGTGGCTGGAAGCTGGCTGAGGCTGCCCTGGCTGTGGCTGCCTGTCTGGCAGCGATGCGTCAATGTTGCATGCAGATATGGCGGGCGTGAGACAGGAGTGTATGGTATGCAGGCTGGCTGGGAGTCAAGGCAGGGAGGGGTGTGTTTTTGTATCCAGATGGCAAGCACACAAGCGCGGTGTCCCCTGGTGTCTCGCCGCCTGGTCTGTGATCGAGCGGCCACGTGTCACTCATGTTGACACAGCTTTCAATGCAGCACCCTGTTTGGGTGTGCTGCATGATGTCCAGTATGTTTTCCGTACCGTGTAATGATGTAATTTTGCTCCAGCACGGGCTTGGCGCAGCGCAGGCATGCTGCTCCGGGAATGACATCAGTGCAGTGCCATCGTCTGACCCCGTTGCCTACAACCCATCACCAACTTGATGCATACCCACACTTCCTCATAGTGACTGTGCTTAGATGTGGCCGGTCGGCACTTTTTGATGAGCTCCTGCGGTTTTCCGAATGGGAGTCCCGTGTTGGGCTGGAGCGGTGGATGGTGCACCACAGAATAGCGAGGCCAGGAGATACCAGGTACAGCTGCGCTAGTATTGTACAGTAACGAGCAGACAGCAGTGGCCAGGCACACAGTGTTGTGTGTACCGCTGTGTCCTTGCCACTCCTGTGTGCTTCGTGTGGCCTCAAAGCTCTGCGGCGTGGAAGCTCCTGCAGGGCCGTGCCTCTGCAAATGCTACCCTGTTGATGGCTCGCGAATGGCCACACAATCATCACAACCAGCTTCATGCATCGGGGAGCAGCAAACCAGAATCGTTGGAAATGCGAATCAGCGTAGACCTCCGCACAGCATGGCATACCACAGTCATGCAGTGGGGCACTCGTACGTATTGGCGGTGCATGTTTGGCACTGCGCCGCTGCCTAGTGATGAGAAACACGCTGCCATGGGCATGGAAGAGCAGAGGGCTGCCTGGTGGATGAGTGTACATTACAGTGAGTTTCACATTGATCACATTGAGCTTCATACATGTAAAGTGACAAGCGAGTCCCTTGCCATGGGTCATCATGATCCATCCGTCTTCTGTAGAAGGTCCAGGCGTGTTGCCAAGATGGCAGCCTCACAAGTATGACAGTCAAGTCAGGCTGACGCACCTACCTGGATTGTCGATACTGTTCTCCATCTCAGTGTCACACACCTGTCTCCGTACCTACACCTAACCCGTGTCTGCAATGCACCGCCTCAGCAGCACCAAGGGAAGCACGCAGGACGGCCAACAGCACAACTGCCTGTCAACAGTGCGGAGGTACGTGTCATAAGGCCGTATATAATCATGCATTCTACATGTCCATCAGGCAGCAGCTCTGCTGCATGCTGCCTTCTTGAATGTCCCTGTGGGAATTCTCTGCCCTGCGGACACAAACGGGGTTGCATCCCTCTTCCTGGAATTTTCGCAGACTTTGGCTCGAGTCCTCTCCTTAAGGATGCGGTCACCTCTTGCACAGACGCAGCTGACCGCTTATTTGCGTTGCAAGACGTGGCCAGCATTGTTCACAGATGTGTGCAATTTCAACAGGCGTATGCTTAGAGCTTGGTGAGTCTTGCTCAGACCTGATCGTCATTACAAACCCCACTTTGATCTCACCGTTTCCTTGTCGTTATGGTATACCACTGTCAGCTCCTCGCCGGCAGCCACGGCTCGCTTTGTGTACACAACCATCACATTTCCCCCAGCCACTGAATGTTCCGTGCTGTGCTGGATGTCTTCTGGGCCCCACAAACCGGCCGCACTGGAACAGACATGGGCACAGTTGCTGTCATGGCAATGATTGAACAATGAGCCCACAGAAAACAAGCTGGCGCGGCTGCTCTTTCCACCGTCTGCGCTGAGCGCTTCAATGTGGCCGTGGGAATTCACACTGCACACCCGATCCACGAAGGGCGCGGACACTTCGAGCCTCTCGGCCGCAGGGAAGAAGTCACTGGTGCACGGCAGCAGCGGCAGCACTCGGGTAGACAGCCGCTGCTGCATCTCATGCAGTGCCGCGAGGGGCACTTCGCGACTCGGCGGAGTCAAAGGGTCGTTGTCGTCAAGGCGAAGTAGCGTGTGCGCCAATAGTGGCCGACTCGACGCAGCCTGGACTGCTTTCGAACGGAGAGCGGCACCAGCCGCGTAGGTGGCGTTTTTGTCATCGCAGCTGAGCAGGATCCCGTCACGATCGTCGTGGCTGGCCCATACGAGCGCTGTGTTAATGACAACGATGGTGCCTGGGGGCAGGTCACGTGTCGCTCGTAGGCCCCGGCCTTTGCCAGGAATTTCAACGAGCTTGGCATGCTTCACCACGTCTGTGTAGTACGTCTTTGGCAGCTCTGCCAGCGTGGATACGTCTGCAAAGCAGCCAGAGCTGTCTGACTACTAGCACTGTGCACTGCTGGTAGCGACTGGCGAGCTGCGCAGGTACATGAATCCAGGACACATGGACTGCAGAGGTCTCACCTGGAATGTCCATGTCCAATTGTGCATGCACACCTGCATACTGCAAGAGTTTCCGCTGCACAGACCCCGAGAGGCACCCACCCACCCCAGCTGCCAACATCTCAGCGCAGGTCTCATGCTCCCCAAGCCCAAGCAGCGCCTGCGCCAGCCACTCCACAGCTGGCGCCAGCTCCTTTTGCGGCACACCCTTGACATGCACCACGCGGATGCACGCGGCTGCTGCTGCGGCCGCGCTGTGCCTGCTGCCCGTGCTGAGGCGCGCCTCAGCCAGCATGGCGAGCACCGCAGCCAGCGCGTTGATGCCTGGCACCACCAGCAGCGCGCGCGTGTAGCACTCGGCGGCCTCGGCAAACTCCCCGGCTTGGTAGCGCTCATTGCCGCGGTCCTTGAGAGCTCCCGCATTGTCATCAGGCGTCTCTGGCTGTGCAGCAGGTGCCGACACACACACCGCCTGGCGGACCACACTGGACACCTTTGCATCCTGCACCGCCCCATGCCAGCCTGACAACGCGTGTGCCGATGCAGACGCATCCCCAGCGCTTGCACAACCCCACTCGTCCCTGGCAACCGCATCAGCGCGCTCTGCAAACAGCACAGCATCCAAAGCACGCAGCGCGGCGGCATAGCGCATCCACGCTTTCGGCTGCTGCGGGCGCATCGCCAGAACAGCGGCCGCATCGCGCAGCGCTGCCGCAGCATGCCCAGCACGCAGCAGCGCCTGGGCGCGATTGTTGAGCAGCGTGCATGCAAGCGTCACGACTTCGTTTGGGGCGCGCAGCACGCCTAGCGCGGTGTGCGCCGCCAGATCAGGCTCGCCGTCCTGCAGCAGCTGCCGCAGCTGGCCAGCTGCCTTTGTGAGGGCGCGGCGGCTGCTGCGCGCTGGCTGTGCCTGTGCTGGGGCCGTGCTGTCGCGCCCGGTGATGATCTGCACTTCCGACGGGGAGTCGACTCGAATCATGCGGCAGCCATCGAGGGCGACTTTGAAGTACGGCTCAGCGATGGCGATGCGGGTGCCCTCTGGGAACTTGGCAGTCAGGAACGCGACAGCCTCGGATGCGGACCTGCCGCTGGGCACCTGGTTGTACAGCGCCACCTTGACCACACTGCCTGCCGCGTCACCTACAAGCGTGTACATGCCGACCTGCACACAGTCGCCACACTGAGCCAGCCTTTCATGCGCATATTTCGCCCGCTCTGTTGTGTCTGCTGTTTGCGGGTTGATCTGTGTGCTACACTGTGATAGATCAAGGCCGCAGCAGCGCCGAGGGAAGAAGTGACGGAACGAAACAATCACAAGCAGCGCGGTCACCCTACACATCGGCACGAGCCGTACTCACAAGGACCACAATTGGCTGCGCAAACACATGTGCACAAACCAACCCAGCTCATCATCGCGCGGTCTATGTACAGGATGATCTGTGTGAGTATGCGCAGAAGCGTGCCGCAGACAAGATCAGCACTGATGAGATGCGCACGCTCGTGCAGGGCAACGTCAGTCTGCCCGGCTGCGACCTCATACGTGCGTCTCCGTTGTGGTCCGCTGGGTGCAGCGCGGTGCGCGCGGAGGGAACTGTGAGATGGCGTATGGCCTCATAGCGATGGCAGAGCATGCATGGGCATCCCGGACGAAAGTTGCTGTGAAGGCAACGCAATGGACTGCACATCTGGAAGTGCAATGCATGATGTGAGCATCGTACATATAAACTGGCAACCTTTAAATTTCATCGCAGCGTGGAGGATGGAGTCACACCGAGCAGCTTGGCGGCACAACGGTCACTCCCTCCAGCTTTTTGCCCTTGGCCACCTGAAAGAGCTTCAGGCCGGCCAACGTGGCGGGCTGCAACGCGGCCCAGTCGGGCCCACCGCTGCAGCCCGCAGTTTCTTTCCGGCTCTGTGAACTCGTCGTCCGTATCATGTGCTGGCCCCTCGCGCGCCCCCCCTCTTGCAACTGCATCATGACCCACAATGTAATACCCATCCCGGATCAACGAGGGCTCCTGTACAGACATGGGGGCCCCTGCCTCCCCCTGGTATCGTACATCATAATCATGATGTCAGGCTGAGACAGGGCACGAGCTCAGCCACCCCCCCCACCGCTCGATGTATATATAGAGATCTAGAGTAGGCAGGGGCGGCCTGCCGCCTTGCCATGACGAGTACTGATCATGATCAGGACAATTCCACTTGCCACATTTGCAGTTGACGCTTGGATCCGAGCTTCAGAGCAGCCCCATACAATCAGTATGGGTGCAATGGATTAGTATGGAGGCAATGGATTAGTATGGATGCAATGCGGGCACGGTCATGTCCATCAGACCCGTGCAAGCTTGGAGTGGCAAACAGGCTCTGACAAAATGATTGGGCATCCGCAAAACTGAACATCTAGTGAGGGGGGGGTGAACAAAGCATATGTGACACATTTCATTTCACCCACGCATCCTGCGTGTGTATGGTCGAGAGCTTTCTACCTCTGCTACGCTAGCGCACGCATGCTCGGCACGCTGCGCTCGGCATCCGCCAGGCGGACACAGACAGCAATGGTAGATTTTAATTTCTGGAATTAGCTGCTCCGCGAGAGTTGCGGCAGTTGGCGCGCGCGGTGACGCCTGCGCCTGCTTTGTACCAGCGGTACCGGCAGTCGCAGCGGCTTCGCTCCGCAAACCTCCTCACCTCGCAGCGCTGCAGCGTAGACACTGTAAATTAAGCATATTTATTTTTGCTCTCGGCCACGGGGCCTGGGCCTGGTCCTAGGCCTCGCACTTTCTGCGGGAGCGCGTGCACCAACCACTTCGCGCCAGCGCAGCGCACTCACGCCCGAAGGCCCCAGCCTCGCTCCCACGGCACAGCACTACCATGAACGGGGACCTGCATGTGCTTTGCCCCGCGTGCCCTCGCCGCTTCCGCGCCGCCGGCGATCTGCTGGCCCACTGCCGGGGCTGCCACCCGAAGTACAAGTTCACTGAGGACCAACAACGGGCATACAGCTGCTACCACTGCGAGGCACGCAAGCTGCCCTTCTCGAGATACAACGATCCGGAGGGCCACAGGCATGCAGCAAACTGTCGCTGCAGTACCAGCGGACTCCCACGCCCGCACCTGGTACAACGGCCGCACGGGCACGCCCACCACCACTGGCCGTGGCCGCTCGCGCTCACGACAGCGGACACCACCCCACATGAGGGAGCCACCGACACAGGCCCAGCCCTTACACGTCGACGTTGACCTGGCGGGACGACACACAGCCAGTTCGCAAGCGCCGCAGGGAGGCTCCGGTTTGGTGTGCCGAACGCCCACCCCTGCGGCTGCGGCGAGCGCCGGCTCGACTGCGCCTCGGCCGCAAAGCCAGCCACCCGCCCGCACCGATTTGACAAAGTCGTGCTGTCTGACATCGGTAGATGCGCACCACAGACTTGACGGCGGGCTGGCTGGTGGCCAACAACCCCCAGGTGACGTCCCGTCACCACTGTCCCCCGGAGCCACACTGCATGATAGCGAGGTGCACGATCAACGCACAGAGCCGCGCAGCGCCCGGCCGTCCGCAGGCGTTGCCACTTTACGTGCAGTCATGCATTCACCTCGCCGTGTGGCCCATATGTGTGACACCGGGACAGCGACCACGACACCCTGCTGCTGCTGCTGCTCTGATTCGCTGGCCTCGGCATTCCTCACTACCTGCCCCGGCCCGGTGACGGGCCTGACCGACCATGAATTCCATGTGGCTGTGCTGCTGCGACTGGGTGACCCGCTGCTACCCGTCTTGAGCTCGGATGAGGCCTGCCCCTGCGGCCGTGTGGCTGCGTCCGGTACGCACAGTGTCATATGCAGCCAGCTATGGGCGACTTCAGTCCTAAAGCACGACCTCATCACCGTGGCTTGGAGGCGGGTGCTCATGCGCGTGTCGCTCGCTTCATCGCTTGAGCCGCACGTTGGCAAGCTCTCCGGAGGCATACGCGTGCTCCCCCTCCGCGGCAGCCGGCAGCCGCCACCAGCCGCGCCGCCGGCGGACTTCACACGCCCGCCGGCTGCGCCGTCTGTGAGTGCACCGGCCGCGCCGTGTCAGCGAGGCCCGCCGCCACCGCCGCCGCCGCCGCCGCCGCCACCACCGGACCCACCAGCCGATGCTGCGCCGGTCCAACCCCCACCCCATCTCTCGCAGGCCCCCCAGGCTTCGGACGTGCCCCACACCCCTCATGGCACCCAAGCCCCGGCTCCGGCCTCCCCCACACCCACTGCCGCTACCGGCCCCCCCGCCGCGGCCCAAGCCCCGACGCGCAACGCGCCCCCCGCCCCTGACCGGGAGGTAGCGCCCCCTCCTGCACCCCCGCCGCCCCGATCGCAGCGGCCTCCGCAGCGCGGCGACCTCCTGGCGTTCCTCACCACGCGCATGGCGCTGCTGGACGTGAAGGTGATGCACCCGCTTGCAAAGTCGCATGTGCGCGGTGCATCACGTAAGGCTGGCGCGACCGCCGAGAAGGGCGAACGGCAAAAGCGCGACAAATATGGCGCCGGCACAGGTGCCGCCCAGTTCATCCCGCTCATGCATGAGACGTATGGCAGGGTTGGACGGGACGCGTTCCGCTTCCTCCAGACGGTCGCGGAGGTAGCCGCGGGACACGGCGCGGTGTCAAAGCGTACCTTCTTGCTCAATGCCATGCGCAACCTGTCCACAACTTTGTGCCGCAGGGTGGCGCGCCAAGCCCGCGCGGCTGCGTTCCTCCGTGCTAGACTGGTCGGACGGGCACTGCTGACGGGCCTGCCTGTCCCCACGGGCGGACTGCCGGCGCTGACAGGCCATCCCGCATAGGCTTGCATCGTGCAGCCCCCCCCCCCCCCCCCCCCCCCCCGCGCACCCGTCTCTCCTCCTCCCTCCCTCTTCCCTCCTCCCAGCGCACGTCCGCCGTTTCTCCTCGGCCCCCGTTCCCGGACACCGCTCGTGCTGCCGGGCTGGCTGTGGCTGCAGCTCCTCGGACCGGTGCCTCGCGGCCTTACAGATGGCCGTAGCGCGCGCCGGCGCGCCCGTGCAGACTGCTAGTGTCGAGTCGGCGACCGCTTGTGGGTCCGGCGCGTGCTGACTGTGTGTTTGGTGTGCACGTGGGCTGCATGGTACTGCGCGGTGTGCGAGTGTCTGCTTTCAAGCTGGCGCTAGTTCGTTCTGGCATTTGCTCGTGCAGCGCGTGGCCTTGGTGCTTACGGTGGCCGGTTTGTCTGTTTGCTTGTTGCCTGGTCTGTTGCCTCGGCGCTGCTGAGTCCTAGATCTATCACTGTGTAACACATTTCATGTGCAGGTGAAGCAGGCTCTGGTGATTGCTGAAGCATCTCCAGCTGCAGCCTTTATGACACGGCGCACCTCCTTATCTGCCTCGATGCCAACGCGGTGGTCCATGACGAGGAGCCACCCTGGCTGCTCCAGGCCCCACCTTGACAGCAGGCGCTGGATCTCTACGGCATCATCTGATGGGACAGCCTCGTCTGGAAGCTCCCGCGCCAGCAGCTTGGTTAGCGTGCTCTGCTCCTGTGACTGAGGGGACCGGCTAGACCGGCGGTGTTGCTGCTGCTGAGGCATCAACGGTATGGAAAACATAGTACTCATGCTCATTTGCATGCCTGTCATCTTGAGGTGCATGTACCTGCGTGGCAAGCGAAACCTCCGATGCGCCATGCGTTGCATGGTGTCACAACACAGACCAAGACCACGCTCATTGCGTTAAATTCTGACTTGACTTCAACGGAGTTGTCAAGCAGGGCAACAGAACAGATCAGCCTAGGACCCAGATCCAGTTGTGTCGAGCCGTTAGCACGTCTCAGTCACGCCTCGGCGCCACGGCGGTCTGAGCCGCGCTTCGCCCGAGGAGGCACTGTACTGTGATCATCGATGCGTCTCATTCTGAGAATTAGCAGCCACTACTTTCGGTGACAAACGGAGCTGCATCGATACAATAGCATCTGCGATTGGAAGACACCAGGCTCTGCAGCAGAAGCGCACAGCAGGGCGGCGGCTGGCTCACGCACCGTTGTTTCACAGAGTCCTTGAGTGCAGCGAGCATCGCGCTCTGAGCGGCTTCTGGCAGGCGGTTGTACTCGTCCACAACCGCGGGGTCGCACGCCTCACGCAGGACGGCCACGTACTCGGCAGAGGCTACGCTGAAAGGCCGGGCACGGACACCTGTGCCGGTATCCCTGGCTGCAGCGGCGCAGGCGCGGCGCCCGCGGGCCGTCTTGCCCATCAGGAAGCGGCGCTCGACAGGTGTAGCCCTCTTGGTACAGGGTGGTGCGCAGTGTATGAAATGGATCAGGAGGCCTTGAGGCTCAAATATTTGTGTGCCTGCACGCCACAGAGGCTCTCGGATGACTGCAGGCATCAGCAATCTTCCACCGCGTGCATGCTTAGGAATCTGCTGCCGATCCAAATCTAAACGAACAAATCGGGCATCACGCTGAATCCAAACGGGCATCGGCGACAGCACCCCTACAGACAGGGGTTTAAGCAGGGTCAAAACGCGCAAGCACATCAGACGGGGCAGCAGATGGAGCACGCGCAAGCTCGAGCGACGCACGCAATTCAGACGGCCACACATGCAGCCGGGTCCAACGTGGCAGCCACACAGAGGGCACAGCAGCGGGCGCAAACGCGTACAAGGCAGATATCCGAGAGGCCGTGCTGACCAGGAAAGCGGCCACAAGGCGACAACAGAGGCCACATACGGGCTGGGCGACACACGAAGGCAGGGCAGCTGCGGCATCGAGGAGGAAAGGAACAGTGCATGCACATGGGGGCAACGCGCATCACCAAACTGCACAGCATAATCGCCAGGCAGGGGAGAAGAACGCAGTGCCATGATGGGGAAGACAAAGCGAGACGACCGTGCGTACGGCGAGACACCAGAGTCCGGAGGCAAAGGCCCCCGTGCAAGCGGGTTGCGCAGGACAGGAGGCGGACAAAGACGTTGCTTGAGGCGGCCAGCGAGCGGCCAGCGATCGGCCCGACCGCCCCAGCAGAGGCGGGAGCAAAATCTGTGTCAGACGGGGGCATGATACGGACGGGTGGACACAAGGGCATGGCTGCCGCGGGTGTGCCATACGGCAGTGATCAGCGCGGCCAGCATATCAAGGTCCGTAAGGAGGATCTCATTCGAGACGATACAATTCCTCACTCAGGCGGGAACATCCACTGGCAGGCTTTACAATTGGTGCCGGAGTCATGCACAAGCTTGTGACGCAATCCGCGCGCCTCTCACGGCTGCCTGTGCTTTGGTGAAAGCTGAACGCGCCCTGCTTCTGGATCAGGGTGTGATCGGTCCAGCGTGGCATCGGTCAATATCAGATTTTCGCGGATTTCGCAGGTCGTTGACCGCGGCAGGCCGAAAATAGCTCACGCTTCACAGTCACGCGGTGATATCTAACGATACCCGCACGGACTGGTTTTGAGCGGTTGCAGGTGTAGGTTGCCACCCAAACGTTGTGCCCATCACGCGCGCATCGGAACTGGCGTACATGTGGCGCACCTGTTCGTGTTCTCCAGGCCTGCGCCTGGTTCTGGTACAGACTCACCGACTCACTAGCATCTGTGCATGCTTGCCCGGGTGCAAATGGGTGGCTGCTTCCTCATAAACACGCTCGTGTCGATCCGCGCTCGACAGCTGAGCTCGCGTCGCGCACGGAGTTGATTGATAATGCAGAGGAACTGAACGCAGTGGTACATGAAGCCGATCGGCCAGCTCAAGACATGCAGTGTAGCAGAATGTCATAATGCCCGGCGTTTCGGTAGTCCCAATATTAGCCCTGGTGCAGTCAGCTAACCGCAGGATCCACGGAGGTGATCTGCAGGGAGACAATTGGTTGATGGAAAATCATGTGGGCGAGTTTGGGAAGTTTGTCTCCGGCGAATCTGCATCAATTGGTTCTGCTAGAGTCGACCCCCTGCTCCAGATAGTGAGTCCAGCCCGGTACCTGGGCATAGTGCCGCACCATTATAATTCACACCAGTACTGCACTGATACCTGGGTTCAGCTGCAGTGCACGTCAGTTGATCGACGCGGTTGGATAAGTGTACTTATAGCTGCATGTGGGGGCCCACAGTTGTGGGTGCCAGCCAGCGAACACCTCATCATGATGCGGACACTCGCTGGAGGCATGTGGCTTCTGCAGGGCGCTGCTGCCGTTACGTGCAGACCAAGATAAATAACAGAATTCGTGCATCGCGCCAGACGTCTCAGTCCTCAGTCGGGCATCGATCACAGCACCCCTGCGGAACCGTCTGTACAAGAGGCGGCTTGTAATCATGGGCGCCATGCTCCTTATGTCGCTCTTCGGGACAAGGATGAACTCACGAAGTCATGGAAAAAAAATCCCCAATCGGACATCACGGCAAACCCTAACGGGCATCGGGCACAGCACCGCTGTGGAGAGGGGCGGAAGAATGACGCACCAACCAGGTGTTCACCGATGCCCATGCCTAGGCAAGTGGTAAGCGCGGTCTCAGGCGCCTACCTTAGGTATTCATGACCATTCCAGGGGCGGATGAGAATGAGGGCACAGTCCCACAGGGTACAGAAGATCTAGAGTGGATAGGAGACGGGGGCAGACGGGAACAGGTCCAGTCGCCACCCAAGCCTCTACATGCGAACACATGCAGGGGCACCCGCATGATGCTCGTGTCAGAGTTGTCATTGCCCCAGCTGCCAACAAGCCCATGGACACAACAACCGTTTATGCCAGCACGAAACCAAGCGTTTTTTTGTACAAACACACCACACCAAGAACACACATAGCAACCAATGTAGTGTACAAGTGTTGGGTTCGTTGGAGGCGGGCATCTGGAAGTGGAGAGAAGGGCTCAACCAGGAAGGGCGCTGACATCACCGCCGGCCCTGGCGTTCTCCACTGACAGCCTGCCGGCGCTGATGACTGATTGATGAGCCATCGAATGCAGGCCGCTACCCACAGCTCGTCCCCCACGCTCTGACATTCAATACAGCCTCCACCCACGTGCAACCCCCCCCCCCCCCCCCTCCCCCAGCTTCCATCCTAGCTGCACTCGACGCTGGCCCGCCCCCCTATGCCCGGCCCATCTTGAGCCACGCCATGACGTGTCCTTAGCCGCCGTGTTGCCGGCAGTGGCTCAGGCACACTGTGGTCTGAGGCCATGGCCGTCAATGTCGAGTGTAGCTGCGCAAATTGGTCAAGTGTGGCGTCAGGCCATGGCCCTGCTGGCTGCCGCGGCCAGCTCTGCGCCGGCTAGGCGCCGTTGTACCCAGCACCAGGTATTTGCGTGCTGACTCCATCCTGTTGCGCTAGGTCAGGATGCTGTGTATTTGCACTGCCAGTCTTGATTGTGGAGTGCTTCTGTGAGTACGGTTCATGGCAGCATGTACGGCTGCTGAGCTGCCTTTGATTTTTGTTACCTGCTTCGTTCCCTTGGCGCTGCTGGGGCCTTGATCGATTTGAGTGTAACACAGCTTCCAAATCAGGCCCCTGTCTGGGTGTGCTGTGTTATGTCCAGTCAGTTGTTCTTTACCAAAAAGTTTTGCCGCTCTGCACGTTCACGGGCTTGCCGGCAGCGTATTCTACGTACACGCTGCCGATGTATGTCTGCTGGCGATGGGACCTCGTTGCCTGTGTCCATGCATCCCAGGCATCTGAGCGCAGTCACAACAGATGCCTCGCTCAGCGACATCTGGGTGTGCCAATACATGCTGTCGTGTGCCTGACGTCTGCAATGCGCAGCAAGGCACCTACGCGCGGCCAGTGCATCGCGTCTGCAATGAATTGCATTTCCTGCATCCACCAGGTGGCTGATATTGCTAGTCTGGATGCTTCTGCTGATCAAAGGCCAAACGATCTCAAACATGCAGTCGAATGCTGTCATGTTTTTTGCATTCCAATCCAGGGCCAGTATACAGCAATGCAGACGATCAATGCTGATGGCATGTCTGGACACTGTTGGCTCCAACTCAGCCTGTCTCTCAGGCCTGACTGCACTTACAGCCCCGATCTTCTTTCATCACTTTCTTGTCGCTGTTGTACGTTATGGTCAACTCGTCCCCGGCACCCACCGCCCGCTTTGTGTACACCACCATCACAGCGCCCCTGGCAGCAGTAAGTCATTCATTGCGATGATTGTCATCTGTACTCTACACAGCCGGCACACTGGGAACGACTTTCACGCAGTTGCTGTCATTACGGTGATTGAATCACGCCCCCACAGCCAACAAGCTGCAGTGATAGGTATTGTGATCGTGACAGTTTGTGCCGATTCTGTGGCTGTGGCCGTGGTAGTTTACGGTACACAAGCGGTCCACAAAGGGCGCAGCAACCTCGACCCTCTCAGCCACAGGAAGGTAATCATTGGAGGATGGCAGCAGAGGCAGGACTCGTGCAGATATCCGCTGCTGCATCTCTGGAAGCGCTGCGAGAGGCAGTACACGAGAATGCGGGGCGAAAGGATTTTTTTCGTCCGGGCAACGCATCGTGTGCGCAACTAGGGGCTGATCTGACGCCGCTTGCACAGCCTTTGAACGGAGCGCAGCGCCCGCTGCGTCGGTCATGAATTTGTCATCCCGGCAGAACACGAGCTGGCCACGGCCATCGTCCGTTGCGCAAACAAGCGCTGGATTGATGACGACCACTGTGCACGGGGGGAGGTCACTTGTGGCCAACAGTTCACGGCCCTTGCCAGGGATCTTCACCAACACTGCATGCTTCACCATGTCTGTGTAGTATTGGATGGGAGATTTTCTAGCTTGGACACGTCTGCAAAACAGTAAGAGCTGATGTTGCAAATGGTTGGCACCAGTGCACCGAATCCGACACAAGGACACCAGGACGTGCTGTAGGCGGCCACTGGCCGCCTTGATGGACCAGGTGCCGCGGTTGCAGCGGCGCTGGCCGGCCCCGCGTCTTGTCGTGCTGGCCCGCCCCGTCTTCTCGTGGGCTGCCGCGGGGAGAGCGATGCGGCACCGCCAGTGCCCTTCGCGCCCCGCCCTCAGGCCCCTGCCGGGCAGCCGGAGGGGGAGGGCTGGTACGCACTGAACTGTGGGGGGCGTGAGCCCCCGGGCTCTCACGGGCGGGGGGCCCGTGATGGAGTGCTCGAGTGGGGCCGGCTGTAGTGGGGGTGCTGCTGTTGGGGGGTCGGTGGTGGCCGGGTTTGCTGGGGTGGACGGTAGTACGCAGCGTGGCTGGTGGTTGCTGTGTGCGACTGTGAGCTCATGATGCATTCTGCTGCGTGCAAATTCCAGTCTGAATGCGCCGCTGCAACATGAAGATGACACCTGTGCCAGATCTAGGCCTGATGCTGATTTGTGTCAGCTAGTTGCTGGTGCTACAGTGTAGCAATGTATGCAAGAGAGTGCGATAGCAGGATCTTTGGTAGACTCAGAGTGCACTGTAATAACACCTGTCCATTTTGTGGAGGCATTACTAGTACATCTGGGGTACTCACTGTGCTCTCACGGTCAGTGTGATACGCAATTGATGAATCTCTATGATCAGTGTTGCTCTGCCACATCACGGTGAGTGAGTGAACGTTGCCCATATGACATATACATTATCATGTGCACCGTGGTGTAGCTACATCTAACTACAATTGCAGCGACAGCAGTGAAAGGGCAATTGGAAGGCCACTGCAGCCGCATTACAAGTGGTGGCTCGCGCACTTTTTCCTGACAACATCTTTAATTGCAGCAAGCATTACTTCTGAAATGCGTCTGGCAAGCGGTCATACTCTTCCACAAGCGGTAGCAGGCACTTCTCACGCAGGACCGCCTCGTACTCTGACGTGTCTGCGCTGAAGCCACGAGCACCCAAATAAGTGCTGCTGGCCACATTGGCGCCAGAGCGTCGGCTGTGTTTGCTCTTGCCCATGATGATGCCGGGGTGGGCTGGTGCAGTGTTCAGAGCCCATCCTCCAGCACCCTTTGGCGCAACAAGGAGCGTGCAGGCTTTTGGTTCTGAACGTACACATCCCACATTCTGGACCTCAACCACCTTCGGTTGTTTCGGAATTCAAAGAAAGTCGAAAATTTTGCGGCAGGCATTGGAACTTGAGCGTACTTCAGCTTATGTTTGTCGCAACGGTGCACCGAGGTGTTCCGCGTCCAGAGCGCTGCAGCTAGCTAATAAATAGTACCATGCCCGGTAGCACATCGCACCAGCTGGCTGTTGCAACAGCTAGCGGGGCTTGCGCCCGATCGGGCGCCCGGACGTCCTGGCATAGAAGCAATGACAAGTTAGCAACGGGTGCACACCTGCATGGCTCGCTTCGTTCTATCAATATTCCCGTGACCTGTAGCGGGCACTCAGCGGTCTCTGCAGACCCCCCCCCGCTGTAGTGAACCAAAGCTGAGTGTCCCCGTGGCCACTGATAATCCAAATCTGCCCGTCCACCTTCGACACTCCACCTTGAGTTCAGATGAACAAGTATGAGTCGACGTGTCTCGTGAGAACGTTCTCGCAGGGTGCTGTGGTCGATGCCCGCTTGCGTTAGGTGTGATGCCTGACATATGGATGTCTGCTTTTCTCTTCTCTTTTTCTGTTCAGCCAGCTTGTGATCAGGCACACAGTGGAATGGACGCATGGGGTTTCAACAGCTAGATATCTAGACAACAAGCTATGTAAGCGTCACTTGCAGCTGTGTGCCAGCATGGATGCTGGCACACAGACACCCAGTGCCAAGGTGGTAGCGGCCACTGGTGTGGCGACACGACACAACCAGAAAGCGCTCCTGCAGTGAACGCATTGCCTGCGGTGGCTGGCCTGCCTGGCGTACCCTGCAAGCTACAGTCCGGCTTCCTTCCCCACTTGCCTGGCCTCTACAGGTGGTCTGCTAGCTGCCTGATCAGTCATCAGGCATCTAGAGGCCTGTCAAGCTGCGGTCGCTAGCCCTGCAGTTAGCGGCGGCAGCCGAGCCCCTGCAGGATACGCAACTGCCTGCCAGAAATCCCTGCATATGCGAAAGCAGACACTCACAGACGAGCAAATTGTGTGGCTTATGCAGAGAGAGACCAGTATGCCAAGTGCTGGCCATGTGGCACCAATGGACTGAAGCACGTGCGCCGGAACGTGCCACCTGCGGCTGCAGAAGCTTGCGAAAGGCATGTTGCTAAAACCACGCATTTATTGCTACGTGCGGTGTAGTGGTCGCGGTTCAGTGTTGCTATGTGCGGCAAGTTGCTGAAACCGCACATTCGGACACATCCAGCACGAGTCGGCACACAAACCCTCGCATCCAGCCCCATGCCCCGGGAGTGCTGCAGCAGTCTTAGAACGGACGTGTACATGGCCACGAACGGGCTGGTGGCGGTAAACGAATACATGCATGCAGCAGTCAGTAACACACCCTCCGTTGGCGCGACTCAAGCCAGCCAGCGGCCGGCGATCCTTCTGTGGCCTTCCGGGGTGGGGAAGCTTCCGGTCAGGTACACCTTCTCCTGTGACCGGAACGCAGAGCCAACCCTATGAGAGTGCTGCTGAGTCAACCCATAGTGCTGCTGGGTTTGGCGTGATGCCCGACAGGATGTTGTTTTAAGGGTGTGCACGACGCATATGCGAGGTGTGGGAGACTGTGGCCGCTGCAGTCAGTCTGATGACATCAGCGCGAAGGCTGTGAGAGTTACATCATCATGCTGGTCCCGCGTGCTGTTGTGCATTGTGCCTGATAGCGTTCTGAGACGTTCTTGAGAAGGTACCTATGCCAATTTGGCAATGTAATATGGCTGCAGGCAAGCATTATGATGGTCAAAATTCAATAAGGCTGCCATATCATGAGCCACAGGTCATCATGACATCCTGCTGCATCCTGCACTTGTAATCGTGCATAACAATACATGAGCTTGCCAGAATGGGCCTGTGCAGTGTACAGACCGGGGAGCTGCCGCTGGTGATCCGACTTACATTTACCTCAATGTGCATTGTGTGAGGAAAGCCAATTCAATCGTCATCGGCGTTGCTGTGATTCGGATCTAGTGCTTTGCTTCACTTTGTCAATGTTCCACTCTTTTCGACGCTGCAGCTCTGGCTGTGTAACACTGGGAATCCTTCAGTCTTTCTACATCTTAACATGCTCTGAATACTCACAGCTGGTCATTTCAGGATGCCTCACCACAGTCATGCATAGTTGTAAGCATCCTCAAAGCCAGTCTATGGCCGCAATGGGCCCTTCCATTGCATTCATGTAGCGGTATGCCAGGTACTGACGGCCCCCTGCCTCGTCTCTATCGTATTCTTTCGGTCAATACAAGGCCCATGGCATTTGCGAGAGGTGTGACCGAGCCGCCCAACTGTCCCTCGACCGCCCCATCTCAGGCTACACGACTCACTGAAGAGATGTAGACCAGGTTGCCACTGCAGCGCACACAGGCACAATTGGATCGTGCTAGTCATGCATCTGACCAACACTTGCCCATTCCTAAGCTCTCAAGCCGACACAGAATCTGGCGAGAGCGCCCTTGAATACAAATGGGCTGCAGAGGCGTGTCGCCCTAAGAGAATTGCATCGCCCACATCAGTTCACACCCTCAGGCTCGTGCACACCCGGTCTACTGTGCTCCAGGCATTCAGGCGTTGTCAATTTGTGAGCACATGTACAAAACGGTGACATTTGCAGCTGCACTCGATGGCAACGACACATGCAGATCTGGCGGTCCACCAGCATGGTCCGCCCCCCACACTCCCGCCCCCCAGATCAGCAGCTCCGGCACGGCTCACAGCGGCTGCCATCCCAGGCGGGCGCTTCAGGTCTCTGCGAGCAGCAGCGCCTCGAGGTCCAGGCAGGCTGCGGCGGTCGGGCAGTCGCCGGCCACCATGACCATGTCGCTCGTCTTCATGTTGACGACGTGCAGCTCCGTGCGGTGGCTGTGCTCGATGCCGGGCCGCATGAGGTACCGCGCGCTGCCCACCTTCAGGTACACCTTGCCGCTCTTCATCACTTGCAGCGTGCCGATCTGCAGGCGGCCGGCTGCTGCTCGTCCATTCGAGTCACCAGACAACACCACATGTACACACGTGTGGCGGGCAGAGTCTGCCAACGCGCCTGGTCGCGCACCTTCAAGTTGACATTGATTTGCGAGTCGCAAGACCGGTCCTCGGCAAAATGCAGCCACATACAGAGCTAGAATTCGACCAGAGGCGCATCACGACAGCCAAAGCTCACATCGGATGCACGTGCTCCATGGCCCCAAGCAACAGACAGGGCTCCTGCCCACGTGCTCTATTACTCTCAGGTCGCATGGCCGTGCAATCCAGGAGCCGCATACACATCGAGCAGCCCCGAGCACCACAGCGCTTTGTGACTCAGGCACGAGCCTGGCAGCAAGAGCGTCGGGAGAACGAAAGCGGGCGCACCCTTCCGCTGGGCAGTGCCCTCAGCAGCTCCGGGCCTCTGTGGAACTTGGGCTTTGGCTTGGTGCCCTCTGGCAGCGGCTGGCTCTCAGAGGTGGGCGCCTCGAGGGCGGCGCGCTCCGCAGCCTCAAATAGCGTCACGGACGGCATCAGCGGCGGCAGCTGCAGCAGCGCCACCACGCCGTCTGGCGTGGCGTGCGTCAGGCCGAGCTCTTGAGCCACCGGCAATTCCTCCGGAACCTGAACTGCCCCTGAGATGGTTCAGCAGCTGTTTTGAAGAAAGCGTTGTTGCATCGCTCACCTCTAGCATCACAGCCGCCGCACCCGATGCTTGCAAGCATAGCATAACGTCGCACCTCTATGCAAAGCATGGTCATGTGGTTATTCAGAAACATTACAGGCAAACACGGGCAGCTGTGGACCATGGAGCCCCACGGCACAGCCAGGAGCAGCAGTCTGCCCTGTCTGGGCAATCGCCCGCTGGAGCTGCAAGGCACAACTCCGCCGGTTCAGCCGGCCACTCAAATCAGAAGCTTGTACACACGCCCGAAGTCAGCGCGGCCAACAGGCAGGCGCAGCGACAGCAGCCGTTACGGGTCCATCTTGCACACATGAGCAAGGACCACTTGAGTGCAGCACAGAGCAACTATGCCAAGATACTGAGATTGCAGCACTATATCACTAGACTACAATCACTTAGCACGTCGCGATATACTAAGTGATTGTAGTGTAGCGGTATAGTACTGCGATCTCAACAGATACAGGCACCGCGGAAGGCTGGTGGACAGAGGGGCCAACACTGTGGCCTCATGGAGCTGCAGGGCGAACCTGTGTAGAGAGGTCCTCGGGGAGACCCGCATCCATCGCCACATTGGGGTCATGTGGGTGGTCGACATGCCTGAAAGGGATCGTCACCGGATAGTATGACTCGCGGTCAAACAAAGGCTCCCTGACCTTTGCAGGCTTGTCAGCCATGTCTTCGTCCGGGAATATGATCTCTCCATTCTCGTTCTTGATGCCTTTTGCTGCAGCTTTGCTGGCGCCACGAGCGCCGCCACCTCCGGAGCCCCCTGCCTGGCCAGGTGCTTTCGCCTTGGTGATTTGGTCCCATGACCCAAACGCTGCATGAAGCGAGTCGGACGGATGTGGGGGGTGCAGCACATACAGAAGCACATGGCCAAGGGACCAACAAAGTCGTAGTAAGTACTGCATTTCTGGCTTATGCCTTGAGTGGACAAAGCTAAGAGGCATACACTGCTGTCCAGATTCACCAAACGCGACTTGGAACTTGGATCCTCGGTTGGTTCGAGATAATGGCTTGCGTGAAGGCCCTTTGGCAGCCTCGGCCTGCCGCATGAGGGCCGCGAACGGATCATCGTCATCCCCTGCATTGGATGGACCTGCACCACTTGCAGCGGAGGCCTCCGTGCTCTTTGGAGTAGCCTTCGGCTCCTTCTTCACGGGCCGTTTGGGGGCAAACTGTGTCAGCAGCTATCAGTCAGTGAACTTCATGGCAGACGCGCTACTCATGTCCCATGTAGCTGCGTATCTGGTCAGGCGGCAGGTGCTTGTGCATACCCGCCTTGTCTTTTCGAGCTTGCCTGCACAACCAGGCAACTTCAAGACAGGTGATCAAACTCCTGTCGAAGACAAGTGTGACAGGAGGAGTGCATGTGCAGAAGGTGGACTGCATGTGCAGAAGATTGTGGGCCGCACCTAGCCGCTGCGGTTTTTCAGGCATTGCTCGGCTTGCAGTATCACCAGCTGCCTCTCAGATGTCAGCTACAAGGCAAGATATTATTGCCCTGTCATCCCAAGTCCGAACGGAGGCCGTAGCCGATGCACTCGGGCCCAAGGATGGAGCCCTTCCGTCTTGGGTGCTTGCTGGCTCAGCGTTGAAATTTAGGCCGGAGAGGAATCGTGTGCGTATGCCATTCAGAGAATCATTGGTATACGGTTATATGCGCACTATGTCTTCTTGTTCAGAACGCGGCATGCTCACGGGAGATCCACGAAGCGATGCCACGAACGGCATTGCACATCAGCATTAGGCATGCAACGGATGCGATCAACAACGCTGGGTGTTGGGAACCAAGAACACCTTCATTTGATTTCCGAATATGATCATCGATCTGTCATGCCCTGAGACGGCCGATGCGCGCTCGTCCCAACGCGTGCAGCTTGTCTCCGACAGGCTGCGGCAAAGTCACCCAAGACACAGATTATCAGCCCAGCCTGCGCTCATGATTTGGCTGCATGGCTACCTCAAATTTGACAAGATTTGTTGTAATATTTTCAGTGTTCTTCTTCACGGTCATCCGGAAGTTCTGTTGTGAGTCGTAGTGTCGCTAGCGCTAAATATGTGCTTCTTCGAGAGTCGCAGCGTTGCGAGCAAGTCTGTATTTAGAGAGAACAATTGAGCCCCTTTCACAGGACATACTCAACTGACAGAATGGCCAGTGAACGCAATCGTGATCCAGTTGACTTGCACCTAATACATAAAGTAGCTCTTGGACGTTGTGGCGACGTCCACAATGGAGCTGAAGAGCCGACCAATCCCCCTCCACGCGCAGCCGATCAGCGGCGAGCGGAAGTATGGCTCTTCATAGAATCGACTGCGGTATGCTCAGAAGCAGTAGCTTCATTGACACATTCAACCAGCCCAGCCAAGCGGAACCAGCCCGCTGCGCGCCCCCAATGTTCGACAACAACTTCAGAAAAGAAACCAACTGAACACCGTGATGGTGTCCTTAGATGTTGTGAATCAGTAGGGGGAGGGGAGAAGGATGCGAGATCAGCAGTAGCACCGATCACCATGAGAAAAGCTGGTGCATCCGCAGCACACGATGTGCGTTCATGATCTGTCTGTCACAGACTTTGTATTGAGAATGTACACTGCTTCATGTGACGATTCTGCTGATCCGATATTCCGCAGATCATGGCCTCCGGTTGTGCCACTCCATGGATGTGTCTGCAGTCTGCAAAGCAGGATCCGCAAGAAAACCCCAGGCCCAAGAAAAAGTCCCGGAAATTGCCGAAGGCGACACCATCAAAGACCACAATGCTAAATTCGGATCTGTTGAATCTGCTCGCTGATGCCCCAGAAATCGCCATGCCTGAAAACATACATGATGAAGCTGTCAAACACGGATGGACCATCCAAAGGGCTCAGCATATATACAGCATCATGGAACATGGGGCTGAACTATCCAAAAATCAAGGTCCGATCCATGCCAGCAGCATGCTGGAGCTGTGAAAACACTCACACAGAGAAGATTTTGATCTTTTCATCAGTGCAGGACCACGCCAAGTCGCTAAGGACGTCTGGAAAGCTGAACAATTAGAATGTTACAAGAGCCAGCAGACCGTTGATGACATCGAGGAAATGTTTGCCCTCATGATCAAAGTGCGCGGGAGGTCCAACATGAAGGGCTACCGGGTTCCGCTCGTTACCAAGAGTTGCCATCAGTGTCAGTATCAGGGTGTCTGGCATTTGTGCGAATGTGACGATCCGTCTTGTGATCACAACAAGAAGCTGCATCAAGTTCCCAACAAGATCAGCGCTGAGCTCTGTTCACAGTTCGTCTGTGACATCTGCCTAACGGAACAGTACTCGACCGTGGCTTTCACCAAGAAAGAGCTGCAGCGCATCTGCCCTGCATGCCGTGGAGTATGCATCTGCCGCCGCCATCTTCGGGAGACGACAAATCGTGCGCACCTCGTGTGGATGATGAACATCCACGCAGTACACAAACGCCATCGGAACCACTCAGCTTGCTAATGAGATCAGGCCAAACGATGTTAACCCTGTAGACGTGCACCCAGACTTAAGGCAGATGTGCACCCAGACTGTCGACGTGCACCCAGACTGCAGAGCTGTGCGTGTCAGCGCCATCACGAGTGCCCACGTTTGCAGGCCTGCCGCTGCAAGCTCGAGATGTGAGCCCACAGCGTTCCATCAAACTGTCACGGCTCTCGGTGTCCTTGCTGCTCCCCAGCCTCCAAAGCTGCATGCAACAGTGGGTCAACGAAGCATATCGAGATGGCATCGACCATCTGTGCGACGTGTGCCTCCAGCTCCAGCTCCTGAATTCATGTGCATTGCTATGTGGCACGGGTAGCAGGGATGCTCTGGCTCAGTGGTGCCCTCATTCCTGCCTCTGCCGTGACCCAGTGCTCCTGCTGTGGTGACGGAAACAAGGGCTGCTGCTGTTGCAGGTCAAGCAGACGAAGCTGACACAGGAGCGGTGCATCTGCAGCCGGTGCCAAACATGCATCTCCTCCATCTACCGCACCTGCACCGACTGCAGCGTAGACCTGTGCGTGCGGTGCTGCAGCGAACTGCGGAGGAGCAGCACCGCAAGCACGGCGCCGCTGAAGTGTCCCAGCCCATACTGCGATGGCGGCCCGATGCAGATCCGGCGGCTTCTTGCCGCCAAGCACATCAAGGTGATACAAGAGATGTGCATATCTGTCTGTGCTCAGCAAGCAGCTGCGTGGCGTGTCCTGGACGGTGTTCAGCATGCCTTCGGGCAGCTCGCGACTGCGCCACGCGGCCTGACATTCACGGAGGAAGCACAGCCCGACGCCCTCCACGCCCCCCCGCCTCTGGTGCCGCCGCAACCTCCTGGCGCCTGCTTCACTGCACACGGCTGCCGCCGCGCAGCAGAGGGCCTGCCTGCTACACCGCAGCTAGCGCTGTGCGTGCCGTCCGCTGTGCACACAGTCAAGCCGACAGTGGAGCAGCGACGCTGCGCTGTTGTGAAGGCAGAGCAGCGTGACAGCGGCGCTGTGGTGAAGCCCGACCCAAGCGCATCCGCCATGCATGCAGTCGAGCGTTTCACCGCCGCGCCGACGGTACTCCAGCGCCGGTATCTCTTGCCGACTCGTCCGCCACACGCTTCAGCCACGGATGCGGCTCCCGCCATGGTGCCTCCTCCTCGGAATACGGCTGCCATAGCCAAGGCTGCCGCCGGAGACCCGAGTGTCCCCGCTGCTTCCGGATCGGTGGCTGCCAGATGCAAGGGCGAGGTGGAGGCGTTGCCTGCAGATCATATTGGAGCGCAGAGGGACCCCGGCGGCTCTGACGTGCTCGCCAGCCCAAGCAGATATTCCAGTGTCGCCGCGCCTGTGCGCAGCCGCCGCAGCGCGCCTGCCCAGGCCATGCATACACCGGACGGCAGCATCGTGCCTCAAGCAAATCATGTATCCACGCGTGCTGTGCACGCTGCGGGCACCGTCGCGGCCCTGCGCTCAGATGCGGTTCTCCCCCAGTCGTCACAGCAACTACACGCTTCTGTTCCGGGCGCAGGCAGCGCGCATGGCCGCGGCCCCCCAACACTGGCCGAGGCAAAACCTGATGCAGCTGCAGACCTGTGCAGCGCACACGGCGCGCGTGCGCACACGGCTGAGCCCATGGCGCGGCCCCGCAGCAGCGCACCACCAGCTCATGCTGGCGTTGCTCTGACGGCAGCGCCCAAGCGGTCGCCGTCGCTTGCATCCAGCGGTGCTGAGGTGCTGCCCCCGCGTGACGACGGAGCCGCCGCTGGGCCAGGTATTGCATTTCGAAGCGAACTGCGCAGCGTTCTCGTGCGGAGAGACCTTCAGGGCAGGCCTGTTCCCATGGCCGCTGCACAACTCGGTCGCCGGCCGCAGCCCGGTCTCACACTGCGGCGCGCAGCGAGTGCTGAGCCTGCGCACTGCAACATTCATGAGGCTGGCATCCGGTTTGCTGGCCTGAACGACCTGGCGGGCAGACCGCCAGCTGTATTCCAGCGCCCTGCTGCAGCAAGCATGGCAGTGCCCGCGCGAACCCGTGGCGCTGCCATGACAGACACCTCGAGCGACGCAGCACTCTCTGAGTCCGATGAGGACTATCAGATGCAGGAGAGTGATCCTACATTTGTCGCGGTCGCGACGACTACAATGCGCACACGTGCGTCCGTTGTGCCCGGCACCGGCCTGCAGCGCCGCCGCTGGGGCACTGCGGCTCGACTACGCAGCCGGAGTAGCACGCGCGAGACGAGCCCAGATGAGGTGGATTTTCGGCACAAGAGCCCTGACAGCAGTGAGTACGCTTTTCCTGCCCCCCCCGCTCGGCGCCAGGCCGCGGCCACGGCGTGCCCGGCCACCCCGGCCACCCCGGCAGCAGGCACGACAGCACAGCCTTTCGGCAGCCCGGCACAAGCCGGCGGCCGCTCCAGCGTAGCACTAGCATCGCCAGCCAACCGGCGAGCACCGGCAAGTACAGGGAAGAACCGCGCGGCTCCTGGCAAGTCGCCGTTGAAAGCACAGAAGGCGGCTGCGGTGGGGGGCAGCCCTGCACGGCTCCGCGACGTCCCGCGAGGCGTAATACCAAAGTCACAGTGGATCCCTGTCGCCCTACCGGTGCGTGGGCCCACAGCCCATGAGCGACTGTTCGTACAGCCGTGCGGTGATGCCACATCGTGTCAGGCGCCTGCCATGCGTGGTCGTTGCGGCTGAGGCCTTTGCAGCTGCGCTGATGTCAGGTGCTGCTGCAGGGGAGCAGGTCTCCATGGGCGCCGACAGAGACTGAAGCGGATCACATCCGAGCGAAATCCGTGCCGCAGGTGTTCTGCAAGGACCGGCCCGGGGGCCTCAGCATGAGCCAGTGGGGCGACAGGCTCCGGCTGGCGGCATGGAAACTTGACAACACGACGGTGCAGCAGCCCCTCCCCACGCTCGCATCCATTCTGCAGTCTGAATGGGTGCTGGTTCAGTTCAGCTTGTGTCCGGCATTCGGCCATGGCTGATATGTCTGATGCATTGTCATACTTGCTTGCGTTGATGTTCTACCACTCTGTAGAGCATAAATCTGTAACGTTTCTCACATTCTGCTGCATGCAACTGTATGGACCGCAGTCAGGCATGTGGCATGCGCCACGGCACACCCCCCGCCACATACCACAGTGCTTGGCAAGCGCAGGGCAGCTTCACGCTGCGTGCCTCTGGTGTGTGCCACCCTCAAGACGCCTCTGAACGTGTCTAGGGGGAGAACTATATCCTGTGTGTGGATGGCGCAGAGCTGCGCAGCGCGACCGACCCGGACGCGGGCACCGGCGGCGGCCTAACTGTCCCGCAGGCCGAGGACGTCGTAGCCGCGTTCTGGCGCGAGTGGAGCGCCGGCAAGCCGGTGCTCGTGAAGAACGTGCGCGGCAACATCTCCTGGGAACCCAAGGTTCGCCTGCCAGCTGCCCTCCGCCAACATGTGTCCCCACAATGCGGCCGCTGCTGTGCTGCCGCCGTGCCTCGTTCGGCGATTGCACACTGATGCAGCATGTGTCGCTCGGCAGTCCATGAGACCTGCTGCACCCGCGACCGCATCAGAGCCAGGTCTGCAGCTCATCTGACTCGCCGCCACACATGAGCAAGCTGCAGCAGGGCTGCTGTGGATCAGGCACAGGTGTGGCAGGCGCACATGGGCGCGCTGCGTGGCGCGGGCTTTGAGTGTCGGCTGGGGTGCAGTGCATGCGGCGCGCCACGACCGAGCTCGGCAACAAGAAGGCGGACACGGTGAAGAACGAGGAGCCGCTCAACGTGCAGCGGTGCGACGCGTGGACGTGGCTGCAGATGAAGCCCGCCACCTTCTTCCACGCCTACGAGAACGAGGGCAAGTGGGCCGCGCCCCTGAGCTCCAAGCCTGAAGAGGAGCCGCCGCTGCTGAAGCTCAAGGACTACCCCCCCGCCGCAAACTTTGCATCTGTCCTGCCGCGCCACATGCAGGTGAGCCCTCTCCTCCGGATCCGTTTCTGAGGTGTTAACTTTGCCAGTGCTGGGTGCTCATGAAAAACATCGCCGCTCATGACAAGCACCGCCGCTCATGACAAAGGCCGCCGCTGCAGGACTTCCTGGGGATGCTGCCGGTGCCGCACCTCACGCGCACCGACACGACCGTCCTCAACATGGCCACCACGCTCGGCGCCTCCTGCGTGCCGACCGACCTTGGGCCCAAGTGCTACATCGCACTCGGCCGGCCGGAGGAGCGCGGCGCGGGGGACTCGGTGACGCGGTGCCACCTCGACATGTCGGACGCGATCAACATCATGCTGCACGCGCCGCAGCCCCCTTGCGGCCCTCCCCGCACCACGCAGCCCTGGCAGCCGCCCCACTACCAGGTGCGCAGCCACTGCACTGCCGTCCATGCCATCCGGGCTGGCGCTGCTTGCGGTGAGCCCTCGGCTGCGGAGGTCCCGGCCCGCTGTGTCCACACACCACGTCGCTAATGCATTAGACCAACTTGCTGCGGTATTCTGAGCACGGACGCGCACCTGGACTGCGAGGCGTGCTGTGCATGCCGCGCCGTGCTGCGCATGCAAGGCACGGGCACCGCCGGCAGCATTTCACACGCCGGGCTTTGGCGTGTCAGACTCGTGGTTCAGATTGTTCTAGGGCCTGTGCCGGGAGCAGCCCTGGTGAGCTGATCGAGGAACTTTTGCTGTTTGATTCCCCTCGGTGGGTGCTTCGTAGTCAATGTGTTGGAGCATGAACCCAGAGCGTCTACCACTGTGCGGAGCACCACTGTGGTTGCACTGCGTACTCAGTCGGGTGCGCGTGCAGGGCGCGGGCGCGGTGTGGCACGTGTGGCGGCGGCAGGACCTCGACGCTCTGCGCCGCTTCATGCGCGCCAACCAGCGCCACTTCCAGGACGTGACGACGGCGAGCGGCCATGTGGAGCTCGCGGAGTGGGAGGACCCCGTGCACTCGCAGCGCTTCTTCCTCACCGACGCCCTCCTGCAGAAGCTCCTGCAGGACACCGGCGTGCAGCCGTGGCAGTTTGAGCAGAACCTCGGCGAGGCCGTCTTCATCCCCGCCGGCTGCGCCCACCAGGTGCCGCACCCGTGGCCCCACGCGCTGCGCTGAACATGCTACGTGCTGCACTCTGTTGCACTGCGATAGATCACAGCCTCGGCCCCATGTGCTGTGCTGCGTGCTGCGTGCTACAAAGGATCGGCGACTGCTGAACTGGCAGGTGGCAGAGAACATGTATGCAGTTGTGACGCTGCAATCCGGGCGCGTCTCCTCTGGTGCGGCTCGGATGTCGCTGACATGTGCGGGCGCGGGTGCAGGTTCGGAACCTGATGAGCTCCATCAAGGTCGCGGTCGACTTTGTGTCGCCTCACAACATCGGCCTGTGCCTACACATGGCGCAGGAGATGCGGGCTCACCGGGACGTGGCGACTCCATTGGAAGACGTGTATGGGGACAAGCAGGAGTTTGAGCATGAGGACCGGCTACAGGCCGAGACCATCCTCGTCTATGGTGCCATGCACGCGTACAGTCAACTCACGTAGACGCCCTTGTGTGACTTCAGATAAACGAGGGATCCACTGAAGGCAGCTTTGGCCAGTTCTGTGGGATTGTGCTCGGTCGCGAGGAGCAGACTCGTTTGTATGTGAGCTTGCAGAGCGTGTTATATTACACAGAAGTACGGCCATTCCATTCTATTGTTTAGATAAAGGGGGCCAAAAAGTAGAGGGACGACAGGGCAGCACTCCGGTACACGAAGTTGTGAAAGTGGCATCAGCAGCAGCAGGGGACGCTGCGCCACTGCGGCTCAAACAAACCACAAATTTGTACAGCATTGTAAAGTATCTGGCATGCGTGAGCAGCGAGGTGGTTGACAATCTGTCACGTGTAGTGTTCAAGTGCATGCAACGGCAGGCTAGCTGAGTGAATGGCACAGGCTTCAACGAGGTACATTAATCTGGGCATCACGTGCTCCTGTGAATCAACATGATAGACTGCCCACACATGCCGTGAAATGAAACGTTAATCCTGACTTACAGTCGCTTGGAGTCCTGCTGCTTTGGTAGAGGCACAGCGTCAGTGAGTAATGCTCAAGGGTTGCCAAGGGAATTGCATGCCGTGGCATTGACACATACCAAGGACTGTGTCACCTTGAAATTTCCAGGCTCATTACCCGTACTATTCCACCGCAGCAGACATCAGCATCGCCAGACAGTCCGACTGTAGCCAGAGAAGCGGCGGAAATTTTTTCTTCAAAGTCTGCGCCATGCAGGCAATATGAATTGCTACAGCTTTCAGTATTAAGGAGGGTGCATTCGAGCCACACCGCTTGCACCTGTCATGCCATGCATAATATCGCTGTGTCCTGGAGAACATGCCTTCAATTCCAGTTGCACCTGTCATGCCATACATGGTATCGCTGCATGAGCCTGCAGCATGCAGCAACACCCAGTTGGCCCCGGCATTCCATAGCTGACGACCCAGTTCGCATAGCTGTGGAGCTTGTCTTGCAGAGCACATAAAGTAGCTTGTGAAGTTGCCACAAGCGGGAGCGTTCACCGATGGCACACCATGCGCAGTGGCCCTGCCACCGTCTGTGAGGTGACCTGTTTGGACCGCGCATGAATTGAAGCAAAGTTTGGAGGCTGGTGCATGTGTACTGGCTTGCAGCATGACACGGCACAAAGCCTGCTGAAGGCCGCAGCACAGCCAGGAGAGGAACGCATTAGCTGCAGCGGTGAAAAACGGTGACACCGCCACCGACAAAACTCCAGATTGCAATTCATAATCAAGGTGGCCTTCAAGCTGTAATATCTCATGTGCCGACTAATCTATGCTCTGACCATGTAACAGGACGACCACCACGCGCCACTTTCAAGCTCCAGTGGATGATGGTGACATTGGGCTCGTCAAACACGGCGCTCGCATGCCTGCATCATCCCGTCAATCTCAGAATGAGTGCCCAGACAACTCAGAAAGCAACTCAGCCGTGGCACTTGCCTTGAAGCACCACCATCGGCACGCAACGTGGCCTAGAAGTTGTCGATGCCGCCATCCATGAACTCTTCCAGAGTGGCCTCGCGGGGCTTGACAGGGATGCGCAGCAGATCAGGGCTGTGGTCCAGGGCCATCTGGAAGTTGAAGTGGGGCATGGGGTTGTAGTACGTGCCCGACTGGTCGGTGGCGTCCCACTGTTCTCCGGCGGTCGAGTGCCCGTACTTCTGCACCCAGCCGTCCCCAAAGTGGTTCTCACCCCACCACCGATGGTACCTGCAACTCAAGATCGCCCGTTCAAGCAACGGTGACACTGGCTGCATACAACAAGTTCCACGGCCTGAGCTTCGATCCTTCAACACAGAGTCATTCAATGCGCCACGCTCGGAGGTGGCGGGGACGACGGAGGCCTCAAAGTACTGCTGTGCTGTCGGGGACTGACAGTCAGCCACAGCGGTCCTTGACACAGCAAGCCAGGCCGCACATGCTGCACATGCATGTGGCCTGCTGGCCATTGCTACAGCGTGGGGCGGCCACCTGATACACTCGATGACACCGCACATTGGCATCGTTGGCTGGAGCTGCCACTGATGTGTAAATCAGCTTGTTCCAGACCAGACACCAAGCGAGCACACAGACAGTGGGCGGCCGCAAGTGCACAGCATAGCACCCAAGCACAGCCACACCTGTGGCCATTCTCGTCTGCATGCCACGTCTCGCCGGTCTTGTTGCCGTTGCCATGCCCAAACTCCTCCCGCCACTTGTCGCCCTGCGCGCGCTGCCGTCCGTCTGGCAGCATGGACTCGGACCACCGGTCTGTCCACTTGAGGCACAAGTCCCCGTCCCGCGAATAGTCCTCCCCCCACTTCTCGTGCCACACCTGCAGCCGCAGCTTCACATCAGCCGCCGCCCATACCCAGGACACAGCATGCAGCACACAGCCCCGCCGCACGCCCACAAAGCTGACTACGCCGGGCGTCCGATCGTGAGCACGCCCCACGTGCAACACACATGATCGCAATGCACACAGCGCGACACATGCTCACCAGGCTGACATGCACAAATCACGACAACAGCCGCATACCCCAGCCATGCAGCCGTAGACACAATAATCTGAACACGTCAGGGATGAGGGAGCAGCTGCACACGTCACTGCCGCGCTTGCCCCACTTGTCCGCCCACTTGTTCACCGCGCCGCTGCCGCCGTAGAACTCCCCCCACTTCTCCTCCCACTCCTCGCCGGCGGCAGTGTCCGTTGCCCACTTGTGCGCGGAGCGCTCCACACACGGCTCGCCGCTGCCGGTGATGTGGTATACGCGCTCCTTCCACGCCTCGCGCCACGCGTCGCCACTCACGTTGCATCCCACCTTCTGCGCGCCCATCTCCCGCATGCCGCTCCAGTCGCTGCTCTCCCACCACGTCTCCTCCCACTGCACTTTGCTCCCCAGCGCTGTGCCCCGCATCACCCACCACCTGCAAAAGGCACGCTTCCAATGGCAACGCAGCACGTTTCGAGGAGACTGCAGCTCAATACTGAAGCTGTTTTGTTTCAGCTTGTGCATTCGGCTATGGATCATGTGTCTGATGCTCTGCCATGCTTGCTTGCGTTCGTGTTCTACCACCTTGTGGCGCATATCTCTAACGTTTCTCGCGGGCAACCTCGGCCAGGAGCCGAGGCGGCACATGTTGCTGTGCATGTGGATCTCGCAATCAGGCCAGACCGTACAACAAGATGTGGTTGCGTCAATTGATGAATGATGGGTTTGATACGGTTTGGATTAGCTCGCCAGCTGCACTCAGGCGCACCTGCACCAGTAGCCATTGTCGCCAAACTCTTCGCCTGACTCTCGCTCCCATGTCGAGCCATCTGAGAGAGTGCCTTTGCCGTCTTTCAGCATGTGGCCTAGTTCGGACTCGCCCCGCATCTCGACCTCTGCCTCCCCATCGACCGTCACAGAGCCTTGCTGTTTTGGGGGGAGGTGTGCCGCTGTCAGTTGCATGAGTGACTCGAACGGAGGTAGCTGTGTCTCATCTGCGCTCTCAGACTCCACCTGCAGGTGCGGTGGATGTACAGTGCCCTCGCATGCAAGGAGGTGAAATTGAGTGTGGTGAGGTTGGTAGTACCTGGGTCTGGAAGCTCAGCTGTGTCACAGGATTGGGCTCTGCAAAGTCCAGTGAGGCAGATTCTGCTTTGTTGACAGCCTGGCGCTGCAGGATCATGGTCGGAGCTTGATCAACATTTGCGTTCCAAGGAGCGTCATGGCTTGAGGAAGGGGGGGGTGGAGGAGGCGCGGAATAGCTGGACCTCCCAGCCGTGTGAAGGTCAGGGCGCGGGGCCTGATCAACGTTGACAATGGGGACTTGTGAATTCGCGGAGGTCGGATCCTCCCGCGACTGCACGCTGGAGTCATCTGGCGCCGCTGATGGCTTAGGTTCTTGAATGGACAGTGGAGCACCGAAGGTGAGCGTCGACGGAATGAATGATGGAGCGGTCGTGTTGGACCGCTCTGCTGCGTTCCGCTGAACATCTGACAGCGCTTCGCGGGCCTTTTCGAGCGTAGATGATGCTCGATCAACTAGGTCGTCGACGTCCACACCAGGTGGAGCAGCGAATTTCCGGGATAGCCTGGTCTGTTTCCGTGTAGACGACAAAACATTGTGGGAGTATACACGTTGGACATAGCTAACTCCTGGGCAGAGCGCGCAAGAGCACGGAGATCCGTCAAATCTCCTCATATTGAGGCGATACAATGTGCTGTATGATAAGCTATCGCATGATTGCGCTGACAATTGGGAACTGGTGTCTCATACCACGGGAGCCCAGCACATTGCAGACGCTTGAGTTGAGAATTTGGGACGCATTGACACACAAACTACGCGAGAAACATTATGATAGTGACTGTGCATATTAGTGACGGCCCCGTTGTTTGCGGCTGCCTGCATGCCTTGGTGTCCCATGATGCTGTAGACATCCGGATGCATCCATGCTTCGGTGGCGACACGGGTAGCAACAGCGCGAAACGTACTCCGGTGCAAGTCACATCTTGCATAAATTCCAATTTGGAACTGCTGCGCACAAGGGCACTCGGACCGTTGTGTGCGATCGCCCATTCAGAACACGGCTGCTGCGCACACCGTGCACTCGCACAGTTTACGCCGCTGGTTCTAATCGTCTGTGCGCATTTGGAAATATGGCAGACGCAATCAAACAAAAAATTGCTGATATTGAGGCCGAGGTGAGGCGTTTTTCCGCTTGTAGCTGTGTCATTTACTTGCATCTTGAACATGGCACTCAGTCGCGACAGGACCAACGCAGATGGCCAAGACTCAGAAGAACAAGGCCACAGAGACGCACCTGGGCATCCTAAAGGTATAGCATCGGCCTACTTCGACCATTCGGGTGTTCGGGACAGGGCAGGCCTCTAATAACATGATGGTGCACATGCAGGCAAAGGTTGCCAAGCTCAAGAAAGAACTCCTTGAGCCGGTCGGAGGCGGTGGTGGTGGAGCCGAACGTGGCTTTGATGTAAACAAAGTCGGAGATGCTCGTGTCGGCTTTGTGGGTGCGTTCGGTCGGTGTATCGCTCATTGTCCGTCTTTGCAGCAGTCGCAACTCTGAGAGCCATACCATCAGAGCACGTTACCAATCTGTGTAGGACACACACATTACACGGAAGCATGACGTAGCCAGGACATTGAGTGGTGCTGTGATCTTGACATGTGTTCCCTGCCTGCTTGCCAGCCCAGCCGTATGTGCCATTTGCGCATGTTGTACACGTGCCTTCAGGCTTCCCCTCGGTAGGCAAGTCAACGCTCCTCACAAAACTGACGGGGACCGAGTCGGAGGCTGCTGCCTACGAGTTCACGACACTGACAGCAGTGCCGGGCATCACCCGCTATCATGGAGCACGCATCCAAATGCTCGACCTGCCCGGAATCATCGAGGGAGCAGCAGACGGCAAAGGCCGGGGCCGCCAAGTCATCTCAACAGCGCGCACATCAGACCTCATCCTGATCGTGCTGGATGTGCTCAAGCCCATCACCCACAAGCTCCTGATCGAGAAAGAGCTGGAGGGTTTCGGTATCAGGTTGAACAAGACCCCGCCTAAGCTCACGTTCAAACGGAAAGAGCGAGGCGGCATCTCGTACGTGTCGCATGTGCAGAACCCCAAGCTCACCAGAGACGAGTGCATAGCTGTGCGCACCTCCGCCACACCGCTGCCCTCTGACTGCTTTGGAAGACCCGCGATCACCATGTCTCCAAGGCCTTGCAAGGCACCAGGTCACGCTTCACCTGCCGCAACCCAGCACATCTGCTCCCGTGTTTGCGAATGAGTCTGTATATCCTGTAGCGATCTGGCGTGGGCCGCTGTCAGCCTTTGGCGTCGCCAGACGGCCGGCCTGACCCCCTCAGCCACTGCAGGTGTGCGGGGAGTACCGGATACACAACGCAGACATCGAGATGCGGGGGGACCACTCGGTGCGGCATCTCGATCCTCCTCTACATGCCACAGGCCAGTAGGGTCCCTACCTTGTACCGTGTCTTAACCGTAGCGGTCCTGGACCTGCAGCCACGATTTGGGACAGTTGTTGCATTGACTGGTCAGGCGTTGCAAGAATGCACACGCCATGCTGTACCGGATGAAAGGTGATGACCAGGCGGAGCTGATGGTCAGGTCAGCTGGCCGGACAGCTCGTGTTCAAAGGCCCTGCACGCAGTCGAATGCTGGCTCGGTGCAGGTGGACGACCTGGTGGACGTGATCGAGGGCAACCGGCTGTACATCCCATGCCTCTACATCCTCAACAAGATTGACCAGATCACGCTCGAGGAGCTCGAGGTCATCGACCGCATGGAGAACTACGTGCCCATCTGTGCCTACCACGAGTGGAACCTCGACGGTGTGCTGGAGGCTGTCTGGGACAAGCTCAACCTCTGCCGGTACGGCCAATTCCTGGAGGAGTTGCTCGAGTGGAACGTTGTGCTGGAATCGGCATGCTGTGAGGACTGCTATTACCGGCTTTTCAGCCGATGTGGTATTGCCCGACGCGCAGGTGGCGCATGGCAGTTGGCTTGTATTTGCTTGATGCCTACTCCAGGCAGAACTGTCTCACCGGGGCTGATTGCAGGGTTTACACGAAACCGAAAGGCAAGCTTCCGGATTTCAACGATCCGGTGGTGCTGAAGAAGCACAAGTGTACTGTGGAGGACTTCTGCAACCGGATCCACAAGGCCATCATGAAGAGTTTCAAGTACGCGTTGGTATGGGGCGTCTCTAGCAAGCATCGGCCACAGCGGGTCGGGAAAGACCATGTTTTGCAAGATGAAGATATTGTGCAGATTGTCAAGAAAGTATAATGTGTCCCGGATTCGATATGGCTGGGCAGCTGCACAAATCGTGTTTGTGTCACTGCGATATGCGGGGTTGGGACGTTTGCAGCACGCCATGTCGCGGCGTGTCTTAGTAGTGCGTCTTTCTCATGGCGTGCAAAGTGTGCAGTCTCAATTGTTCACGACGTTGTTCATGTCGCAGAGTACAAATTTGGATGCCGTGTCACTTGGCTGAGGTCACACAGCTGTCCATGGCGCAGCATTTTCTTTCCATAGATTTCAAATCACCACTACTGCATGCTTGAAATCGCGGACAACAGCTGCCGCAACATTCCGCGCGCATCAGGGTTGACCCTGAAACATGGTGTGCTGTGTGGGTACATGCAGCTGAGTAGGGTGTGTTCACGCTAAATCAACCTAACATACCACTACTGCTACCCACCAAGTCTGGCATATGGACACGTGCTGGGCGAAGTTCGGAGCTCATGCAGGTGAGGGCATATTCAGGATTTACCTGCTGCAATATCCACCTCAACAACAGGGTCAGATCTACGTGGCTTTTGACCATATGGACATGCCCAAAACCATCATACATCTGCACATTCAAACGTCACACATTTCTTGGATCATACATCTGCCGAGCAAACATGAAAAAGTGCGAACACGCCAATCATTAAGCAGCGTGTGAAGAGGCCTCTCAGATGCTCCTCGGTGCAAAGCTGCGCTGCTGCTTAGCCGTGCAGCACCACCTGTACTAGTCTGCTCTACTAATCGTGCAGTCTCACGAAAACGCGTAGACATGGCATGACCAATGCCATGGATGTTCAGCTCTGCAGAATCTGTTCACTCGGAACATTGCATGCTTTAAGAACGCGCAATGCAGCCTTCGACTCTTGGCTAGACAGCCCTGAGAACAAGACAGCAGAATCCTTTATTGCATCGCCCATGATCTCGTTTATCTTCCCCTTCTTTTTGAAAAGCTCTTCTAGTTGCAGTACCATCCTGCATAAATAGAGCCCCATGGCTGGCGATCATGCTGCAGATGCTGTGCAGATGAGCAAGCCCGTGGCCATGCTGCTATTTAGATTTTGATTAGATGCGGAAGTTGCAAGCAGTTGCTCCAGGGTTCTGAGATCCATGCATCCTGGATGATATGCAATTCAAACGCTGTGAGCATGATGCCATGTGCATTCTGTCAAGACGATGTCAGGCACTGTGTGAGACTGCGACTCATCCAGGGTGGCACCACACCTGTCATGTTGAGGCAAAAGGGATGTCCCTTGCCCCTGTGGTAGCAGTGATGGAGCTTTCGAGAGCCCATTTTGTTTCGTTCGGCTTTCTGCCTCAGACACATACAGTGGGAACATGTGAATGCCCAAACTTTGTGACCACTTTGGCCATTCTTGAACGAACGCTGCTGACTCCACAGACTTTTCGATATATGTCACAACTACAGGAAATTCAGTAGCAATTGCGAGCACGGAGTCCCAGCATATCGCTGACCGGGCTGCAGCAAGGCCTGCTGCGCCACTTGCAACAACAAGGATCGGCCGTTTAACCTGTACACAAATCTGGCTTTACTGGTGCCGCATTTGCTTCGCGATACTTGGCCTTAAGGAAAATATATAAAAATTATGATGCTGACTCAGGCGCGTACCTCAAGGAAGGTAGGGAGCTTGATGTCCTCGTTCACTGGATGTGAGAAGCCAGGACCATGAATTGTACTGATTTCGAAAGAATCTTCCGGCTTTGCATTGAGAATCGCCTCTGGGGCTGAATGCTTTTCGACCACGACTTCGATGATCGAGAAGTTTCCCATGCCGCTGGCCGTCTGTGCTTCGCTCGGCGAACTGCAGATAGGAAGCGCAACAGCCGTGCCTTCTTGCGTTCGAATTTCCACTCTCTGGCCTGGATATTTGTAGTGATCAAGCCACTTAGGTTGCAGAGGTTTAGGGGTCATGTACCTGCCGGACATGTAGTCGACAGGATCGTGTACTGCAAGCTGGAGCAGCCGTGCAGAATAGTCAAGATTGCACCCCCTGCAAATCGCGGAAAGCCCGTTTCAAATATTGTTTTTGACCAGTAATGCTTGATTCAGCGCGATCCATTCATGTCAAAGCAGCGCACTTGTTTTCTACGACCGTTGCCCTGGCTGACCTTGCGGCAGAGCAAGCCACCAAGCCAGGTGAACTACGCGTATGTCTAGAGGATGGAACATTTCGACTCCAAACCTGCGGAATCGCCTTCATCATGCACAAATACGTGTCAGGGCGAGAGCTCAACTGCCGTGTCGGATCAGACAGCCGTTATGCCGCAACAGTCAACCAAGCTGGACAATTGGGATCACAGATCGAGCAAGCCAATATGCCAGCTAGACTGCGTCGGGCAAATCGTTTACAGCTGCATTCTGTATGGCAGCCATTCCAAGAAATTTTGGAGTGGGTCAGTGGCTATGGTGGCGGGGTGACACGTCACACGCCCGACATTGATACACGTTGCATCGCGATGCATCGGACGCTTGCTTACCAATTGGCCGCTTGTATTCGAGCAACGTTATCTGATGCATGGCATACACGGTGTGTCCACGGAAGACCGTGCTTTACATTTTGCTGTGTGTAGTTCGGAAGACGAGCATTGTCGGCACGGAAATTCTCGCTGCCCCTCATTCGACTTGCTGTACAGACCTGAGATAGGATGTATATTGGTGATGCCACGTACTGCAGTGTCAAATCCGTTCAGCAAAGGGCATCAGGTGCTTGTTGGCATGATTCGAAGCGGGCTGAACGACCGTGTGGCATGCCTACATCACAACCTGAGGAGCTGTCTGGATATACTACCTCAGAAAACGCTCATGTCAACGCTTATTATCACACTGTGCACACGCCTTGCGGGGCCATGCGGTATCGACCTGAACTCAAGTAAGGGAGGTCACCGCTCCCATACCCATGCATCGCCTGGGATTGTGAGCAAATCTGCAATCGAGTAGCTACGTTGGCTCATGCAAGGTCATCACACATCTATCTGCATTGGGTAAAGCCATCATCAGTAAGAAATCAGTAATGCTTGTATGCACCATTCACAGTGCAATCGCGCAGCATGTACAAGCTGCAAACCGCCTAAAACAGGTGCACCCAGGCAACTGTGTACAGCTTGTTTTTGCGGTCTGCAGCTCATGATATGCGGACATAGCACTTACATCAGGTACAGAACGAGCCACCAGATGCCACATTGCCGACACCAGCTGATGGTGCGAGGGTCTGCGATGCCTGGAAAACTTCTTTCAATTTTTGATTGGGATATTTTGTATGAAATCACTCGGTTGTGTGGCAAGGTGCTACAGCATGGCAGACTGATTCTATGTACTCGTGCAGTGTTTTGACTCACAATGCATTCGAATCCTGTATAATTGCAGGTAACAACTTCTAAAGCTGCTCTTAGTGAAATTAATGGCATCATGTACTCGTTTGCCTGGACTTCTGCTTGGAGCACTTTCGGCCTGGAGCGCTTTCGGCCTGGAGCGCTTTCGGCCAGGAGCTCCCTGACTGGAACAGTCAGCAGGAGGATCCCTTTATATTTGCGAACTTCTTGTGAGCGGCTGCTGTCTGATTTCGAGCGGCAAGTAGCCTCCACTGCGGAGGAACAGATACATGGCCACAGAGTGCGCCGGCATTTCTCAAATATATCACGTGCAAGCCACATGTTGGACGAAATTCACAGAGTACGATGAACCTGCACCCCACATTCCACCACGCAAACAACTATCTGGCTGTGGAGGGTACCCCCAACTGACACGTGCAGCTTCGTTACATAAGGTCGATGGCGTTGGAACCCCACTCTGGTTAGCAGCTACTCCCTACACCTAACACGCTCGCCTTGCATGTGTCATTCATGCCGTGCAAGGGGATAGACTCTAATGGAGGTAGCAATCGTAAAAGTTTAGACGGCCATGTTCTGGTCCGTCGACTGCAGGTGCGGATGAAATGCTGTGGCACATGCGGCAAATCTGGCTGGATATACGCACTCAACTCAACCTGAAGGGGCTAGAATCTCATCCAGAGCAGCTCTCGAAACTCAGTGATGTTCTCCATGTTGCATCTCGTGTAGGTCGTGGTCCAGATGCTCAGTGTGACCGAACAACAGGCCTTCCCCATCTTCATACATTCGAATGAACAGCCAAGACCACATCATGCCCCCCATGACCTCAGCAGCTGCTCTATGCGCGAAGGATGGCGGCTGGATGGTTAAGCCCTCGTGCGTGATGCCCCCTGCACCAGCTGCTGATCCCATGCCTCTAGCGCCTGTGGGACCGAACTGCGCCATCGCAGCGCGTGCGAAGCGCGCCAGACCCATGGGAACCAGGTTATATCACCAAATAATCAAAGACTTTAAATTAGTCCAGGCGATTTTCACAATAGATCGCTGCTGATGCCGATTCTGCACGGCGCAGCGTTGAACACCACACAGCGGTTGACTGCGGAAGCTGCTGAAGTGCAAACTGCTCTCGTAGTCAGGCACGGCAAGGCCTGCTTAGGCGGTTGGTATGTGTGGCGTGCTCCTTCAGGGAACAGCTCTCAAAGCGCCTCGGATCCGATCGCACCCACCGCCACCTCTTTGTTGCACTTGTCAGCCAGTTTCGCATGCAATTGCAAACAGGCTTCGCCAACAGGGTACGGCTCATGTTGGCGACTCACTAAGTACTGCAGGCCGCACGCTGAAAGTTTGTTGCATGCTTTTGAGGGCCACGGGTCTCTGCCTTGCGTGGCGGGCACCACTCCTCCGTGCGAGCAATGCTCAACCTGTAACCGCGCGCCATGATCTGCTAGGCTTTCAGACTCGCTGCCTATTCGCTGCCTTCCTGCAGAGGTTCTCTACCGAACCTTTGTGCAAGGAGCATGGCCATCGCCAAACACAACCCGGGCGTGTGCTCACAATTCACCGCTCATATGAAGGCGCCCATGTGTACCCCCACCGCTCTGCATGCGTAGTAGCATTGAAGGCTTCCTGCGCCTGCCATAACGCTGTGGGCTCACAGATGACGCCATGTCTGTTTGCTGCCGGCCGCGTGTCAATCACCAGCAAACCCGCTGACCTGGAGGGCGACAGCAGCATTGCCACGGGTCCTCATGCTTTGGAGCAGTAGCTGCCGGCGCTTCTCTGTTGATGCTTACATGGGCTTTGCACACACAGAGGTCCCCGTTCGGTGAAATGGCGATGGCTACACCCCGGGAGGCAGTCGGTACAGGAAACTCGCACAGTCGCTGGGCAATCACTGCTCCAGCCACAATCCTGGGTT
Organism: Ulva mutabilis; assembly: GCA_900538255.1. NCBI lineage: Eukaryota > Viridiplantae > Chlorophyta > Ulvophyceae > Ulvales > Ulvaceae > Ulva > Ulva mutabilis. Next base: position 280,555 of record UNSF01000038.1, on the reverse strand, counting down.
GGCTATGCATGGCAATCCATACATGCTTCCATCCGGATGCAGCTGCACAACCGCCTACATAACCTGGAGCTGCGCCCTGTTGGCCCAGCATATGCATACGCGTGGGCACAAGGGTGCTGCATGCCTGACCGTCCTCCAAACACGAATGCTAGAAAGCAAGCCCTAAATAGACGCGTGTGGCGACTGCAGAATGCACATGCAGACATCTTATAGAGCTCCTGTCAGTGGTTGCTGGCAGCCTGCCGTCCGGTGGCCTGGAAACAATGACATGCTGTGTGCGAACGTCTGTTTTGACAAGCGCCATGGATGTGACCAGCGGCTCAAGGAACAAGCGCCCATGGCCACGGCTCAAGAAATGGAAGGGGATGAAAGAGACCACTGGCAGATGGCACTCTGTGGCCTGTGCTCCCACCGCAGTGCCGCAATGCCGTGTGGTTCTGCACTCGCCAGGTGGTGGTGCGTACGTGGCGGGGCTGCGGCTCACAGCTGCGGGCTTCTCCACCTGGGGGCTACAACGTGACAGACACCCCGGCTGCACTGTCGAGAGGGTCCGGCAGAAACCACCATGGCACACCTTTGGCAAGGGCAAGGGCAATGTTGTGCCATGGTGATTTGGTAAGGGCCATACCTTGTTCTGTGTGTCTCATTCGTAGAGTCTGCGAACGAGGAATTCTGGACCAATTACGCTCAGTAAGGCTTGTGTTACACGGCTTCCTGTGCAGCTACGTGCGCGTGCAGAACCAAGCTGTGCTTATGGAGGATTGTGTACAAAGCCTCCCGCTGTTCCGCCTTCGCTTTGCGGACCTCCGGCTGGCAGCTGAAGTGCACGGCTGGAAGGGCATGGCACACATGCCCGCCCGCTGCTGGGGCCCTGAAACTCGGGCCCTTGATCTGTCACAGTGAAACACACACGCGCGCCTACTGCTGCCTCCCACGCGGGCGTTTTCCAACCACAGTTGACTGCGGGTAGCTGGCGGTTGACTCTTGCAACCCTGTTCCCTGCGCTGCTGCGCTGTTGCCGGTTCACCGTCAGGCTTCAGCGACCGCTGCTTCAGGAATCTAGATTGCATAGATTGCAATGTTTCCCTGTAGCCTGGTCGCAGTGGCGTGCCCTTGATGCAGCCTGATGGCTCTGGCTGGCTGGCCACAGGTGTGGAACAAGGACTTTCACAACAGCAAGGCATCCGTTTTTGCTGCCGGTTGTGTCTGGCAGGTGGGCGACATGGCAGCCATCTCCTGGAATGTTTCTCTGCTTTTGGCACGCTCTCCAACCCCGAACGTGGCAGAAAGTCACAGGTGGTGTGGGCTGGTGTGCGGTTATGGCAGTGCATTGTAGTTGATGAGTTCTTGCACGTTGCGGCTGGCTGCCGACCGCGTACGGATTCAGTTGCTTGCTTGCTTGCATGCTTGTTGTTGCCCTCGCTGCTGGGCTCCTGCGTCGATCTCCGTGTAACACGAAGTCAGTCTTACGCTATTCATTCCATGTGTTACACGGAGATGAACGCAATAGCCCGGCAGCGAGGGCAACGGAAGGAAAGTAGACGGCCAAAACCCCCGAAAGTAGACACCAGCAAAAAGCAATCACTCTCCCAGGCGAAAAAGCCACAACGAACCGACACAGCCGACACAACCACACCCACGCACCCACACGCACGCGCACTCCCGCACCCCTCCACTACGGCACCCGCGCCACAACCGCGCACAGCAACAACCACCACCGCACTACTGCCCACCCCAGCAAAACCAGCCACCACCGACCCCCCTACAGCAGCACCCCCACTCCATCCTGCCCCACTGGAGCATTCCATCACGGGCCCCCCGCACATGAGAGCCCGGGGGCGCACGCCCCCCACAGTGCAAGGCGTACCAGCCCTCCCCCTCCGGCCGCCCGACAGGGGCCTCAGGGCGGGGCGCGAAGGGCACTAGCGGCGCCGCATCACTCCCCCCACGGTGGCTCGCGGGAAGGTTCGGCGGGCCAACACGACCAGACGCGGGGCCGGCCTGCGTTCATTCCATGTGCAGCGCAGACAGCTTGCTCATGCGCAGTGCGCATTGCAGACGACGCACTCACATTCATAGCTAACAGCCATTGCAACATGAGCTCCACGACGCTTCGCGTGCGATTTTGGGGGTTTTCTACTCTGTCCTCGATATTTAATGTTGCGTTTCTGCAGACGTCTGGCTCAGCTGAACTCAGCTCAGCTACAGTTGATAACTGGTGTGAAGCGGTGTCAATCTTGGCCTGAGCGCGGATTGACGCGCTTGTGAAATCTTCTTGGCAGTGTTACAACAATAGGACATCAGCATGTATAGCCGTACCTTAGTTTTGGCCAGTATGACTCGTTGTCGCACAGTGCAATGACATTGGATCGTCAGGTTCTTCGCGCCCGTCTCGCCCTGGCACGCGCGACACCAAGCTCTCTCAGCAAGGCAGCAACCCCTGCACAAACGCGCCTGACAGCAACACGCTCGTAAATTTATCCTGCCGATTGTTTTCATGGGTGGACAAGACCGGCCAGCCTCTGCGCGGTGGGTACAGTTGCGGTCACAAGGGCGCGAGGCCAAGACAAAGGCAGGTGTGCGGATGAGGACCCCGCTGACACATGAGACCTTTCCCAGCGGTCTGTTACCACGTGCCGACGATACAGACGTAATTGTAGGCGGTGTTGCCTTGCACTGCTGTACACAGCAGCTGGTTTCCTGCCTCGGCCGGCAACCCGAATGGTGAGGGTCACATTGTGCTGCATTGGTGGTGTCTATTCCGCTGCGCGACCAAGCATCTCACTGTGTGGACTGCCGCAGTGGAGTGCACTGAGCAGTGCTGCTGCAGTGTCATCACTCCACAAGACCGCCTGTCACGGACTTCACACCCTTTCCGTGCGACCTCTTTAGCTGGTCTTCCAACCCAGAGCGCCTAGAAATAATGGTCACATCGCAAATAATTGTGCATGTTCCGCATGACAGAATTTGCGTCTTTGTGCACCGTTGACTCCGCTTCACAGGCAGTCGTGAACGAGTGTGAAGCTTAAGCACTGGCACTTTCCCGACACTGCCACTCGGACGCGACCCCACGGAAGGTGTCAGTGCCGCGAACACTGTCCTACTTCCGACAGCCCCTCTTTGACCACACCGTCTGAGCCTGTAGCACAGCGTACCATGGCGACAGTGGCTCGCGATCGGGTGGGCCAGGTCACGCATTCAAGCCTAGATTGCACAGTGTAACACAGTGTGTGTGTCACACGGAGATGAACCAGGTCGCATGTGCGCGGTGCGTCACGTGAGGCTGGCGCGACCGCCGAGAAGGGCGCACGGCAAAAGCGCGACAAATATGGCGCCGTCACAGGTGCCGCCCAGTTCATCCCGCTCGTACATGAGACGTACGGCAGGGTTGGACGGGACGCGTACCGCTTCCTCCAGACGGTCGCGGAGGTTGCCGCGGGACACGGGGCGGTGTCAAAGCGTACTTTTCTTCTCAATGCCATGCGCGACCTGTCCACAACATTGTGCCGCGCGCTGGCGCGCCAAGCCCGCGCGGCCGCGCCCCTCCGTGCTAGACTGGTCGGACGGGCGCTGCTGCCGGGCCTTCCTGTCCCCACAGACGGCCTGCCGGCGCTGACAGGCCATCGCGCATAGGCTTGCGTCGCCCCCCCCCCCCCCCCCCCCTCCGCCCATCTCGCCCCGCGAGCCCCCCCCTCCACCCATTTCACCCTGCAGCCCCCCCACCCCCCCCCCCCCCCCCCGCACCCGATCCCTCCCTCTTCCCTCCCTCCCTCTTCCCTCCTCCCAGCGCACGTCCGCCGTTTCTCCTCTGTGCCCCTCCCCGGACACCGCTCGGGCTGCCGGGCTGGCTGAGGCTACGGCTCCTGGGACCGGTGCCTCGCGGCCTCGGACATCGCCGTAGCGCGCGCTGTCGCGCCCGTGCAGACTGCTAGTGTCGCGCCGACGACCGCTTGTGGGCCCGGCGAGTGCTGGCTGTGTGTTTGGTGTGCGCGTGGCCTGCGTGGTACTGCGTGGTGTGTGCGTGTCTGCTTTCGCGCTGGCGTTAGTTCGTTGTGGCATTTGCTCGTGCGGCGCGTGGCCTTGGTGCTTGCGGTGGCCGGTCTGTCTGTTTGCTTGTTGCCTGGTCTGTTGCCTCGGCGCTGCTGAGTCCTAGATCTATCACTGTGTAACACACGGAGATGAACGCAATAGCCCGGCAGCGAGGGCAACAGCAGGAAAGTAGACGGCCAAAACCCCCGAAAGCAGACAACAGCAACAAGCAACAACTGTCTCAGGTGAAAAGCCAGTGCGTGTGTCTGTGCAGGCAGCAGCATGACACACTGAGGCGTGCCAGCACTTCTGCACGTGGCTGCAAGCGTGGCTGAAAGCGGCTCCATGCCCAGGCTGCACAAAAATCGCTCCGCACCGATGTCAGGCCACATCACAATCCGAGAGCGCTTCTCCAGGTCCGCTCCTGCCTGGTGCCCCGTGCTGCAACTCCTGTGCCCACAAACTGGCAACACACGTGGTGGCCAGTGTGTGCGGCCATGACTGATGCCATGAAGTGTCTGAACCGTGGAACGCCACTGCGCTGCGTGGCACTGAGCCTGGTAGCCATGCAGAATGTGGTCTCACGTGAAAACATCTTCTTGCATGCGTGCCACCCAGGCATGCACAGCCCCCCGCACCCGCAGCCGCGGCGGCCACGTCCACGGCCTGAGGCGCCCGCCGCCCTCCGCGCACCTGCCAGACAACGCCATCTTGCAGCAGGCCCAGGCTGTGATAGGTCTGCCTGATGAGCAGGGCCAGGTTGCCGGGCAAGGCGAACTGGACCTCCAAGCGTTGTTTGCAGATGAGGACCTGTTGGCACTCATTGCTGAAGGTGCGCCAGCACCCCCTTAGCCACCCATGCTTGCATGCATCCACACACGGCAAGCGTGTGTGTGTGTGTGTGTGTGTGTGTGTGTGTGTGTGTGTGTGTGTGTGTGTGTGTGTGTGTGTGTGTGTGTGTGTGTGTGTGGTTACAGAGTTGTTGTGTGCGAGTCATGCCAGTGGCACATCCAACGTTCTACCTCACAGCTCAGCAACCGGGCGGATTCTGCCCGCCACAGCTGCCTTTGCAGACACACCGGTCATAATCTGCAAGCCCATCCTGAACAACAGCGCGTTGCCTCTACACAAACCTACACTCAGTTCTCTTTTCACAGTGGTGATGTACTGCGCCCGATCCTGTATACCACACTCGACAGCAATATCAGCCAGATACTTCAGATGAGACAATGCACCCTTGCTCAACCTGCCGAATGTCTCATGCGACAACGCAACAAAGTCGTACGTATGCGGATTATAGCGACGATAAGCAGCCGCCTTGTGCCTATCGCGCACCGCCGCCGCAGCGCCATCCCCACGGGCTGCCGCTCTGCGATACGTCCGCGCCACAGGGTCAATCACAGACACATCCGCAATGCGGAGCTCACCGCTGGGCGGAACATACAAGATATCCCCGGTTTTGTCCGCCTCCGGCACCACACCTGAGGCCGGCTCGGCATCATCCAGCTGCTCTGCCTGTGCATCTGCCCCGCGCTGTGGCTCACCCTGCCCCTCCTGGACCGAATCCCTGTGCCCAGCACCCTCCGTTGCATCGTTGCCCACATCTGTGTCCCTACCCGCAGCGTCTGGCCCAGCCGCTTCACCCATCCCGCCCACGTCGTCGGCCCTGCCTGGATCCCGCCTCCCGCCATTCGCCCCATCCCCACGCCAAGCAAGGCTGCCCTGCGCGTGCATATCATTCCCGGCGAGTTCCTGTGCATGCTGCGTCAGAAAACAACGTGTTGGGGACCTTAGTGCTGGAAACGCTTGCCCGCGATCCCGCCCCGCGCCATCTCTCCTGCAGAAAATTGTCGCGCACGGTACGGAGTCCGGACAGCAATTTGCACATCATTGCATGGTCGAGGTCGTCAGGCAGGATGAACTGTCCGCACTTGCATGTGACTCCCTGTGCATTCACATGCGAGGGGGACATCCCACATCGGTGACGGAGAGAAAATGCGAAGTCGACGTTGGACAGCTGCAGAGATGGCGCCACAGGCAGGGTGTCAGGCCAGATCGCCAACTCACGGCATGCGCAACTGAGCAAGCGCGCCGCAGCCTGCTCACTAGCAGCTGTGGTGAGGTCATTGGCAGCGAGCAGTGCGTCATACCGTCGGTGGGCGATGGCGTGGGTGTCTGTCGGCTGTGTGTGGTTACAGAGTGCTGTCGGCTGTGTGTGGTTACAGAGTCGTTATGCGCTCGTCATGCCAGTGGCACATCCGACGCACTACCTCACAGTGCTGTCGGCTGTGTGCGTGCGTGCGTGCGTGCGTGTGTGTGTGTGTGTGTGTGTGTGTGTGTGTGTGTGTGTGTGTGTGTGTGTGCGTGCGTGTGGCCGTCGCACAGCATCCGACGCAGACACATCTATGATGAGCCAATATGAAACAGGATGGCGCCGTTATGATTTGCACAGTGGCAGCGTGACTGCTTCCCTGAGTGCCGCAGGCAGCAGTGCTGTAGTCCTGGGGCGTGTGGCGTGCCACATGAGCATGTGGCGGCACCATGGCGAGGGCTGCTGTGGCTTGTGTCACAGCATGTGCTGCCTGCCGGTCAGAGACTCCACATGCCGCTGCGTTGCTCACGTTGTGCACGTCATTGGTTCATGCTTGTAGCATCGAGGGTGCCTTGTGCAGGTCCAGAAGGCCTGGCGCCGGTTGCAGCAGCAGAGAACGCACCTAACCACATCGCTGAGCTCTTTGCCGGTTTTGCTCCGCAGCCAGCCCTGGTGCTGCAGGATCCGCTGCCGCCAGTACAGGACGCCGGGGCGATATTGCACTTTCCGGGCGACCCAGGCCCGTCCGATGACCCAGGCGAGCTGGAAGAGTTTGCCTTGTCAGATGCAGGAGCTTTGGAGCAGCGCGCGTGGGCTCCAGTGAGTCCGGCGTTTCCCTCCACCTACAACGGCACGCAGGGCATGCCATTCGTCACAGTACCTGACCATGCGTCGCCAGACGTGCGGAACAGGCGCGCCGGTGACCGGGCTCAGCCCACGCATCCCTTCATATCATGCGACCCACCTCCTGCTTTGCATTTCTGCCCCCCGCGGCTGCCAGCCCAGTTTCATGAGCCCGCACCGGTAGACCCCGACGCCATCTTGCAGCAGGCCCAGGCTGTGATAGGTCTGCATGATGAGCAGGGCCAGGTTGCCGGGCAAGGCGAACTGGACCTCCAAGCGGTGTTTGCACATGAGGACCTGTTGCCACTCATTGCTGAAGGTGCGGCAGTACCCCTGCGGCCACCAACCCTTGCATGCATCCTAACATGATCACAGTGCAAGGATGTGCAAGCACCTGCGTCAGCGCAGCCTCGGGTAGCAGTGCTGTAGTCCTAGGGCACGCGGCGGGACACGTGTGCTCACGGCGGCAGCATTGTGAGGGCTGTCGTGGCTTGTGTGCAGTCACAGAAAGTGCTGCCTTCCAGTGAGAGGCTCCGCACACCGCTGTGTTGCTCACGTTGTGCACATCATTTGTTCATGTGGATGTGATTGGCTATCGGTTTCTGCTGGTGCTTGTTTGTTTTGCTCTGTGTATTTTCTCCTTTGCGCAGCTGGGGCCTCGATTTATCACAGTGTACAACACCATTGGTTCATGCCTGCATCATCAAGGGCGCCTTCTGCAGGTCCAGCAGGCCTGGCGCCGCCGGGTGCAGCAGCAGAGAACGCACCTGACCACATCGGTAATCTGTTTGTCGAATTTGCCCCACCGCCCCCAGCGCAGGCCGCCGGGGAGATGCTAAACTTGCCGGCCTTTCTGTACGGCACAGGCAACAACGGCCTTGAGGGCATGCCCCATGGCGCGATGCCCGGCCACGTGCAGCAAGACGAGCCGGCAGAGCCGTGCGACGACCTAGGCGAGCTGGAAGGGTTCTCATCTTAGATGCAGGAGCACCGGAGCAGCACCCTGAAGATGACCCATCCGAGCCGGAGCATCGATGAGTGAGGGGCAGAATAAAAGGGGCATAAATGGCAGGGTGACGGTGCAGACCTGCTACATTAATATTGGAATAGCTAGGGAGAGGGACTCGCTGCTACCAGGGCTGCTGTGAGCGAGGGCGGATGCTGCGTTCTGCGTGCAGAGATGTGGATGGTAGCAGCAGCCCGCTGATGCAGAGGGCGCAGGCATGTGAAAGGCCACAAGCTAGATGCTCGGTTGACGCTGCAGACGCCATTGACGCGGCCGCCAGCCGTCGAGGCGGCGCGTGGCTGTGCCAAACGGTGCTTTTCGACCAGAATGGTGTCCATTGTGGAAAGGTCCAGCGTTTGCCATGTGAAAACTTGTATTGCGATCAGGGAGTGCCACAACGATGGTGGCAATCACTCTTTGCATGCCTTTCAAACCATTTGCACACAGATGCAGCTGTGCTGAGCAGAGGCACGGGACATGTGCATTGCTGTCCTGACCATTTGCCGCTCCTAACATGAGGTACGTTACAAAGGTATGCTCCACAAGGTGGTAGAACACACAGGACGTCATGGCAATGCAGCAAACACATTCATCATGGCCGAATTCTGTACGCCAATTGAAACCAAACAGCTCGAGGATCCAGAAACAGCTCCTAACATTGCAATCTTGAGTACGTATTATGAGAGATATATGCAAGCTTTTACCTATGTGGATGTGATCTGGCTCTAGGGAAACAGGTGATCCTGTCAGCACTCGCATCTAGAGCGCGGTTGGGTAGGGTTGGTGCTGACACAGGGTTGAGTGTGATCTTGTGGAATTCTCCGTAATGTCTTGCTTGTGGCACGCCTGCACATACTGGTCGACTTCGTCTGCATGTGCATGTCTCAGCAGCGGGGGAGATGCTGCTGTCTTAGCAGCGGGGCGGAATCATGCATGTGTCCGGTCCGATCTTATGGCCGCGGCCGGCCCAGTAGACTGTGTGAGGCGCTGAATGAAATGCACTGGCTTGCGAGGGCTAACAGTGAACGCCTTGAAAGAATCCCATGCTAGCATTCCCAAGAGACAATGCATTCACAATGTACTATAATATATCAGTGATGTATGACCAGTCAGCCTGTGAACGGCTTTGTCCATGGATTTGTGTGTATCTGCATTGCCATGTATTGCTTGTCGGCCCGCCACTTGTCGCTCTGCCACCTTCAAGTTGTGGAGCCTGCCCCCGTAACATTTCCTCAATTACACAATACAACCACACAGTTAAAATGATATCAGCAAAATCCACGGAGGGATCTTGCCGTCAGGTTTGTTATCGGGCATTGGGACTCAAATGTGATATCAATAACATCTGTTACCAACCGCAACTCCCGAGCAGAACAGCGAGGCAGTTTCCATGGAGAGTCACGCCGTGCGGATTCAACGCCAGTCGGAACGAACAGCTCTACCTCGTCTGAGGATTACCCCGTGATTGGCTGGCGTTTGTGGAGGCTCCGCAGTATGAGTTCTTTCCTTTTGCGGTAGAGTCGTATGGGCGGCTGGGCCAGAAAGCGATTTAGTATGTGAAAAGGCTTGGGGACACCGCTGTCATGTCGGGGCGGATCTCCAAGTCGGTGTTTGTCATGAACACGTACAAGAAGTTGTCTTGTGCGTTGCAGAGGGGGAATGCCAACATGTATGCTCAGTCGCTGTCGGCCATTGCGCGTGTGACCGGCAAGCACTTCATGCCGGGCCTGGACGTGCCGGTGGAGCAGTTCTGAGTGTGTTGTGAGCCGTGCTGTGAGCAGCACTAGTGAACAGCGTGAGCCCCCCACGGCAACATCGAGGCACTACTTCCCTGCTGTTGCCCTCGCTGCCAGGCTACTGCGTTCATCTCCGGGCTGGCTGGCCACCGACGCGGCCCCCCCACGGCAACATCGAGGTACCCAAAAGTAATATAAAACACTTAACTTAATACAGATCGAAAATGTTGGTGGAGTTAGGAGTAGTCGAAACCCCGACCTCCTGCATGTTTTGGTACCACCGTCTGTCCTCCCATGCTAAGCAGGCGCTCTACCACTGAGCTATAACCCCTGTTGCCATGCGAGGAGTGCCGGGCATACAATATATATATATTTTGTGTGTTAAAAGCCAACTTACAGCTTCTACCAGAAACAAAGGCGCATAGGTTCGCTGACCGACTGAGTGGCACGAGAGCATCAGTATACTGCAGTACTGGGGCTCGGTTGTGTGCATGCATGTTGCACCGCACTGGCGCCCCAAGCGCGGGCTGACTGCGCCTCGATGAAGTTTACTGGGGCCTCAATCACAACCAGATGGAGATGTAGCTTGGCGTTACAAGTTGCAACTTGGAACAGGCGATTGAGGCTTGCAAGGCTGCCCGCACCCCTCCAGGCACTGTCCACTCCCACAAACTCAGCGCAACGTGTTAGGATTCCATGCATTGGTGTGTCAGCCATGCAGCTCTCAGTAGCGGCCGTGGCACAACAGTGTGCCGCGGCACTATATATTCAGCACTACGCAGTGTTGTAACATCCTAATCTGTCAGTCCTCCGTCTGCTCCCGTTTTCGCCGAATACAACGGGGCCACAGCTGTTGGTACATACAGCAATATTGCAATGTAATCATACATGTGGCTGGCCGGCAGGGCCGGCTTTGCTGCGACATTGCGTCGACTAGGCGCCAGCTGCAGCACCAGGTGCTTGCGTGTACTACTAGTAGATATCGTGCTGCTGTGCTAAATGATGACACTGAGATATTCCGCATGCCATGTGTTTGTGAGTGCGGTTCAGGACATTGTGTCGGGATGCCGTGCTGCTTGTGGCGCTACTTCGTGTCGCTTGCGCTGCTGAGGCTCCGATCTATATCAGTGTACCAGAGCACAATGGAACGCAGCGTTCCAGCACAGCGGGATGGTACGCAGTAACCTCACATCACCTCTTCATCACCTCACAGGTGCCGCCCAGTTCATCCCGCTCGTGCATGAGACGTATGGCAGGGTTGGACGAGACGCGTACCGCTTCCTCCAGACGGTCGCGGAGGTAGCCGCGGGACACGGCGCGGTGTCAAAGCCTACCTTCTTGCTCAATGCCATGCGCGGCCTGTCCACAACATTGTGCCGCGCGCTGGCGCGCCAAGCCCGCGCGGCCACGCCCCTCCGTGCTAGACCGGTCGGACGGGCGCTGCTGCCGGGCCTTCCTGTCCCCACGGACGGCCTGCCGGTGCTGACAGGCCATCGCGCATAGGCTTGCGGGGTCCCCCCGCCCCCCCCCCCCCCTCCCACCCATTTTGCCCTGCGCCCCCCCCCCCCCCCCGCACCCGTCCCTCCTCCTCCCTCCCTCTTCCCTCCTCCCAGCGCACGTCCGCCGTCTCTCCTCTGCCCCCCTTCCCGGACACCGCTCGTGCTGCCGGGCGACATGTGGCTGCAGCTCCTCGGACCGGTGCCTCGCGGCCTCACAGATGGCTGTAGCGCGCGCCGGCGCGCCCGTGCAGACTGCTAGCGTCGAGTCGGCGACCGCTTGTAGGTCCAGCACGTGCTGACTGTGTGTTTGGTGTGCGCGTGGGCTGCATGGTACTGCGCGGTGTAGGAGTGTCTGCTTTCAGGCTGGCGCTAGTTCGTTCTGGCATTTGCTCGTGCGGCGCATGGCCTTGGTGCTTACAGTGGCCGGTTTGTCTGTTTGCTTGTTGCCTGGTCTGTTGCCTCGGCAGCTGAGTCCTAGATCTATCACTGTGTAACACATCACCTCTTGGTCGTCTGCTTTCCTGCTGTTGCCCTCGCATGCCGGGCTCTTGCGTTCATCTCCGTGTAACGCGTCCATGGACAAAAGATCGAGCATCACGCATCATGCATATGCCAACCCCGTCCGGGCATTGGCCGAGTGCTGCACCCCTGAGGAAGAACACACAACACGGTGTTTGCTTTTATGCCGGCGCTAGTTCAAACGAATTCGTTCTGGCATTTGCTCGTGCGGAGAGTAGCCTTGGTGCTTGCGATGGCCTGTCTGTCTGCGTGTTGCCTGGTCTGTTGCCTCGGCGCTGCTGGGTCCTAGATCTATCGCTGTGTAACACACAACACGAACGACCGCGTGAGGCACAACTGCACCAAACAAGATCTGCAAGGAGAATTCCGACGACCAAGCATGCGACCGTGCTCAGCAAAGGAGCCAAACCGCACCCACAGCCGTACAGAGGGGAGAGACCAGCGTTTGCGTCCCTGCCATAGCCGCAGTCACCAGGCAGGCACAAAGGCTTGTGCCAGTGGGGACGACACAGGCAGGCAAGGCTGCTGACGGGTCAAGGAGGGAGGGCACCGTGCACACCGCTGCAGTGGCAGCCGGTGTCGCCCGGCAAAGCTTGGCGCGTGCAGCCACAACACCCGCAACGGCACACAGCAGGTCAAGTTTATAATCGGAGACAGTCAGTCCACTGCGCAGCACGTCCGCAAGTGCACAAATTCATGCCGTGGCATGCATCAGGCTGTCAGCATCAGGCTGTCACACATCAGGCTGTCAAGATATCATGCATGCCAGCCTATAGCTAGGTGCTACATGCTGGCGATAGACCTAGAGGCAGGGGGGGGGGCGGGGGGGTGGGTCCGGGCGTCACGCCAGACCCGCCGGCGGCCAGGCATCGGCCACACCACCCCTATGAGCAGGGGCATACAAGAAGGAGGACACAGTATCAGAGGGCATGGAAGAGTTGAGAGGAGACAGGGGTCTGCCGGAATAGAGTCAACCATCACCCAAGCCTGCACACGTGACCACGGCAGGATGCCTCCATCCACAGCAGGATGCTGGCTATGGGCGGGCGAACGATGCTGGCTATGGGCGGGCGAATGATGGCTGGCGCGCCATGGCATCATAGCGCAGGACGGTCGAAGGCCCGAGCTCGGCCGAGGCCTGGCTCGGCGGCGGAGCGGTGGCCCGCGCGGTACCTGGTGCCGCCAGGCTGGCGGGAACAGCGTGGCGGCGGCGCACTCGTGACTTAGCACTCGTGGTCAACTTGGACAAGTTCTGAGGCATTATAATATAGAGCCAGTTCCGTTCAATAGTTATCCCTGCAAAACACTCTCTTCTGAGTATTGTGCGTCAGGCCGTACAAAATGCATGGTGGCGTTGGCACCGTTCTGACGCCCTGCACGCCGCAAGGGGGGGGCTGTGTTGCCTTTGGTTTTACTGACACGGTACGCCGCGCTTCACGGGAGATTCACGTGTCGAGTCCAGCTCACAGTCGTCAGGTGACTCAGGTCTGTCTCTTCAATGCATTTGTAAGGGTTACATGACGATCGCGGCCGAGCAGTGGTGTCAAACCACATCTCTCCGGTGTTGTCCTGCAGAGGAGCGACGACAGTGTACGGCGCGTGCTGCTTGGTTCCAGGATGCTGCCCAATTGCACGCCCTGCTCATCACCGTACATCTCCAATCGCGAACTCAATGCAACGGGATCTGCTGACACATGCAAGAACTGAGTTCGCTGCGGCTTCGGGGGCCGTGTCCAGGCGAGCGTTCTTGCAGAATGCCATGTGCGAACTTTCCACAACTCTGTGCCGTAGTGTGACGCGCCAGGTCCTTGCTGCGGCTGCGCTGCGCATGCGGCTGGCAGGCCGGGCGGTGGTGCCTGGCCACGCTGTCCCGTCGGACGCACTGTAGGCGGCCGCTGGCCGCCGCGATGGACCGGGGGCCGCGGTTGCAGCGGCGCAAGCCGGCCCCACGTCTTGTCGTGCCGGCTCGCCCTGCCTTCCCGCGGGTGGCTGAGGGCTGCCTCGGGGAGAGCGATACGGCGTCGCCAGTGCCCTTCACGCCCCGCCCTCAGGCCCCTGCCAGGCAGTCGGAGGGGGCAGGCTGGTACACGATGCGCTGCGGGGGACGTGCGCCCGGGGGCTCTCATGGGCGGGGGGGCCCGTGCTGGAGTGCTCGCGTGGCCGGCTGTGGTGGGGGTGCTGTTGTTGGGGGCTCGGTGGTTGCCGGGTTTGCTGGGGTGGGCGGTAGTCCGCGGTGTGGCAGGTGGTTGCTGTGTGGGACTGTGGCGTGGGTGCCGCGATGGTGGGGTGCGGGGGTGCGCGTGTGTGTGGATGCGTGGGTGTGGTTGTGTTGGTTGTGTCGGTTCGTTTTGACTCTTCGCCTGAGACCGTTTCTGCTTGTTGCTGTCTGCCTTCGGGAGGTGTTGGCCGTCTGCTTTCCAGCTGTTGCCCTCGCTGCCGGGCTGTTGCGTTCATCTCTGTGTAACACATGCAAGAACACATACAGCTATCGGGATAGACCTGAAGGGATCAGCTGATACCCCGAGGCACCCCTAGTCCCCAGTTTGGCAGTCTAAATCGAACCTGCAGGTAGAGACGTTCTACATGTCCAGAAACGCACAGGTGTGCGCAGAAAGAACGCTCCGGCACTGGCCAAGCCGGCACTGGCCAAGCGCGGGCTTATCGAGAATTCACCCATCTTTTACATGCGGCAGTTTGGCGCAGAACGGTCGTCTGCCATGTCGACGTTTCTCAGCCGCTAGCACCCCGCCTTCAACACAACCTCGAACAGCTCGCAGCGGCGACTTGCTGAACATGCGCAGCTAGCCGCAAGTCGCTGACAACCAATGAAACCAACTCATCACGTGAGCGCAGGCCTCATGGCATCACCCGGAGGAGCCTCGGAGAGACAATGGACGCAGACCTGGACGATGCGATGCCCTGGCTTGCCTGCTGAAGACCAATCAACGGCACTGCCGTACAAGCACCTTGCACCTGCATGACCATGTGCGAACTCTCCACCACTCTGTGCCGTGGTGTGACGCGCCAGGTCCTCGCTGCGGCTCCGCTGCGCATGCGGCTGGCGGACCAGGCCGTGGTGCCTGGCCACGCTGTCCCGTCGGACGTGCTATAGGCGGCCGCTGGCTGCCTTGATGGACCGGGTGCCGCGGTTGCAGCGGCGCAGGCCGGCCCCGCGTCTGGTCGTGCTGCCCGCCCTGCCTTCCCGTGAGCTGCCGCGGGGAGAGCGATGCAGCGCCGCCAGTGCCCTTCGCGCCCCGCCCTCAGACCCCTGCCGGGCGGCCGGAGGGGGAGGACTGGTACGCCCTGCACCGTGGGGGGCGTGGGCCCCCTGGCTCGCATGTGCGGGGGGCCCGTGATGGAGTGCTCGAGTGGGGCCTGATGGGGTGGGGGTGCTGCATTTGGGGGGTCGGTGGTGGCCGGTTTTGCTGGGGTGGGCGGCAGTGCGCAGTTTGGCAGGTGGTTGCTATGTGCGGTTGTGGCGCGGGTGCCGTGGTTGTGGGGTGCGGGAGTGCGCATGCGTGTGGGTGCGTGGGTGTGGTTGTGTCGGCTGTGTCGGTTCGTTGTGGCTTTTCACCTGAGACAATTGTTGCTTGTTGCTGTAGTCTGCTTTCGGGGGTTTTGGCCGTCTACTTTCCTGCTGTTGCCCTTGCTGCCGGGCTCTTGCGTTCATCTCCGTGTAACACCTGCATGGCAGGGCTCACTTCTTCCTTCTTCATCCTGGGCTCCTCTGCCGCGGATCTTCCGACATCGGAGGGTCCTTCAAGAGACCTCCCTGCAGCAGAAGGTCCAGCTGCATGCAGCAGCAGCGGCAACATGCATCAGTGCACACTACAGCCGAGCCCACTTTGTATCTGGACCCATCGGCATACAGGCGCTCCTGGAAGATCACATTCACGATCTTTGGGACCTCATCGACGCGGATGGTGAGCCTGGTCAGCACTGGGATGTGAACTTCGAGGATGTGATGGCTCAGGTTGACCTGCAGGCTGCCCTTCCCACCCTCATCCATGCAGGTCCGCTGCAGCCTCCAGCATGCTTGTAAGGCAGAATTTATCTTGACAGCTAACGGTGTCGGTGCAATACCAACAGGCATGCTCAGTGAATGACACTGCTCCGTTCCAAGCTGTAGTGTCCCAGCCTGGCCACTGTACGGCAGCAGGGAGTCGATGCAAAACATGGATATGACACCGCACAATGGCCATGCCAGGCCATCGCGCATAGGCTTGCGTCGCCCCCCCCCCCCCCCCCCCCTCGCCCATCTCGCCCCGAGAGCCCCCCCCTCCACCCATTTCACCCTGCAGCCCCCCCACCCCCCCCCCCCCCCCCCGCACCCGATCCCTCCATTTTCCCTCCCTCCCTATTCCCTCCTCCCAGCGCACGTCCGCCGTTTCTCCTCTGCGCCCCTCCCCGGACACCGCTCGGGCTGCCGGGCTGGCTGAGGCTATGGCTCCTGGGACCGGTGCCTCGCGGCCTCGGACATCGCCGTAGCGCGCGCTGTCGCGCCCGTGCAGACTGCTAGTGCCGCGCCGACGACCGCTTGTGGGCCCGGCGAGTGCTGGCTGTGTGTTTGGTGTGCGCGTGGCCTGCGTGGTACTGTGTGGTGTGTGCGTGTCTGCTTTCGCGCTGGCGATAGTTCGTTCTGGCATTTGCTCGTGCGGCGCATGACCTTGGTGCTTGCGGTGGCCGGTCTGTCTGTTTGCTGTCTGTTTGCTTGTTGCCTAGTCTGTTGCCTCGGCGCTGCTGAGTCCTAGATCTATCACTGTGTAACACAATGGCCATGCAAAGCATGGAGGACAGGGTATGTATGATTACATTGCCGTATTTATGAGGACATTGATACCTTCGCCTCAAATTTTGGCGCGAGTACAGTTGCAAACTAGTTGCAGCACTGTCGCTGCCGCGCTTTGATGCTGCAGCCGTGAGACGGTGCTGTGGCGCCTGCGTGTGTGAACCTGCACGCACGCATTTGATGCACATGGCACAGCATAGATATGGCATTTGCATGGTGAGTATGGCTCAGCTGTGCAGGCCCGGATGCACTACCGCAGCCAGCCGCTGCAGCAGGCTTTGGGGAGGTGCCACCAAACATGATGGCCTTGTTTGGCAATTCCGCGCCTCAGCCAGAAGCACTCGTCCCGCTGCCGCTGCCGCAAGAAGCTGCTACTGAAATCGACCCGAACGCGGTGATTATCGCGGAGATTGACGCGCAACTCCCCGCCCTGGCCGCATTCGCACGCATGGCGTATGGATCGCCATCGCCGCTGCTGGCACGTCAGCAAGACGGGTCGCACGCGGTTTTGTGGAGTGCATCTGGCGTGAAGCAAGGCGACCCCATCGGCCCCCTCTACTTCGCCATCGCGTTCCGGCCCACGCTATTAGCGGCGCAAGAAGCGGCCCCTGACACGTTAGCCATCGCATGCCACGATGACCTTACGGTGCAGGGCACGGTCGAGCAAGTGGTCGCCATGGGTCGAGTTGTGCAATCCCGTCACCAGTGCAACAAGCAGAAGACGCTCGTCCACTGCACCGATCCCGCCAAGGCCTCGCACGCAGCCGCCTGCCTAGGCGCCACGGTCGCCACTGACGGCATGGTCGCATGTGGCGCGCCACTGGGCACCCCTGCCTATGTGGAGGCGTATGTGCGCCGTAGATGCAAACGCACCGTCGAGCTCATGCAAAAGCTGGCAGGCCTCCCGCTGGCGGCCCAGACACGGTGGGCTGTCCTCTTCCAGTGCCTGCAACATCGCGAAGCACACCTGCTGCGCACTACCGACTGGGCCCACCTCGAACAGCCGCTCATGGGCGTCGAGAACGCCAGCGTACACGCCATGTGCCGCATCATTGAAACGCAACAGCTCACCGACCTACAGCGTGAGCAGGCCTTGCTCCCTCATAGACATGGCGGCATGGGTCTGCGACACTACACAGCCGACGTTGCTGACGCCGCGCGCCTCGCGTCGGCAGCAGTTGCGCACGCGGTGCTCGCGGACGGCATCGACGGCGGCAAGCCGTTCCGCGGCGACGCCGCGGTCCAGCACCAGGCCCGCCTCGCACGCTTGCGGAAGGCATGGCCGGCCGTGCAGGGA
The DNA here is from genome assembly GCA_900538255.1 of Ulva mutabilis. Lineage (NCBI taxonomy): Eukaryota > Viridiplantae > Chlorophyta > Ulvophyceae > Ulvales > Ulvaceae > Ulva > Ulva mutabilis. Next base: position 262,745 of record UNSF01000038.1, on the reverse strand, counting down.
ATCTCAGACAGCCCGACCCCAGCCGACGCCTGGGCGTCTGACGCTGGCTCGAAGCTGCGCATGACGCAGCTCCAGAGCGCGCTCAGCCGGGCGGAGGCCGACGCGCGCTGGACCGCCACGCGCGACTATCTCGAGACCCTGAAGCACGGTCCGAATCCCCAATCGGCGGAGACGGCGTGCGCTGATCTCGCTCGCCTCCTCAGCTGCTCTGGCTCGCTGGCCTCGGCGTTCCTCACTGCCTGCCCCGGCCCGGTGACGGGCCTGACCGACCATGAATTCCAGGTGGCCGTGCTGCTGCGGCTGGGTGAGCCGCTACTACCCGTCCTGGAGTCGGATGAGGCCTGCCCCTGCGGCCGCGTGGCTGCGTCCGGTACACACAGTGTCATATGCGGACAGCTATGGGCAAGTTCAGTCCTAAAGCACGACCTCATCACCGTGGCTTGGAGGCGGGTGCTCATGGTGATGAGGTCGTGCTGTAGGACTGAAGTCGCCCAAAGCTGGCCGCATATGACGCTGTGCGTGCCGGACGCAGCCGCGCGGCCGCAGGGGCAGGCCTCATCCGAGTCCAAGACGGGCAGCAGCGGCTCACCCAGTCGCAGCAGCACAGCCACCTGGAATTCTTGGTCGGTCAGGCCTTTCATCGTGCCGGGGCAGGCCGTGAGGAACGCCGAGGCCAGCGAACCACAGCAGCTGAGAAGGCGAGCTAGATCAGCGCGCGCCGTCTCTGCCGTTTGGAAATTTGGACCGTGCTTCAGGGTCTGGAGTTGGTCGCGCGTCGCGGTCCAGCGTGCGTCGGCCTCCGCCCGGCTGAGCGTGCTCTGGAGCTGCGTCGTGCGCAGCTTCGAGCCAGCGTCAGACGCCCAGGCGTCGGCGGGGGTCGTGCTGTCTGAGATTCCCTGCACGGCCGGCCATGCCTTTTGCAAGCGTGCAAGGCGGGCCTGGTGCTGGACTGCGGCGTCGCCGCGGATCGGCTTACCGCCGTCGATGCCGTCTGCGAGCGCCGCGTGCGCAACTACTGCCGACGCAAGTCGCGCTGCGTCAGCAACGTCGGCTGTGTAGTGTCGCAGACCCATGCCGCCATGTCCATGAGGGAGCAAGGCCTGCTCACGCTGCAGGTCGGTGAGCTGCTGCGTTTCGTTCGTGTGCGGTATAGCGCTTGCGCGTCAGACAGCGACGCTGTCACAGCGTAGGACTGCGGATTACAATAGGTTGAAACGTGCAGCTGGGCCCATGCCTGCTCAAAATTGCACCATCCTGGTTTGGAGGCAGAGCTGCACGATGGGGTCAGGCGACAAGCGATGCACCTCGTGCTGGACGGACGCAGTCCACTCGCCTGGCAAACTCGAGGACAGAAAGCATCGCTGCCCGAGTGCGCGGCATCCTCCACGCACGGCCATAGCCGCAAGGCAGGGCTGACATGTTTGTCGCTTTTGTTTATGTGCATCTTCGCAGGCGTGGCCGCTGCACGCAGCCCATGGGCAATCTCATCCGGGCTTGATTCACTCATGATCGCAAGCAGGTTTTGCGAATCTCCGGGAGATTTATTCCGCGCGACCACGACTACCCCTTCTTAGAAGATGGGCTCGCGGCCGAAGACATACCAATTGTCTCGCAAGAGGTCGTGAATGGCTGGAACCACGAGGACGGTGTGTTACACGGAGATGAACGCAAGAGCCCAGCAGCGAGGGCAACAGCAGGAGGACGGTGTGTATGATTACATTGCCGTATCCATCCGACGGTGCTGACCATCCACGACCTGGGCAAGATTAGCCATTTGAACCTCAAGAAGGTGCACCTGTCCTGCGCATCATCTTTGTAGGTATCAGGCCGTCCATGCACGTCCAATGATTGCCCGCTGTCTGCATGCATGAGGCTCCCCGTCTACAACTGTATCTCTTTAGTCGTGCAAGGCGCTTCACAGGCTTGCACACAATTGTGTTTGAAAATGCTTCAGCGGCATTCCTGAATCGTGTAAGCAGCAGTCAGAAGCAGTGTACTGAGTGCTGTGATGCATATGAGGGCGGCCTTGGCCGCAGCCACGCCCAGGGGATCCCGTTTCCATGGGCCGCAGCGCATCTGATGTGCACCCTCACGACAGCTTGGATGGGGCATCAGCTACGACACTCAAACAGGCAGAGAGACAGCTCCCCTTGTACCATTGCGTGATGCGCCAGCATGTCCACCAAAACACGGCATGATCATTCTTATTGACCTAGAATCACTCAGTAGTCACATAGATAGTGTAAGATAGCGAGGTTGCTAGTCCACAGTACTCTGTGTGTTGTTTGATACCCTTGAAGGTCCAGCCACCTTATATACAATTGGCGACCTGTGTGCGACTTGCGCCTTTTGCCCGTTGCAATGTGTTACACGGAGATGAACGCAATAGCCCGGCAACGAGGGCAACAGCAGGAAAGCAGACGGCCAAAACCCCCCGAAAGCAGACACCAGCAAAAAGCAATCACTGTCTCAGGTGAAAAGCCACAACGAACCGACACAGCCGACACAACCACACCCACGCACTACTTTCCTTCTGTTGCCCTCGCTACCGGGCTATTGCGTTCTTCTCCGTGTAACACCCACGCACCCACACGCATGCGCACTCCCGCACCCCACCACCACGGCACCCGCGCCACAACCGCACACAGCAACCACCTGCCAAACTGCGCACTACCGCCCACCCCAGCAAAACCAGCCACCACCAAGCCCCCAACAGCAGCACCCCCACTCCATTGGGCCCCACTCGCGCATGCCATCACGGGCCCCCCGCACATGAGAGCCATTGCAATGTGCAATTTCACACTCACGCCAGCACCCCTTTCGAGAAGGGTCTGCTCACGTCAGCCCTGCTCTTCGTGAGCAGGTCAACGGAAGCAGGGTTGGTGTCCCTGCGGCGGTGCCCCTGTGTACCACACGATCCTCGTGCACGAGGAGGCTAGCCCGTACGCAACGGGTGTACCACCGGGACCTTCCTGGAACCTTCCGGAAGTCTTACGTACTCTGTGCACGCTGGCACGTTACAATGTATCACGCGTGATACGTACGGGTCGCGGCTGGAACGGGGCAGGGCGCGGTCGGAACACTAGCTATAGTACTTCGGCTGTCTAGAGACAGTGCATGACAGGATTATGGGCCAACAGTCGCGCCGCTTCGAGAGGCGATAGCTGATGGTCTGACGATGCGTACAGGCTTGTCTGCGAACTGTGCGATGCGGCCACGGCTGAATGCTGGCTGCTTGACGCGAGCATGAGCTGACTGGTCTAATTCTTCACCGACTGAAAGCTGCCGGCTTGCGATGCAGACCGTCGAACCAAGCCCGCAGAAAGCATGGTATATGCTGCATTTGACATTGACAGCGCGGCAAAACTTGTAGCCACACTGTTGCGACGCAAGCAGCCCTCCGACGACGCACTCAGCAGTCGCTGGCGAGCTCTCGGACTCGATTTCGCATGCATGTTCCGTTCCACCGTATACGACCGTAATACGACTTGCGCGTGTTGTGCGGTGCCTGCGCTTCAGAGTCTCAGAAAGAGTGTGGCAGAATTGCGGGTTGGTGTCGACTGAAACGAGCGGCTGGGCCTACACAAATTTGCACCATCTTTGTTCGAAGGTAGATCTGCACGATTGAGGCAGGCGACACGCACGGCTTACAACTCAGGTTGGAGGCACTGCGTGGCCGTGGCCGGGAGGAGCGCAGGTCTACTCAAGGACAGAAGGCGTCGCTGCCCGAGTTGGCGTCACCCCCGGGCCCACGCACCTCCGTAGCCCCTGGGCAGGGCTGACCCGGTTGTCGCTCCTTTGCATGTGCTTCTTCGCAGGCTTGCACGCTGCACGTAGCCCATGGTCGCCTGCGGCAGTGCCGGCAGGTCGATTCCTCACTCGTGATCGCCAGCAGTTTTACTTGGGGCTAAGGACAGTTCATTGACATCGACCTCTTCGAACATCTACTTGCGGCCGAGGACATACCAGAGATTCCGCAAGACCTTCTGCTCGAATGATGCAGACGACCCGCAGGGCCATTTCCGCGGTGGGATATCAATCTGAATGTTGAGCAGCTGATTGCCCCTCAACAAGCTGCACTTTTCCCCCCCATCATCTTTGTAGGTGTCGCACTTTGGAGGTGTCGCAGCGTCCCATGATTGCCTGCTGTCGCACCGCGAGTCCTTCTTGCAAGTGTGTCTCTGGTATCATGAGACGGGCAGGGCGCTGCCAAGGCTTGAAGCATTGTGTTAAGCATGCAATTCGGCGGCACTCGTCAGCCATGCAAGTAGGAACCTGAAGCCGTGTAACGAGTGCTGTGACCAGGGGGGCTGTGGCTACAGCCACGCTGCAGTGCAGCTCGCACCGGCAGTGTCCATGGGCCGCCCGCAGCGCATCGCACGCGAACTTTCAGGACAGCTTTGGTGGGGCAGCAGCCGTTATCGAAGCAGGACTGGGAGTCACACCAGACCCAAGGGGGCATCAGTCGTGGCACTGTAAACAGGGATGGGAGAGAAAGCTCCACTTGGACCATTGCCTGATTTCCATGTCCATTCACATGTGTGGGCCAGCTTGTGCCTGCCACGTGCCCGAATGGTGCATCACTGCAGTTGAGATACGTTACAGATGTATGCATCACTGCAGTGGGGTGTTATGCAGGCCCCCCGCGGCAGGGCCGTTTATGCATGTGAATCCACCACAGGGCGTCGTGGATGCGTTTGCTGGTCAAGTGTTGGATCCAGACGAAGGCGTTCCAGCTGCAGCTGATTTGGATGTGGCAGAGGAGGGTGCTCTCGCGGCGGAGGTCCCTCATGTCGACCCTGTCTGGCCAGGACAGCCCGGTGAACAGCCAGATGGTACTGCTCAGGAGGATGGCCGAGATGATGACTGATGGGCCTTCCACATCCCTCCTGATGCTCTGGACGAAGAGCGAGAAGTACTGGAAGAATTTTGTTTGTTGTGCACACGATTGCTATTGAGCAGTGCTCCATGGCAAACGAACTTCTTTGCATTGGTCACGATGCTGTGGTCACAAATATGGCTTAGTTTGTGTATGGCTTCCATTCGACAGACTGTTGAGGTCCGACTGATAGGATCTTGTGAAAACAGTAGATCCACCTTCTGTATTGTGGCCACTTGGTCATGTTGAGTTCATGGTTCTTCTGCAACAGCTCGTTGGCAGTTTGCTGATGCTCTCTTCATTGTGCAGCTGACGTGTTGGTCCTGCGTCGAAGCTTGCACAATGACAGGTCGAAGACCGTGTAATGAGTATGAGAGGGCAAGTAATTCGACCTACTCAGCAGTGTACAGGAACCCTAGCTAGCGGCCATCCTCATGTGTCCTAGGGGCCATCCTCATGTGCCATGGCCTTCTCATGATGCATGCATGCCGCTGATGACGCCTTTACAAGCCGACATGCCACAACTTTTGTGCAAACTGCTTGCAAGAGCTCGCACTGTCTCTTCGACAAACAGAGAAGCAAGCCAGGCACTCAAACGGATGTAACCACCACCGCGCACATTTCTTGATCATACAAGGCTAGGCAGATGCAATTTTCTGCCATATGGTCACACTGTGCGGCAGCTCTCAAGCAGTGGCCGCCATAGCAGCATCAGTTTTCAGGCCTGGCAACACGACCTGCACCAGATCCACAACGTCCACAGGCGCCTGGCAAGCCTCTATGCTCTTCCGCACGGCTTGCACCACGTTCACGGCACCCCCAGCCATGCTTGCAAAGTGCCGAGCCAATGACGCAAATGCGTTGACCAGCATGAGCTTTTGCGCCTTCAACGTCTCTGCACGCACTGCCACTGGGTCAGGGGCATGCCACATATGAAGCCAATAATTGTGGCTTGTGTCCCCGGAAAAGCAAACAATGGTCCTGGAAAAATGCCTCATGTGGCATGCTCGGAAGACTGCACGTGCAACCAGCTTCAGGCCGCTCGCGTGCGAGAGCTTGTGCCAGCGTGCCCCTACTCTGTCTGTACTTTGTTGATGAGCAGGTCTCGGACGGCACTGCTGGACACTGTTGCTGCCTGCCATAGCGATATGGCAGAACCTCACGGGTTCGATTGTGTGGACTTGATAAAGACCAGACGTTCAATGGATCCCACAATGCTGTGACTCAGTACGCTGACTGTGTTCAGACAGCTGTTAACTCTGCCAGAACGATTCAGGGGCTACGGCAGCACCCTGCAGTGGCGCAAGCAGAGATGTATCCCAAACAGTATGTTCTGCGCAGATACGGATCTTGCAAGAACCAGTTATCATAGACGAGCGAATCACGGGCCGACCAGAGCGCTCGAGTGCATCCAGCACCCCCAGCAACACTGCCAACAGTGGCCCTGTAACGACCGTACTTCACACAGATGAAGAACCTCGAATGCATGGCAGCGACACCACAGCAATGGGCCAGTGCAGCGCGCCGGATGCATACCTGCTTTCGAGTCGTCTGAGGCATGCTCCTGGATGTCATCGCCGAGCTTCACGACACACCGCATGCATCGCTCGAACAGGCCGTCCATCGCCTCCTGCCCCCGAGCCTTCTGATCATGCAGCCTCGTCTCCACTTGCTCCTTCCTCTGCACACCAGCAGCTCTGCCACAGGGGACTCTGCTGGCATCGTGTGTGCAGCAGGCTACGTGCTTTGCAGCCTGCCCAACTTGCACACAAGATCCGGTTGCGCATGCATTCGCACGTCGAAGCTGTGATTGCATGAGCAACCCTTTCAGCGGCAGGGTCACTGCCAAACACGCCCCCCCCCCGGCCCCCAGCGACCCAGCCAGCTGCAACAAATTGGCAAAAGCCATGAGCCGCACTTCACAGAAGACAGGCAACTCTACAACGCCGCAGCTGTAGCCTCCAGCACAGCACGGACTCAGCCTCAGCGCCCGTTCACAGTGACAGCCTGGCACGTGCTCACGCACCGCAGACTGCGCTCGCCGTGTGCGGGCAACACAACGCAGCAACACAACACAGCAACAGAACACAGCAACAGATTGCAACAATGCAGTGCCGCGAAATGAGCGGGCTGCCGCACCTCACGCGCGGCCTGCAGCGAGGCTGCGAGGTGGCTTTCGGCCGTCGTGAGCACGGGGATGCGCTCCATGAGGGCCTCGCGCTCCTCGTCGGTCACTCCCGCGTCCTGCGCCTCCGCCTGCGCCGCCTGCATCTCCGCCGCCGCCGCCTCGGCCTCCGCCTGCAGCTGCGGCAGCTGCGCCTGCACGTCCCTCAGCTGGTCCGCGCTCGCCTGCACGCGCGCCCTTGCTAACAGGATCTTACTCAAAAGATGTAACAACTGCTTACGTGCTATATCATAGTGGCTCATTTTAGTTGTTTAGTACCTAGCTTTGTGTATTTACAACGTCATATTATATCTTATGCTTTCCAGTGGTGGAGGAGCGCTCGGCAGGCTGCTGTGTTCCACGCGACACATGCTTGGCTGCAATGGTGGGTGCCTGTGTGGTGTCTGTGTGATGCCTGTGTGATGTGATGGGTGTCTTGTGTGTGTCTGTGTGATGTGGTGCAAAGCGGGGACGACTTGAACTGCACACAGCATGGTCTTGGGGGGCAGCACGTGCCAGCATGTGCCAGTACGGTCTCCTGAGAGCTGAGGGTCTGCATGAGGCCATCGGTCCAGCATGCCTCAGGATGTGTCTGTTGCGATGGGCCGGCGACCGACGCCAGGCAACTGTACGGTGTGACGACGATGGGCCATGCAGGCTGCCTGGATCGGTGGCTGGCAAAGTTTCTCCCATACATTGCTTGCCTATGCCATCAGCTGCGGGAGGCACGAGTGCAAGTGTTAACCAGCATGCACGGGCGACTGTGGTTGCCTGGTGCCGCTTGGCCAGCCATATGTGCTGCACAGCCCTGCTGAGGTCCCCGGGAACCTCACAGGGGTCCCACGGGAGCAACCACACGAGCCCAACACCTCGCTCGGGGGTGGCAGTGGCCGATGCACTTGATGCGACAAAGCAGAAATGTTGATGCACTGGAATGCTGCAATCCTGATGCACTTGAGTGGTGCCTTCTGAGAGCCCAAAGAAGAATTGTTCGTGGGCTTTTACGCTGTGTACAGGGGCGGTGGGGGGATGTGAGTGTATCGGGGCCGCACCTGCGCCTTATCTATCAACGCGGTGAGGAGCGAGGAGATGCACTCCAGCGCGGCCGTCGCCGTTGCCTCGTCCTCGTCGACTAGTTTCGGGACGGCGGTTTTAGCGCCGGCGGCCGGTGTGAACACCCACGTCAGCACGTCCTGCACAGTCATGAGGCCGGCCGAGACATAGCGGCTGATGGTGAGGTTGGCGCGCAGGCTGCTGCACTTCCACACTTTGGTCGCAGCGTCCAGCGCGGCGGATTCCGCGGTGCCTGCGGAGGCCTCCTCGTTCACCTGCATGCATAGCACTGCAGCGTTTCTCACCCGCATGCATGCGGACGTGACGCAGCAGCCGACCGCGTTCTTGCCGTTGGGAATCGTTGTGACGACCTGCCATGCTGCGCTGGCACGGTTTTGGGCTTGATGCTGTCACGGCGTCTTGATGCGCCAGCTGGCAGCAGTGCGGCTGCTTCAATGCTAGCTTGGCGCTGAGACGGCCCGGGTGACCAACATGGCTGAAGCATGATACATCAGGCATGCCCCATGGTTGCAGAAGCATGCAGCGTCCACAGCGCTGAACAAGAACCGACAATTCTGGACACCGCGAACACCCGGCTACAGTGACCGAGCGGCCGCTGCGGCTGCAGCCAACATGCGCGCTGCCATGGTGGGGCATGCGCACGCCGCACGCCCCCTGCTATACACATGCATTGCACGAGTGCCAATCCGCGTACAGGGAACACTGCACTGCGCATGGTCAGGTCGCCTTGTAGTCCGCACAGCACGCAGCACGGAGCACGGCGCACCGATGCCATGATGTTCTTGAGCGCGTTGCGGTACCGATCCAGCAGCACCTCTGTGTGGTACTGGCTGACCGCGGCGCGCACGAGCAGCACGTGCAGGAAGGCGGCGAGGGTGTCGCGGAGGCCCCCCTCGTCGGCGGCCTCGGCCGCCACACGCAGCTGCGCCTCGACGGTGGCCTCGTCCGCCTTGGACACGAGTGCGGCCATGAAGTCGTCGTATGGCTGCTGCAGGCCGTGCGGCATGCTGGGATCCGGCGGGGGCCCGCTGGCCTGGTCGCTGGCCGGCACAAGGAGCAGCCAGCGGTCGCCGGGGGGGAGCGCCTTCTGCTGGATGTACTGCAGCTGCGCACACAGGCGGATCATCTTGGCGAGTGTCAGGCTGCAGAAGCGGCGCTGCGCATCGAGCGGCCCTGCCTGCACCAAAGCAGCCGTCACCCTGCCTTGCCTCCAATGAGTTCGAGACAGACGTAGCTGTGCAGCCACCCGCCACAGAGAAAGCCCCCCGCACTGCGCTGCGCACAACCCCTCGCGGGGTTAAACCAGTGCAGCTATGGCGCTGCGTGCATGGCCATCATCACGCCCCGAAGTCGTCTCTACCGCCACAGCGGCGTGCTGGCCCGGGCTTGGCTCACTCAAGTTTGTGATGCAGGTGCAAAAAAGGCGTGTGCACTAATTTGTGAACGAAGATCTGATGGAATTGTGATTGGAAGATCAGAGCTGTTGATGGCGCAATTCCATGCGACGTGTGCACAACTGCAATGCATGGCACTCAGCCGGCGGATGTACCAGCGGATACACAAACAGCAGATACACAAACAGCGGCAGTTGAGCAGCCGAGACGGGCGCACACGTCGAGCACTCGCTCCCAGCGTGCCCACGGCCACTGGTAGTTGTTGTTCGACACAAACCACGCGAGCGCATCTGAGACGCGGTGCAGCAGGATCATGTCCAGGTCTTCGGCAGACTCAAAGATCGTCTTGACACAGCCGCCGAACGACCTGCACTGTTCGCGCCAGTCAGCCTCTGCCGCCTCTGCGCGAGGCCCCAGCGCTGCGTCCTTGGCGTGGCATCCACTGCATCTACTATCATGCATTGCCCTCGCAAGCATTGGCAAACAGTGCTGGGGTCCAGTGCGGAATGCGGGGATTGTGAAATGCGGGCGGGTGGGAGAGGGCGCACATTGCTACGGGTTGTCCCACCAGCTCCACCAGTCGCACCATGAGGCTGTGGTACGCAAACACCAGCAGTGGGGGAGCCGGGAGGAGGATCTGCGACATGATGAGCTCCACAAGCAGGTACACAGAGGGGAAGGGGATGGGCAGGCCGCTGGTGGCCTCATCGACGCACGCTTTGCCGTTGGATGCGTACGCATGCAGCACATGCAAGTAGTACTCCTGCGCGATGATAACATCGATCGCAAGGGCGTCAGCTGGGGCGCGGTCTAGATGGTCTGGGAGGAGCGGGCAGAGACCGCGCGCAGGGTGGATCTGCGCGGCAGAGAGGGAGGGGGGAGGTGCTGTGGGGAAGGTGGCTACAGGAGCGTCGAAGACAGCGCCGACGTTGAAGGCGTTGTCGATGTAGTGGTGTGGCTGAGGGACGCAGGAGGATAGCCAGGAGGCCTGCCGCAGCTCCTCGACCGCGGCCAGGAGCGTCGGTAGGAAGGAGGCGCCGGAGCAGTCCGCAGAGATGCGGGGGGGCGCGTCCGGCCGCAGCGGCAGCCAGGGGGCGAGGTCGGTGGAGGTCTGCGGGGCAGAGTTCGCATGGCTGTGGTGCCTGCTGGGCGCTGTGCTGCTGAGGGTGTGTGACACGGGGCATCTGCTTGCAGAGGGGTTTGGATCCAGTGCTGTGCGGATGGTGTGGCACGTGCCCGGCGCAGGGCGAGGCGCATGGCTGGTACTGATGTGCATTGAATGAGGAAAAAGGGGTGAGTATGGAGCCCATGCTGCGGCGCCCGTGCTTCGGGGCCCTTGTGATGGACATGCTACAGGGCATGTAGTCTATGCAGGGTGGCGCTGCAGGCAGAGCATGTGCTGATTGTTGTGTGCAGAGAGACAGAGAGGGCATCACCTTTTTGGGCCGTGCTGCCGTGTAGTCCTGCACCCTCTGCAGCAGAGCCTCTGCCGCTGTCTGCTCCTGGTCAAACAGCGCCTTCCCGCCCCACGGCAGCGCGAGCAGCACCGCCTCCACCAGCATGTCAGCATACGCCTGCCTGCTGGCCGCTGATTCGTCGGCCTCTCCGCCGACGAGTTCCATGGCCTTGTCGACGAACTCTTGGAAGCGGGATATGACACTGGAGCAGGAGACGACCCCGAGAGTGCCCAGGCCACAGTAGAACCTCAGGACAGCCTTAGTGATGTGATTGCAAGACGGTGCTGTGCCTGGATCACCTTGGGCAGTGAAGCTGAGAGAGGCTGACAGGCGCTTGCCTGCTTCTGTGACGATTGCCTCTGATGCCTGGACTGCTGTCCGATTCAGCAGGCTGACCAGCACAGCGAAGAACGGGACCCTGCATGGTAGATCTGGCTTGCATAGAGAATCTGGGTGCACCAATTGGGATGTGGAGAAGCATGCCTTTGTGGTTTGGTGAGCAGGACATCCCAGAAGGAGTCGACGGTCATGGATAGTGGATGATTGTTGATGCCATCCATGACCTGTCCATAGGTGTCGAGCATCTGATGGGCTACGAAGCTCTCCACTGCGCGTTGCTCTTCCTCAGACATTCGTGCCTTCAGCACAGCTCGCTTAGAGAGGGTGACGGCAGGGAGCTGTCCCAGTGATGGCTCCGAGCGACTGCTAACATAAGGATCGTACCGAAATAGCTGGTGCACTGCCGAGCGAATTGAGAATCCGAAGCATAGCCGCGCGAGCTGATACTTCTCGCGGAGGTGGTGCGATGAAACCTTTCTGATATCCATGCCGTCCCTGGTGAGGAGGCCCGCGACGATGCCCGCGGCCACGCCCTCCCCCGCCGTACCCACCTCGGCCCCTTCCCATGGTTCAATGACAGCAAACAAGCTTACAGTCAACCAATACGATTATGCAGCATCCTGGTCGGTTCATCACACGCGACCAACACCCAGTGGGGTTCAGGACGTGAAGGCAAGACTACACGGGAACACAAGCGGAGATCGTTTGTCGAAGCAAGCGATCACGAATCGCAGGAAGGTTCCGCCGTCGCCCATCATGTTTGTCGCTATTGTCGAGGGCGTGGATCTGCTTGCAATAAGAACAGCCTGTCCAAAGTTTTGCAAGCTTGACGCCGTTTTGCCTTGTCGACACGGCACTGCGCACCATGAACGCATTCAGCCAGCAGCGCTGGTGACTGTCAGAGATAGTTCTCGCCGACTTGCGATATGAACACACCGGTATTTGTAAGTAATGGGCAAACCGCTACTGTGATCGGCCTCTCGTAGTGCACAGCTGCATTAAGGCATGTCGACCGCGCCAGCGGCACCGCGCGGTCGAAGGCCGAACGGACACCATGAGCGGCGAGACTGGGGAATGCTTTCATCCCTCATAGCAATGTGCTGGGATAGGTGAAGCTTGCCGCATGGTTTTGAACAGGGCAATCTCGAAACGAGAGCCCCGGCGTTCTTGGAGCGTTAGGGACGTCTTCCTGATTGCGGCGGTCGTGCTCGGTGAGTTTTTTTATCACACCAGATCACAAATTGTAGATTGCCCATGGTCTGTCAATTGCTGCTCATCCACCGTCACCTGAGGGTAGCTCGTGCGCAGGTCTTTGCGCAGCGGGTCGCTCGTTCACCCGTATTTCCCACGTTTCGCATTGCCCCGCCAAACTTGAAGCTTCTGGTGTGCACTTCGATGAGCGATCTTCACGAGGACTCCCACAGGAGAACAGTGAGCGCCAGCGCGTGTATCATAGCATAGAGCAGAACTTCAGAACCAATGGTCTTTCTCTGGGCGCCCCCATTACGCAAGGGCTCAGCATGTCGGACATTTTCCAGGTGCGCCATGATACATCCTGCCTTCTCGCTGACAAATCACATGCTTACCAAAGCTATTGACACTTCGCAATGGAGGTACCTGTGACTAGTCACCCATCCAGTGGTGCACATTGACCATGGAGCACCCACGCGCATGAGCCCTGCAGAAACAAGCGCAATTACGACTGACTCATACGACTACAGGTGAAGAAGGGGCAGGTAGTGCCTCAGTTGCTGGCGCTCCAGGTCCCAGTTCGGGCGATCGTTGCGCCCGTGACCGATCCAGTTGCATCACATCGTCTCAGTGACGTTTTCATGAAGTACATCGCCTCACTAGTGCCCAGTTCTGGAGTATGGCCACAAAATAGCAACCTGTACCATGCAACGGTCTGGCATGCAAGCACTCACCAGGTGTGGACCCATCCGCTCCGCTGCACCACGATGAACCCAGTCATGGTTGAGGCTTCGTTTCCTGGTCATGAGATACCAACCTGCCCCCGGAAGTTCTACCAGGGTGGATGATGTGTGCCTCTCGTGATGGCATTCAAACAGCCGTACAGGGACAGTGCAGCTGCATGAATGTCCAGACATGATGGCAAATCATGCACTGAATCGCTGACCAAGCAGGGTGTGAGCAGGCGCCCGTGCCGGTGAATCGAGTAGAGCTTGATGCAGAGATGCAGGCCGTCACGCGGGCGATGCAGGACCTCTGCCCGCTGCATCTGACGCTAGAGAGTGTGGTCATCACAGAGGGCGGTGTGGTGATGGCGTGCTGGCAGGTGTCTAGAGGCACTGCCACAACCACGTTGCGAGCCTCAATCCAGGTGCTTGCTGGTACCCATCCGGCAGTGGCAGGGTTGAACTTCACAGGGTCGCTGGAGTATGCAGCATGCTTTGCAATGAGAGAGCCACTGCTGGCGCTGCGTAAATGCCAGCTCCATCCTTGTGCAGTGTCCGGAGCATTCTCCACGCAGTTTGTAGCTTTGTTGTCATAATATATTCTATGGTAATTTCTGATCAGCGCCGCGATGACCACAACCTCTCAAATGTGCATGCAGAAGTTGTATGTCTAGTTGGAAGCTCACATTTGTGCTCTGGCATCCTCCAGGAATGCCATGTGCTGTTAGCATATTGTATTCTAACATGGTGCATCTGAGAATGCCGATGCAGTCATATGTAATTCCTTGGTATAGTGTATCGATGGTGATACCAGCACACCAGCGGGACTTTGTGAGCTGCAGGCAGTGTTGCCAGGAGCACCAAGCCCGGACAAGCAAGCCGTACAGAACAAGGCGATATGGTACACCACCCTGGGACGGCTGCTTGAGGAGCCGCGTGTGGGCTGGCTATCACGCCTGTGGGGCTCCACAACAACGAGCGTCCTGGATGCGGCTGCCCGCCACATGACAGAAGAGCTGTGTGGCCTGCAGATGCTGCTTGACAGGTGTGCTCGAAGGCCATATCATGGCCTGCCTGGTTGGTGAGGCTTCATGCAAGGCACGAGCACAATCTGGCAACCATTTGTTGCATTGAAGCAGAACTACTGCGTGCGCACGATCATGGTCATCCGCTTTGCAGGGTCTGGTATGTTCAAGAGTACGAGAGGTTGGCATTGGCGTTAAACGGGAGGTGGGACATGGAAGAGGTGTTGCTGTCGGAGCAGGAGTGCTCGTGAGTATACGTCTGAACTGTACATCTGCGTTGCCAGGAGTGCAGTTGTGCAATTGCAAGCGCATCACAAACACTGGTCGCGCCTCGTACCACCGGCAAACGGTTGTTATTGAGATTGATGACTTGTGTAAAAGTCTGTCAAAAATGCTACGCTTTCTGGACGAACAAGCATGGGTAGCAGACAGGACCGCCTACGGCAACATGGTGATCCACCATCAGACCTGCTTGCCGCACGATCCAAGTACTGTGCTGACGGTATACCAACTGCAGACGAGCGTGTACACGTCACGCCTCATCTGGGTCCTCTTGCAAGACAATCTGTTGCATGGCTACAACGGGCCGTGCCGGTTGCTTATTCCTGTTGACTGTCCAGTCCCGGATGGCACGTGCGATGCTTTCAAATGCCCGATTCCCACTCCTGCGGATCAGCTCCGAGAGTCACATGACACCATCTGGCTGTCAGCACAAGGGGCTCGCCTTGTCAGGTCACAGATCAAGCCAATGAGTCTTCACATTCAAGCATCCAAGAACGAGGACGTACTTGGGCCAGTCGGTTGGCAGGTCCTCGATCTCTGTATGTGGGTCCGCATACAGTGCCTGGAATTCACGGCGCTTCTCTTCAGCCTCCACGTCCACCCATGCCCGGTATACTTTGTGCACAAAGAGACCAAGCAGGAAACCCAGTAAGACGCCACAAGTGACAAACGCAGTGACGATCACAGGGAGCTGCCTGCAAAAGAATGGTAGATCTGGCGCGGGTTAATGAGTGCATGCCCCAGAGACAGTGCATCTGTCTTTGCAGACCCAGGCGGCAGGTTTCAACGAATCGATTGAACTCCTGTGCCATTCAGAGCTTCAGGCCCAAACCCGAATGCTACTTGCCACGGTTTGAAGATCCAGGAATGGACTGACAATCCTGGAATCAACTCACAAGAGGCTGACAAGCGATAAGCGGTGCAAATGTGTTTGGGGTGCGGTGCGCGTTGATATGGATGAGACGTGCACACCAGGGCTGGCTTCCATAGGAGCAGACGTCTGGCAATCTGCCAACATAACGGTTGGCATGGGTCACGAATGTTTTAGCAATTCGAAGAGTTGGAGATGATCAGCCTAGCGCTAGTGCGCAACAGCTGGTTGAGACGGTTCACTCACAGAGTGCTCTTTGTGACCCGTGTGCTTGAAAGGTGATGCATTTGTCACGTTTTGACTGACTGCTGTTCACTGAAGCTGGTACAAGTCGCGGGCCAAAGAAGACAGTAGCCATGTGCTGGACTGTGCATGGCAGACGACAGGCTCTGGATCCCAGCTCATACAGGGCTGCATCAGCAGAAGTCTGTGCGCTTTTTTCTACTGCTATGGGAGGTTGTGCTGTTTCCTCATGCTGGCACTGACAACCTCATGCACAGCTGCATGACCAGTTCGCCCAGCATACGACCAACGCACCTGTTCTTCCGCTTGCCACTGTGAGACTCCTCCGTTGGAGGATCTAGTATGTCCAGTACTGATGAACTCGGATTGCATTCCGGACAGTATAGCTCTAGAGTGACCTCTCCTGCACACGGAGGCTGTTTAGACATGGTTTTGTCACGCATCCACTTGACCTCTCTGGACACCGCCAACTTGGCTATAATTGCCTACTGCACCCATGCTGGCACATGTACCCAAGGCGGTACGCGAGGTGCATACTTATGCATGCGTCAAAGTGTCGCCGGGAATGTGCGCACAGGTTAACACAGGCACAGAACCTTCTGCTGCAAACGGCTGACATGTTTTGGCATCCGATGGTATGGGTGGTAGCAGACCTGGCACTGTGATTGTGGCGATATGCGTTTCTGAGTTGAACTGGCCATCACAAACCGCAAAGAATTGGCCAAACAGATCATCCTGCGGCAGCACCTTCGTTTGACAAGCTGCAGGTGCACCATTTCATGCCAATGGTTGGCCACAACGCGAGGGAAGCGCACTGAACCAATTAAGTCTTCGTCATAGATAGCACACTGTGATCTACACAAGTCTGATGTAATGTGTGTGAGAGCCACACTCTCTTCGGGCACGTCATAAGTTCTGTTGGTTTTGCTAACCTTCAGGTATGCCTTCTCACGATCATCATCTGCATATGGGAAACAGAAATCGCACCCATGCCCTAGACCGCTAACTGGTATGGCGTGCGTCTAAAGCACAGCCAACGAGGAGCGGGTTTCCGAACTCAGCATCTCATAGGTGCGCAAAGTTCTCTGTGTCGGGGCCCCTGCGCCCTGGCATAGGCACGAAGAGGGCATCTCCGCACCTTTACATGTGAAATATATCCTTGGGTCAACCCAAGTGTCATGCGTTTTGAAGATGGTGATGGACTTCAGATACACTTCGTTGCCTGCGACACACCACAATGGAGGTCGAACATGTCTGCAGCAGTGGCGGGAACTAGGTGGCGCAAGCCCGCGGCATGTCATCTGAATGAGCATCAGCGTAACACAGTCTGAATGGACATGTGTACGCAGCAAGCCGAGCCGGTGGCTTGTCGGGAATTGACGCGATGTCGTGTTCGTTGCTCCACTGCGCGTGGCATACCTTGTACGTGCACCGACGAGAATATTGTTCCAAATAACACGCTCCAGCAGATGCCACCTGCCGTGATCGGCGTCCTGCGCATCCTGTGGGGACATATCATCCCTCGCGCGTTCTCGGGAGACAGGACTTAATCACCAGCTGGGTACCAGAACATGCCAGGGCGTCACGCCACACGTGATGACTTGCCGGTTGTGATCTACGTTGCTCTGCGTGTAGCGGGTGCTTCCGTACGGTAATTAGTCTCGCGCAGTTCTAGCAAAATGCACGCAACAGCGATTCAGGATTGTCCACACCCGTCTCGCCAGCAGGTACAATGCCTGTCCAAAATGATTCGTGCTTTACAAAAGCGTACCGATCAGCAGCACAGGACCCAGAACCGGGGCTGTTGGTCCGTATTCGCGTGGGCGCCCCGGGCAGGTCACAAGTGACGAAGGTGCCAGCTGCAAAATGCATGCGCACTCAGAGCTTGCTCAAGTTTGCGTGTCTGTCTTCCGGTGTAGCTGTGATTTCCATAAACATGCGGAGACGACCCTCAGATTCAGAAGCCCTACATCTTCTGTCTCTGTGGAAGCCGTCGGCAAACGGCGTTCGTTGCTGATGCTGCGTTTCGAGAGATGGCATTCTCTTCCAATCCGTTGTGGCCTCCCACACAGCCTGCCGGCCTAGACTCGCAAGTAGGAGGTTTATTCCATAACTTGGAGACTCAGGATAATCTGCTGGACTTTCATGAACCGGCGAAGGTGCGACCGTCAGCGTCGATGCGGTGAAGAGATGCTGACGATGTATACAGCTTGCGCGGCTTTGCTTCACAATGTAGTGAGATTGCTATAGGATCTGTGGGAGTCTCAGACACAGGGCTGGGATGATCTTCCCAACCAGGTCGCTGAAGTGGCGCTTCAAGACAGTCCATTCCCAGATCCGGTGAATGATGGTTTGTCAGCAGTTCCGTTTCAAGATGTTCCTGGGGAGCAGCCTCCCATGGAACCAGCATTTCAAGATACCGGTGCTGCGGGTAGCAGTGAGGATGAAGCAGAGCCGGAGACGTTGCCACCTTGGACATGTTCGTGCGGCCCTCCGCTACCTGGCATTGTCTCATTGCGTAGGTGATAGCGGAATGAACTTCTAGACATCCTTAAATTGCTTGATGCATGCGATGCCAATGGTCATGCGCCACAACCATGTGATCCTGATATGATGTCGCATGGAGGGACTAGCTGATGCCAACATGCTTTTTTGAGTTGGTGGATTGCACTGAATGCTGGATTGCCACTTTTGCAAAAGCTGCCACGGGCACAGCGCGTTTTGAGATTACCAGAGCATCCTGGTCAAGCGCTGAATGTACAAGCTGACTCTTGTAGCCAACACATCTGCTATGCGTGTTTCCTGCCACCTGTGACCAGCCACCGCCGTTGCCATCATTAGAGTATTATTTATAGGTATTGTGGGCAGCACAATCCGAAGGTAGTAGCTCAGTGTGAGGTGACCGGGAAGTGGTTCTGCAATGGGCACGTAGCCCAAGGGGGCTCCTGTGTCATCCAGCACCTCGTTCGGGGACGGTACAAGGAAGTCCGGCTGCACCCTCAGTCGCCACTCGGCAACACCGTGCTTGAGTGCTACCATTCTGGTTCACGGAATATCTTCTCCCTGGGGTTTGTGCCTGTGAAGGGGGATGACACTATTGTGCTCCTTGCACGTGACACTCCTGCCACGGCTGCTTGTGTCAAGGAGCTAGATCTGGACATGGGCTTGTGGGAATCCATTATCCAGGTGTGCTTTCTGGCCCCCAGCTGGTTTTACCCAACAATCAACATGTTGCACTGCTTTATGTTTGCTGTGTTGTGGTTTTGTGAATGTGCCAAACTCACTTGGCACATTGCAACCTGGCAGGATCGAGGAATCGTACCTTGGCTGGTACAAGCGCCTTCCAAGGAGGAATGCAGTCGTGCCAGAAGGCTGACAGCAGGGCAGATGAACAAGCTGGAGAGCGCTTGGAAAGCAGATCCCGAGGCAACACTGGAGACTGTCCAGGAGGAGGCTTCGTCGCAGAAGGATCTGCTCCGGGGTGCTCTGCGCTATGACAACGCGTTTGAGTATCAGAATGTGCTGGCACCTCTCGTGCAAATTGAAGCTGACTATGACAAGGTGTGCTCATGTCCGCCATACTCTAATCTGTGCCCAACACCAGACCTTTTGTCGGCTGGGGCGCACTCACTGCCTTGGGTGGTGCATTCCACCAGGTGCATCCGTCTCAGGTCCTGTGCCTGCAACTGGGGAACTGTGCTGCTGCATATGGCAGGTGGCGCGTGGAGAGAGTCGTCTGCATGCACACAGCCTGACTGCAGCCACTGTGCACTGTGTGAAGCTGCTGGCACAATGCAGCTGGCTTGCAGGCATGCCGCGAAGCGCTGCGCAAGGAGAATCTGCAGGTGCAATGGCAGCAGTCGAACAAGCGCTGGGTTGCCACGTTCTACTTCCCTCGAGACGATGAGGCCGTGCATGTCGTGCCCGGTGATGAGCTCGTGCTTCAGCATGACACCGGTGTGCTCCTCATCCTGCGATGTCAATTCATGCAGCGTCTGCCACCCACAAGTTCCTAGTTCTACATCTGTCAATAACGGACCGCTGCAGCTGCTTGTCGCCACATTCCATCGTCTCTACTGGCTCATGATGTTTCTCCTCTGCCCCCGCACGCACTATTATCATGCTCACACGTCTGCATAAATGCCGCACAGCAGCTTATCTCACATCTCTGACACGTGCCATGCACCGCTCTTGTGGCTCTTGTGGCATTGTGCTACCCCGTCTCCTGCGACACGGCGCACATGCATGCAGCCGGCCCCAACAATACACCGTGGGAGGCGTCCGGCGTGGTCGTGCGCATCACGTCGTCTGAAGAGATTGCTCTGGAGCTGCACACCGGCAAGAACGACGTCGTGCCGTCCTCCGAGACGCTCGGCTTTGCCGCTGAGCTCACGTGGAACTCCACCGCGTACGACCGCATGCAGCAGGGCCTCAAGACGTTTGCCGAGAACTCGGAGTGCATGAGCGACCTCCTGTACCACCAGATCCTTGGCCACGCGCCCGACATGCCGCGGCTGCAGCACCGGCGGCCCGCTGCGTTCCAGGCGCCCAACATGCCTGTGCCAAACCACTCCCAGGTGGCAGCCCTGGAGGCCGCCCTTGCGCAGCCCTTCACGCTGATCCAGGGTCCGCCTGGCACTGGCAAGACGATCACGTCGACCACTCTTGTGTGGCTGCTGCACCAGGCAGCTGGGGGGAAGGTGCTTATGGCGGCACCATCCAACGTCGCCGTTGACCACCTGGCAGAGAAGATCTCATCAACTGGGCTCAAGGTGTGTACATCTTCTCATATCTCCATCCATCGGCACGTATTCCAGGAAGCGAAGCTGTGTCACGTGTGCAATCACTGGCCCTCCTGTGCGAGAGGATCTGTGCACTAAGCAGCCCTTGCAGCCAGACTGCTCCACAGTCGCTGAAGACAGTGAGGGGTGTGCAGGTGGTGCGGCTGTGCTCGCAGCGGGCGCAGGTGAACATCTCGTCGACGGTGGAGCACCTCACGCTGCACTACCAGGTTGCGAACATCCGCGTGCCGGGCCACGAGCAGCTGCAGAAGCTCTTTGAGCTGAAGAAGGACAAGGGCGAGCTGTCGCTGGACAACGAGCGCCGGCTACACGCACTCATGCGCAAGTTTGAGGCGGAGATCATCCAGGCGGCTGACGTCGTCTGTGTGACCTGCATCGGCGCGGGCGACAAGCGTCTCAAGCGCTTCAAGTTCCCCATCGTGCGCCCCGACCCCACATCCCTGCCACGCGGGGGGTACCCTAGTTACTGGCACCAGCGAGAGAATCTGAATCAGTCCAGCTGCGGCACACAGCCACAGCATGCCTGCAGTGCTGCACTGCAGCTAGCTCCTGCCCCGGGCCGGTCGGCGCTCATGGGGGTGTGCGGTGAAACACGCGGAGGTCGTGGCTGCAGGTGCTGATCGATGAGTCGACCCAGGCGACAGAGCCGGAGTGCCTGCTGCCCATCACGCTGGGCGCGCGGCAGGTGGTGCTCGTCGGCGACCACTGCCAGCTCGGCCCCGTCGTGATGAACAAGGTTGCGGAGCGCAATGGCCTCTCGCAATCGCTCGTCGAGCGCATGATCCTCTGCGGCGTGCGACCTGTGCGGCTGCAGGTGCAATACCGCATGCACCCCTGCCTTAGCGAGTTCCCCAGCAACGTCTTCTATGAGGGCGCGCTCCAGAACGGCGTCACAGAGGCAGAACGCACCAACTCGCTGGTCGCATTCCCCTGGCCCGACCCCTCCAAGTGCATCATGTTCCACCAGCAGCGCGGCGTGGAGGAGATCTCGAGCAGCGGCACTTCGTACGTCAACCGGCAGGAGGCGGCCGCTGTCGAGAAGGTGGTCTCGCTGTTCCTCTCGTACGATGTGAAGCCGCAGCAAATTGGCGTCATCACACCGTACGAGGGCCAGCGGGCACAGGTGCGGCCAGCTCTCCCTTCGCCTGGGCCTGCGCTGCGCCCGCTGATATGCATATTTTGGCCACAGCGGTCCCAGCGCAGGAGGCCAATGTGAGGCGAAATGGTCCGGAGGCGTGCTCATGTGCTGTGTAACATAAATATTGAACGCCCAACATAGTGGAGCAATCCTACCAAGTCGTTTGCAGGGGGTGGCCGTATCTGGGCGTGCCCGGAATGCCCGCATGCAGTGATGCAGTACGTACATGCCAAGTGTGCAGGCATGTCCCACAAAATTCTGTGCACTGATTAGGCGTGCATGGGTGCAGATTGTACGGACGATGGAGCAGATGGGCCCGCTGAACAAGGTGCTGTACCGGGGCATCGAGGTCGCGAGCGTTGACGCGTTCCAGGGCCGCGAGAAGGACTACATCATCTTCTCGTGCGTGCGAGCCTCCAGCATGCAAGGCATCGGCTTCCTCGCCGACCCCCGCCGCCTCAACGTCGCCCTCACCCGCGCCAAGTACGGCTGCGTCGTCATCGGCAACGCCTCCGTACTCTGCAAGCAGGTGTGCCCCCTGAGCCACTGGCTGCCACACATGGGTTGGCCACGAATGGCTTGGGTGGGACAACCACTCTGTACGTGGCTGTCCACCTCAGATTGCAGCATTCCAAACTTTCTTCATCTGGCGCCCAGTCTGCGAGCACGAGTGCCTGCCTGTCACTGCGCATTTCAGTGCGCTGGCAGCTGCCACCATGCCTGACTGACGAGCATGGCGAGGCCTTGCTGCCTACATGGTCTGCAAGCTCACCACGAGGTGAGCTTGCCCACCAGGCGCATGCTGCAGTATGACCATGATCCACCCGTGGTACATCACATCTTATGCCATGGTCTTGCAGCCACAGCTCAGCACTGACTGGTGGCGACACTGTCGCAGGCGCTCTGGCACAGCCTGCTGACGTACCTCCGGGCTCGCAACCTCCTGGTGGAAGGCCCGCTGAGCAAGCTGCAGATCTCGCACGTACCACTGCCGAACCCAGACTTCAAGTTTGACCGCCGCAGCTTCCTCATCGGCACAACCCTGTCCACGCGGTACCGCCCCACTGAGACCGTCGTCTACCCTGACCACTCTGAAATCGGCAACACCCTCGCGACCCACGTGCCCTCGGCCGCGCCTGCTGCGCCCGCCGGCGGTCCCGGCTTCTCAGGCCAGTCCCTCTTGCCCCCGCCGCCGCTGGCACCGCAGCGGCCGCGGCCCTTCATGAGCGGCCTGCCGGAGAACCCCTACGCCATCGGCCCGCTCGTCATGCCGCAGGCGGTGCTGACGCAGGAGGCCCTGTCGCTGGACCAGCTGTCACAGCGCGGCATGTCCCTCGCGACCCTAGGGCAGCAGATGTCGTTCGGCATGGGCGGCGGCGGCCTGGACGCGTCGCAGCGTGGACTGGAAGGGGCGCTGCCCGAGTACCGCGGCTTTTTCAACCCCCCGCCTCACCCGATGGGCCACGGCTGACGTGACGTAGGATCGTAAAGCATCTCTCATTCCGTGAGCACCTGCGCCTCGATAGGCGGCAGCGCCACGAAAGCTCGTGCGGTGCAGCGGCTGGTGTCACCGCTGCGCTCTGAAGCTCGCATGGCCAGCAGATTTGCACAGTCTGCAGAGAGCATGGCAATCAGGCGGTTCTGGGGCTGGTGGACAGCGCTGCACGTCGAGCACGATACTGCTGTCTGATCATGCGGACGCAGTTCAGATGCCTCGGCCTCTGCGTTCCGGGCTATTTCTGGACATGCAAATCCTCTGCTGCCTCAAGAAGCCACGATCCTGACAATCACCCCATCTTCAACTTTCCAGCCCTCACTTCGACAGCGTGCTGACAGAGAAAAGGTGGCTGGGGCGAGTGCTTCATGGGGCTCTGGACATGGCCTGCGACTCTGTGCCGGCGGCACCTGCAATTGCAGCGGCAACCTCTGCAGCAGCTCACGCCAAGGGCGGCTGCACAATCTGCGCCGTTTCCCAGATAAGCAGGCCCGCTGATCAGGCTTTGCTGCGTCGTGAGTATGCAGGGTGTGTTGTGGATCAGGCGGCACTGACAGAGCACCCTGCTGAATACTCGCACGCGCTGACTCAGCTGCAGTTTCTCTGTGCGTACGCGTGTCTCGGTTCTGAGAGACAGCCCAATACTTTCCCTTCGCCAGACAGCGGATGCGGAGTGACCGATGTTCTCAGGCGGCTGAATGACAAGCTGCTTTCACTTCATGCCCGCCTGTGCCACCCGTGTAAGAGCATGATTGCAGCTTCTCAGTGTTTGAGTGTGACGCCGTTTCTCTTTGACTGTGTGAGGATGTTGAGACAACAGGACAGTTGTGAGCGAACTCGGTGTAACATGCACATCTCGCTGGTTGCGCATATGCATGCCAATATTACCCAATGGCATCTCGCAACCATCTAGCGCGCTGTTAGACGTCGCACAAACACAATCAACAGACATGTGCTGAATTATTTGCGTTTGCAGTGGTGATTGTATGAGTGCTGTAAGATTTGAAACATGTACACACGGTCAATGTAGCCTGTAGCGACTCTCTCTAGCAGCACGACATGGCCACAAAGAACGGCCATAATGGTACAAATGGGACGAACGGTCATAATGGGGTTAAAGGAGTCGACGCGTGCGCATCTACTTTGTTGATTCCATTGCCCGAGCAGCACTGCGATGGCAGCCACCGAGTGCTTCTCATGTGTCGAGAACGCTCGTTCGCCCCGATCATATCAGTGTATCAACATGCTCACATTGTTTTGGAAAAATTCTGCTGTATTTCTTAACACGATCGCGGTCAGCTCATTCTTGGTCGTGGATGTTGCACCAGATGCACTCGCAAACGACGCAGCTAGCGAATTCTGCAGCATGTCAGAACAATGACTCGCGCTTGAACATCATTCGAAGATGTCTGCCAAACTGCATGGCATCATGCTGTACTCAGAGTTTACGTTTTGCAGGGCCATGCCAGTTGTATTCGGGGGGTACTGGCTGCCATCGGGCATGGCTCTGGCGTACGTCTGGGTGTTGAAGCAATGGCATGACCAGATGCTAGCTGCTCGAGCTGAAGGACTGGATCCATTCAAGCGCACATCATGGATTCCAAGCATGGTTGCTTCAGTCGTGTACTTGACGGTTGTAATAGTCACCCGGCGTGCACTGCAACACCGCCAAGCATACAACTGCAAGAAGTACATGAGCATTTATAATTTGTACCAGGTGCTGAAGCTGACCGCCGTGCTTGGCATGCGCTGTTCAATTGCCACTCGAGTAATGTGCCATGTTCAAAGCTGCTCAGCAGCACGGGGGCGTCACTCTCCTGCCATACGCATGAGAGTGACGCCCCCATCTGTCTGATGGTGATGAAACGAGCATCATCAAGACGAGCAGTAGCGTCCCTGCTGAAGCTTGCTCACAATGCGCAGGTGCTCCTGAATTTGTGGTGTGTCTTGACATTCATTCAAGAAGTCGCCGGGTACGGGTCAGCCAAGGGGATGACATTCTGGGGCAATGTCTATGATCCAACGCTGTCAGGCTTCAAAGTGGGATTTATCATCTGGGTCCATTACAACAATAAATTTGTGGAATTGCTAGATACCGCATGGATGCTCATCCGGAAAAAGGACAGGCAGGTGTGCCTCCAGTCTCTCCAATTGGCACATCTGCTACATGAACGGCAGTACCAGCTTCCATGCTGTGTGGCCTCATGGCAACAACTCCACCCTGATTCTGCCTGGGGCTCACGTGGCTAGCCGGACGCTTGCGGGTCGCTCTGTGACAACGAGAAATGCCAAAGGCTCAGCTGCGGCGTTCGTCATGCAGGTATCCTTCCTGCACATATATCATCACGTCCTGATGATGTGGGCATGGCTGTATGTCTGCAAGGTGGAGTGTGGCGGAGACGCTTGGTTTGGAGCCTTCGTCAACTCTCTGGTACATGTGGTCATGTATGTGTACTACTTCCTATCACAGCTGGGTATCCCATGCCCGTGGAAGAAGTATCTGACCATGATGCAGATGGCACAGTTCTGCGTGTGCATCTGTCAGTCTGTGTACGTGCTTGTGATGCGCAATGCGCCCGTCGGCCTACCGCTTGCGCAAGCCTTCGTGATGGTCAATATGCTGGTTCTCTTCTCACAGTTTTACAGAAAGTCGTACGGCAACAATGGCAGCAATGGCAACAACGTCAGCAATGGCAGCAATGGCAGCAACGGCTCGAAGAAACATGCATAGGATAGGCTGCCATAGAGTCTACACGAGTGTCGATCGCGAATTATGGTGCCAGGCAGGTTGAGCAGCGAGAGGAGCGATGTGTGAGCATTGCTGGGGGGATTGCTCTCGGCTGCCTGACCGGGAGCCTGCATGACGCTTACCGCCATATGCAGTGGTGCTGCATAGCGGAGCTGTTCCGCATGTATTAGCATTTTTGCCTTTTCGGAATGCGGTGCGGTGCTGGTGTACCCCCGGAGCCGGCACAGGAGCCGGCATAGACTTCAGTGGACACCTGACATTTAACGTGTCAATTTACTGGCCGCGTTATGGTCACACTGGCAAGGTCTGATGGTGTTTCGTGAAGCTCTTGCGGTGCACTGGTTTGCTCCACACATGTGCATGGGGCAAGACACCTGTGGCACAGCCGTATGCATTCGGTCACCACAGCAAATTGTTCTGCTGGCTGCACGCCATCAGCCGCTGTGATGCTGCACGCGCCGATTGGATTGCACATGCACCAACTAAGAGTACGAGACAAATCACAGTCCAGCTGTGTGTGAAAACATCTAAGGCTGCTGTCATACATGACAGTGCAAGAGGCATGTTGGATCAACACGGAGGCAGGAGTTGCGAACTCGCAGCGCCTGGTCGGAATGCCAGTCAGAGCTGGAGCCAAGGGATGTCGGTGTCTGGTGGGGCTCTTTCAGAAACGCGCACGATCAGCCTCTGGAGACGTCACTCACGTGTAGCGCAGCATTTGAGTTACGTATGTCTGATGTGTAAGGTCGATGATGCCAGTGACAAATGTATCAATGTCTTGCCGCAGCGTGGCGCTGCATGTATCGGTGTGCTTGTGCCACGTACATGCACACAGCATCGCTGTAAGGCACTGCATGTTCTCATGTTACACGAGGTGACATCAGCTCCACGACCGCTGCAACGAAGTGACTGTACTGAGCGACAGTGCGCAGTTTGCAGGGTAATCACAACAACTGAACTATACGCGTGTACGTCCATGGGCATCGGCGTTTGCAAGCACTGGTAGGCACGATACGACCTTGCTGGCTCGTTTTGTAGACTATACAGTGCAGCATCGCAGCGAAGACGCTGCAGAGCAGAGATATCTCCTCGTTATAGGTTGCTATGGCATTAGTAACGTTGCAGAATGCAGTTGAATGACTGTGGGCAACGCGCCAACTGCCAGTCAAGGAGATCGCTCAGTGTTATCATGAGTTTTCATCCCACAAAAATGAGCTTACAGAATCTGTACACAAGTCACCGACAGCTGGCTGGGCCACTGCACTTGTGATCAGTGTTGCTGTGCTGTGCACGTGCATACCAAGAGCAGCGTGGCAGTGGCAGAGCTGCGCATGGGACAAAGGATTGCGCTTCGTCATGTAATCAGGCATGAGCTACTACATCTGCTGCTGTAGGCATCGTGCCCATCAGTCATCAGTCCTACATCACTGCTGTGGA
Organism: Ulva mutabilis; assembly: GCA_900538255.1. Classification (NCBI taxonomy): domain Eukaryota; kingdom Viridiplantae; phylum Chlorophyta; class Ulvophyceae; order Ulvales; family Ulvaceae; genus Ulva; species Ulva mutabilis. The sequence continues at coordinate 235,480 of UNSF01000038.1, read as the reverse complement.
AATCCACCCATGCTGTGACATCTGTCCCCATGCAATTGGAGCCGCACACAATGGCATGCAGGGGTGACATGCATCATCAGAACAGAAACACAAGAAACGACGTGGGCGAATCAAAGCATCCATGCCAGCATTACAACTCCAGAGAAACCTTCCAGGTCATGCAAATATCCCATCAACACTCTCGCTACCTGAGGCTGGCCATGCAGGTGATTGGAAAACCCAGGCACCCAACACAGGCATTCTGAAGATCATCATATTACCCTACATACTGATGCCCTGCCAGAGAGCCACCCATGCGCTTGTGCCACCTTTGACGTGGCTACAGCTGCAATGAAAACTCGCCTGAAGATCTGCTACTCCTAGACTATCTGTGGGAAAACGTGTTGTGAACGCAGCGCGACACAGCACAGGATACGCGAAACAGTAGTCCATTATGACTGCGCTGCCATGCCTTGTGCCAGCGCTTTGCTCAGCCCGGAGACGCTGCCCAGCGAATCGACACCAACACCGCCGACACATGTCATGCGCAATCAGAGGATGTCCATCGTTGCGTTGTGCCGACCGCTGGTGTCGTGCTGGCTGCTCTGCCGCGCTGGCTGTGCTTTGCGTGCTGGCCTACTTGGAGAGCGCCTCCCGCAGCTTGAGCATGCCAAAGAAGCCAGCTCGGTAGACGACGATCATGATGCACATAACGGCGAGGTCCTCCCACTTGGTCCGCGCTGTGCTCCAGTTCAGCGCCTCCAACACCTGCACAGCACAAATCATCAAAACGCAGCGCTCATAGCACGTGCCGCATGCCAACGTGTGCGCTGCGAAGTGTAGCAGCGCTGGCGGTGCGCAGCCGTGAGGCCCCGTCTGGATCATGCAGCTGTGTGTGAAGATCGACCAAAGTCGGAGCAGCGAGGCCCGCAAGGGCCCGCCCGGCATGCCCATCACATCACAGACGTTGGTGCCGATGCCGCATACGTGCAGCACGGCCCAGCGCAGCACGCGCTCGACGGCATTGCTGGCCGCCACATGCAGGGACCACGCAACGGCATGCGTTGCGCCCCAACAACGAAAAGCGGCTCTTGCCGGTGTGGGGGCTCGCTCCTGGCCTGCCGGAGATGGGGGGGCGGGGGCGCACCGCTTCGCCGTCGACGGTGCAGTTCTCCTCCGGGCAGCCGCCGGGCTGCAGCGTGCATGGGCAGTCCCAGCCGGCGGTGTCCTCGAACTGGTTGAGCATCATGCCGTGGATGCCGTAGGTGTGGTAGCCAATGTAGTGCATGGGGTACCGCCACATCGGCTTCGGGATGTCGTCGATCGCGATGATGTAGCCTGCAGCGCAGCGCCGCCGTGAGCCGAGGACCCAAACAGTGCCGTTTACTGGCTTAACAGTGATCTCCTCGACTCTGATTTTGCGGTCGGCTGTTCCCACATATACCGACTTTGTGGACGCTTCTGAGAGCAACTGTTTGGTGAGGCGGTCCACTGTGTTGCAAGGGTAGAGGACGTCGCCGTGGCCATGCAGCGTGGTGCCTCCGCACTCAAACCCGTGCGCCTGTGCCCGGTGTGACTGGCTGGCTGAACATCACAGGTGTGCAGACAGGGGCCCGGGTGGGCGAGGCGTTTCGGCATGCCGCCGGACGTCATCACACAGCAGGCTGGGCACGCAGCATATGCACGCAGCGTGCGGGCGGGCGCACCGGCGACGGGCATGAAGATGCCAAGCAGCGCGGCGCCGCCGGCGATGCCGAGCAGGTAGTGCGGCACGATGGCCGCAATCGCCATCATCAGCGCCTCCACCTGCACGCGTGCCTCCGCTGTCAACGTGCACCACGGCGGCCTGCACCATGTGCCTCGGCACATGCCAAACACAGGGACGCTCATCCCGGAAACTGACCGACAAACGTCCTCCCAGAGAAGGTGCACAGGATGCACACACAAGTGACACCAGCAGTCTGTCCGTATGAATGCTCCGATCTAGTCCTGTGTCAGTTCCATCATGAACGCATGCTCATGGGAGGCTACAAGGCATGGCGGGGGGGGAGGGGGCGCACGGTGACGAGGCAGGTGAAGAGGTTGAGGATGAAGTAGGCGACGCGGCCGCCGTCGGAGACGAGGCCCGCGAGATAGTACACCACGACGGAGCAGGCGACGGCGATGAGTGCGAGGAAGGGCAGCGACGCGATGGTGTTGGCCAGCGTGTACGGCAGCACGCCGTAGTAGCCGTTCAGCCGCTCCCGCACAAACACCTGCGCTCCAGCACTCGTGTCGAATGGCGCGGGGTGGGGCCGCGCGGCGGTGCTGCTGTGCGCCGTTGCAGGCATGCGTGTGCTGAGCTTGTGCACGTGCGGATGCGTGGGAATGGGTTTGTACGGTGTGCGGGGGATGGTGTGCGGGAGGGGGGCGCGGTGCGGTGCCTGTGCAGGGGCCGACGGTGAGCATGCGGACGGGTGATGGGAGGTGGGAATGTGTGACAGTGTTGTGCTCCGCACTGTGGCAGCGCAAGATGGCAGGCGCTCGTTTGTGAACATCCAACACATTGACCACGAACGCCCGCACCGAGCCAAATCAGCAAGTAGCAGTTCCTGAGCCCACTGCCCTGTGCGGCTCACAGCGCGGGGTGGTGGGGGTGGTGGATGGTAGTGCGACAACGTGGGGGCGGGCAGGGGGGGGGAGGGCGGGGGGAGGGCGCGCCTGCATCTCGTCGACAAAGGAGGGGAAGCCCGAGATGGCCATGAAGGTGAGGAAGCTGATGGTGAAGAACATGAGGCCACCGCGGCTTGTGACTGCACAGCGGGGGGCCGTGTGTCAGCATGGGCGCGCACTCACATGCACTTGCGCATTTGCAATACACACACCAGCTGACAACCCTGTTCATGTCCTGTGTCACCGGGCGCCCTGGTTGGGGACAATGGGGGATTCTCCACTGGCGCAACGCGTTGCGCATAAGGGTGCTTATAAGCACCCATACGCGTCGCCGCTATGCGCAGGTATACCGTGGCCACAGGGTCACTTCCACGGCAGCTTCATGGAACAGCGCGCTATGTGCAGCCGCTATGAGCAGCACCATGACGGCGCGACACGCGTCGCCGCGTCGCTATGCGCAGTAGTGGAGAAACCCCCACTGGTAAGCAGGCACACTCATGCATGACCCGGCTCATAATTAGTACTTGAAAACTCGGGCCAAGCACGGCCTGGGGGGGGTCTCGATTGTGCGCATGCATGCACGAGGGGCCAACAGCTGCAGTGCCCCAGGGGGGACGGGGGCGAGCTCAAGGCGGCGCACCTTCGTTCCAGCCCTCGCCGAGCTGGAAGTAGATGGTGCCGAGGCAGAAGCTGAGGCCAACGTACATGCCGAGGCGCAGCCAGAAGACACCGATGTCGCGCGTCGAGTTCAGGAACGTGCGGTGCACGAGCGTGAAGAGCTGCGACAGCGGGTTAACCGGGTTGCAGATGCCCTCGTGCTGCGGCCCCCGCGCATCCACGCTCGCCCGCACCTCCTGCTCCAGCGCCGCCTGCACAGCGCGTATGCTGTCACCGCTCCAAACCATGCTGTGGCGTGCTGTGCGTGCTGGGGGCAGTGCAGGGCGACTGGCTCGCCGGAGAACTTGCACTGAGCATGGCGCTGTGCATGATGTGCATGGCCTGACCGGCATGGGAGATACTGCTGGTGGGCGCAGCACGCATGTGCAGCGGTGGATTCGGGTCAATCGGTGGTGGGGGGGGCTTACGCGCTGATGCTTCTCAAAGGCGTCGCGTAGCGTGACGATGCTCTGGTCGGCGTCTGTAACGGAGGCGCCGCGTGTGAGCTTGGTGGCAGCGCCGCCGGGGAGGTACGGCAGGAAGCCATCGATGTCCTTCTCGGCCTCGGGCACGTCGGTGAAGTCCTGCGCGACGCGCTTGAAGTCCGTGTTCATGCAGAACAGGAAGTGGTCTGCCATCGCGCGGTTCACCGGGCACGGCAGCCCCGCGTCCGAGTAGAACTGCCCTGCTCTGCACGCTGCGCCACCGTCATTGACCGTCACGCGCGTACGCCATGGTCACTGAATATGTGAGATTCATGCTACTGTCAGGCTGCTGTAGTGATGAGCTGCCGCGGCTGGCCCTGCTGCCGGCGGGTGGTGCTGCTGCCTGTGACCGGCATGCATGTGTATCAATTGTGATACGGTGGAGTGATGCCACAGCATGCATGCGGCAGCAGTTTCAGGCTCGGCCTTGGCCAAGCTTGGTGGGGGGTCGCGCTGGCGTGGCTACGGGTGCCCCTGAGGCAGCCATGAAGCAGGGCGCCGCCTCTGGTCACTGTGTGGTATGACACCCTCGATTGTGTAGAACAGGTTGATCGCGGGCTTGCCAGCCACAGAACACTCGTGTGTCCCTGGCGGCTGTATGGGTGGGGACTCAGTGTGAGGGCTGGTGCATGCTGACGCACCTGGCCGCTTCGCCAAAGAACACCATCTGGCCCTGGCTTAGCAGCAGGAGGCGGTCAAAGACATCAAACACCTGCACACACCCCAGCATGATTTCACATGTACACTTGCATTGCACATTTGCATACTCCGGCACAGTTCCAGTTGCAGCATGCATAGTCAGGGACCCAATGCGTATGCATGTGTCTGCACCATGTGTTGAGATTGCCAACAAGTTGTCAACTCCAGAGGCGAGCCAGTGGGTCTGTGGGGTCAGGGGCCTTTATTATGCTCTTGCAATGCTGTGAGCTGGGTGCTGGGCATGCAGGCAGGCGGGGCCAGGGGCGGCAACAGGAGGAACACACCTCAGCGCTGGGCTGGTGAATGGACATGATGATTGTGCGGCTCTGGTTGGCCAACACCTTCAGCGCCTTGATGCAAAAGAATGCTGAAGCAGAGTCGAGCCCTGCATGCAGGCCACATGTGCTCAAGCATGCATGCATGGGCAGGTGGACACAGTGGCCACTAGTGGGTGCTTGTGATGGCTAGCAGGGATTTGCAGCACCAGCAATTTGCAAAGGCCTTCCTGCACAGTCACGGGCCATGCAGCCAGCTGCATGGATGCTGCATGCACATGTATGGTTTGTTGAGGGTCTAGCTTGCTAGGCCACAACCTGGAGGAAGGGGCTGAGGCTGGACCCGATCATCCTACAGCCTGGCATGACAGGCAGGCCCACAAATGTTGTGGCAGTGCCCAGTGTTTGCACCCAACTCAGACAATTTGTGCAGACTTTTGGGGGCAATGCCTCCATTCCCTTCAGTTCCCACACATGACCACAGCGGCCAGGCTGGGGGCCTCCTTGTAGTACTCAAAGCAAGAATCTAGAGGTTAGTAGCCCCTAGGTGTGTGAGGGCAACATGTAAAACTGCAACACTGCAGTGCAGAGAGACACAGTCATGGGAGGTGTGACTAACTAACAAACCCTACAGGTGGATGCTGGGAGATGACATCATCTCTGACACATGCCATGATGGATTCCATGCCACTAGTTCACAGATGATCCGCAGTGCTGGAGAGCAGTCAGTTGGTGCCAATGTCACGGCACTGCTGTATGCATGTCCTGCAGTCATTGGCAACACAGGCACAGCCGATCAGAGATCTGAAGCAGCAGCAGCATCTACATGCAAACATATGAGACCACACTCGTGGAAGGCTGAGAGCGGGCGTCTGAGGGTGGGTGCTTCACTGCACCGTGTGCATGTCGCATCAAACTCTGGCAGGGACACACCCTGCTAGCATGGCGTGGCTGCTAGACCACATGCAGCAGCTCAAACTCAATGCACGGTCAAGGATGCAGACAGGGATCCAGACCAGCTGATGCGGGGCCTGCAGGTGGGGGGCACACCGGAGGTTGGCTCATCAAGGAAGAGGATGGCGGGGCTGACGAGAACCTCGCAAGCGATTGACAGGCGCCGCTTCTGGCCACCAGAAACCCCCTTGATGAACAATGTGCCCACAGGCGTCGAGGCCGCTGATGCCAGCCCGAGCTCATGCAGTATTGCGTCCACAAGCTCGGCGCGCTCATGCTGGGGAATGGCCAGCCTGCATGCCACTGGTGTGGGCTGAGCTGGATGCAGTACGGACGGCTCGGCCTCTGGTTTCATGCCATTCATGACATGTCATGACACAGCACTGCAACCTTGCCGTGAGTCTAGAGAGGCCTAGCGCCCTTCCCAGCAGCTTGCACACCCGCCCCCCCTGCAGATTGCTGCATGCCCCCCCGTGTTGACTGTCCACACTCGCACACCAGCCCACAAGCCCACCAGCACCGTGGCCGCCCATTGGGCCTGACTGCAGTTGTCATGCTCACCACACAACTGTTGTAAAGCTAGTCAGCATGGCTGACCACCCGTGTGTAGTAAAAGAATAACAGGCCTGTCAGCTGTGCAGCCCACACCAGCTCAGGTGGCTGATGACTTGGCATGCCATGTATATAGTAACAGTGTACATGCATGCAGCACCGCCTTGACACACTCTGCAAGCTATGCAGCAAGTGTGTCAGTCAAGCATTAACACATCCCTATGAAGCTGGAAAGAGAACTGTCAACAGTGCGATGGCTGAACATGCTGTGGCATGCCTCACCCGCAGTTCACAGCCAGAATGCCATGACCACCGTCAGTCACCACCGACAGTTCTAGTGCAGTGAAAGAAAACTGAGCTCGAGGCCTCTCTCATGCATCCTTCCAGCCATGTAGCAACCAGAAACGCCCCAGGTGTCTAGTAGTCAGTGCCTTTAGCTACCATGACTTACCGTTACAGTTCCCATGATGGCCAATGCACCCACAGCCACGGCTGTCAAACTCACAGCACAGTCCTGCAGCAGCACTGGCAGCCTCGGGCATGCAAGCGATTCCGGCAGACGCACCTGAGCTTTGCTGCAAACATGAGAGTCTCATAGACGGTGAGGGTGCCGGTGAGGAGGTCCTGTTGTGGCACGTATGCCACAGTGCCATACGACATCTTCGTGTGGTGGCCGTTCACTCGAACGTCACCCTGGACGTGGAGGTTGCCCTGCGCGCGGCCTGCAAGGGTGTCCAGCAGCGTGGTCTTCCCTGCAAATGTATCAAGCTCATTAGGGCGGGTGCTCGGGCCACTGGGCCCGTGGGGACTCTTGATGCAGCCACGAAAGCGTTTGTGGCGCCAGACGGCAGCAATGGGAGCCGTGAACGCCGGGGAGGGCCTGAAGGCAATGGAGAAGGAGGCTGCTGAGATAGCAACACCGGGCTGCGCATGCCTTGGTCTAGGCATGTCCCCGGGCTGCCAAGCACCCTGCTGCTGCCCAGTTGACCTGCTTTGGGGTGCCCCTGGCGCCGTACTCGCCTTGCGGAGTGGCACTGGCCTCATTCAGAGATGGCACTGACCTCATTCAGAGATTTACGAGGCACGCAGCTGATGCAGTCAAGATGCACGCCTGACTTGTCATGACCCATTGCTGGGTTGGTGTGACCGATGGGCAGCCGGCTGCCTGGGCATGCACTGGCCATGGGCAAACTGTGAGGGATCCGTTGCGGGAGTTGAGAAAGGTTTGGAAGCTGTGGGAAAGGCAGGTAACAAAGATACGTATTTCTGCCATGAGTGGGACTGATTGTCATGCACACAAAGCATAGAAGCAAGTAAAGAGTACCTGATCCTGATGGGCCCATGATCGCAAGCATGTGCCCCGGCTCAACCTTGCCCGTAACATTGTCAAGGATCACTTTGTCTTCTTTCAGCTTTTTGGTGGCAGCCTGCATTCACATCAGGCATGGCACGCGGTTGGAGTGCAGTCACGCTCATTTGCGTGCAGCACTACAGCCTCTGAGATACGTTACAGGGGTATGCTCCACAAAGTGGCAGGACACACATGCAGCACTACATGCCAGGACGGCGGGCTTTTGAGCAGAGGTGGTTGGCACAGGTGAGGGGCATCACACTGTCTTGAAAATCAAGCTCACAGCACTCTATTTTGTGCCTCGTCGTGTTGTGTATGGTCAGCAGGGTCTGGCTTTGGCTCCTGCTGGCTCCAGCCAGGGTGTGTGTGTGTGTGGGGGGGGGGCTGTGTGTTGGCAAATTATAACCTCGTCCACCCAACTAGCCTGCCAAGCTGTACATTTCGATACAGTTGCAGATCGCATCAACTCAACACTTGCGTCTCTCCTATGTCGATAATTCATTTATGGAGCTGGAAGCCGGATGCTGAATGCGTGCGGTACACCAGGCACAGCGCTCGATCTGTCGCAAGTGCAAACTGGGCTGACGCGGACGCATGCGGACTGCGGAACCGCAACAAGCAACCTGATAGTTTGTGACGATGCGCGGGGTAAATTTTGTAACCATCCACTGTGTCTGACAAAAAGATTTGTCAACTTGTGGAGACACGTGCTCGTTAGTAAGCGAGCAGTGCCACGGCTAGTACGACGGACGTCGCGTTGTCGCCTTCTCGTTCTAATTGCTAACATACCCTCTCCAACTCTTACCATATCTAGCATCTGTTCAGCGTTCAGCATTGAGGTTGTGGGCTTTGTTGATGTTCAGTATCAGCGCTTTGAACTCCGCGGCCGCGTGAGAGAATGCAGCGCACCACAGACAAGCCTTGCCATGTAACCACCGCTCGGCCTTCCTCAGGCACAATATGTGCGTATTTGGACATGTTGTACTTGTTCACGTTCGTAATCGGCGCCTCGGACTACTGCCTGCACTGGATATGAGTCGCCTTCCAAGGTGTTTAACGGTAGTGAGCCTACAGCAGATGCACTACAGGCTGATATACAGTATATACCGTATGATACTCTCAGCTAGTTGGAGAACGGCCCCGAAGCGGGTGTCAGGCGAGCAAACGACTGCAAGGCTGAGCACTGTCGAGGTGTTTGTGCATGGGGTGAGTTGTCGACCGCCTGTGCAATCCCTCCGCTTATACGAAGTATATATGATGCGCTGCGAAACCCAGCTTGACTGTTTGATGTCAGCGTTCATCCGTACGCACTATTCGTGTCCCCGACCTGCAACGTCAAGTCTGCACATGGCGGTGCGAACTGGGCAGTAAGCGCGACACCTCGCTCCCGAGCTGGATCGAGTATGTTGGTATACGTGGCGAGATCATCTCGTATGCATGACGGACTTCCCGAATGATCCCTGCTGAGGTGGATTGCACGGCTGAGGCTCCACCACATAATTGGCCCGTCGAGGCAGCAAGCTCGTAAGCAAACTCTATGCAATCAGCTTTGAGTGTAGCCACTCGACTTGTAAATGCGTCTTTTTTAGAGTGGTGGGCCCCCGTGACGAGGCCAGACCAGTCAACTTGCGACGGTGTCCGCGTCGGCTGCCTGTGTAGGCTGGCTGCGGCGGCGAGCTGATGCATTGCGGAGCAAACATGACGGCGCCGTCACGGCGATGCAAACCATGCCCTCGATCTCCGCCGAGCGAAAGCACCAGTTGTGAGTGTGGCACGACTTCATTCTATACTAGTAGCGTTCGCGATATGGATGTGACAAGATCTCATCATACACGCGGCATGTTCGTGCACTGCTTTCGTACGGCGCGCTTTCGTACGTACGCGGTTGTCCGGAAGCCAACGCAGCTGGAAATCGGTGCAGCGCGCTGGTTAGATATGTGCAGACACGCGTCGGCTTCCAAAATTCTTCGGCATGCACCGTGTCGAAAATGTCGCGTTTGGTGAGCATGCGCACGATCGACACCCTACGCTTGCCATGGCGCGCATGCATCGACATACACACAGCATGTACACTTACATCGAGTGGCTCCGATCCAGTGCACCAAGCGAATGTACACATAGCATGTACTGTTACACCGAGGGGCTCCGATTCAGTGCACCGAGCGAATGTACATTTAGATTCTAGACTCACATGCTACCCATGGCCAGCAGATGCGAGCCGGCCAGGCCTGGGCGATCACCTGGCACGATCTGTGCACCCGTGAGCCGTGCTACCCTGGACATGGTCTTTCCGATCACAAACCCGTTTGTATACACATAGCATGTATACACGTATCCATCGATATGATCCCTGCGACTTCAGAACACCACCTGCCAAGCATCCATGACCAGCCAGGTACCGCGAACTGTATGCGGTGGGCGCCGGTACTATTCGCATCATGCCTATGATCGATATAAACCGCACTAGCAGTCAGTAGACTACAGGGGGAAAATTGGAAACCAAGTCAGCACAGTGGATAAGATAGTTGTGCATGCATAGACTATGTGGCGACGCCCTACCGGGCAGACCTGGCGGGTGCACGAGCTAAGGCGTAGCCGGCACGGTTGAACAGGTAATTTGACGGTGATCCCAAAGACTGTTCACATGTACACCGGGCAAGACTGTTCACATGTACATGTGGCGTGCGCGCGGTGGAGAGACGGCTGGTTGCTGATTTGAAAATGCCCTTGGTAGTACAGACAGGCACGTTGCCTCTGCACATGTACATCCCATCTGACCAGATTCCCAGGCAACTGAATGCACAACATGGCTGCGTGTGAGCTGTTTGCGTAAGAGACGTGGCGCCAATGGCGAATCTGCACGCGTACGGCTAGCGCTAGTACGGAGGCCTGTACTGGCGTGACTCTGTGTGTAGGTCAGCACGAGACAGTGCGCCACACAGGTGAAGTTTGGCGCTTATCAGGAACTGCTGCATAGCTTTGGAGCGCCAGCGGTGGTGCCTGGTCATACCCAAACGGGGGCGCCAAGTGGAGCTCACGCGGTTAAAGCGCAGCACGGGGTCAGGTGTGCTCCAAAAGCCCAGTGTAACGTATCTCTCAGTGAATCTCATTTCTTACATTGGATACACCATGGCAGTAGGTGTGTGTTGCGCGGTTGGGGCGGGTGTGTGTTGTTGACTGGTGGCACCTGGGTTCCAGATTCTGTTTTGGATAATTAACTAATTATTAATTATTAATGATGAGAATAGTACCAGCCTCCACCGCATGTAGGTCCGCATGCGTAAGTGCGCGTATGTGCATGCGAGTCGTTTTGAGATCGGCTCACCTTTGAACAGCCCTTCACAATGCGGCCATCCATGAGCCCGATCCGATGCGGCACTAACCAAGCACCGCAATGCAGCTGCGACGTCTGTCAGTCTGAGCATGCATATGTCGCATGAGCGCGCTTCACGATGGAGTTCCACTGCGAATGTGTACATCCATGGTTCAGCTGGCGCGCTGTATGGCGGCCTGCTTGCCAGTGGCCCCCATCGGACGAGGCTGAGTTGGCTGGCACGCAGCCATGTATGGGTTGGAGTAGGTTTTCTGCATGATGGCAATGTATGTGAAGGCGCATGCGATGTGCACAGGTGGCTGCTGCGCACGAGGAGGCACGTTGGCACATGGATCACCCGACCCCTGAAGAGCGTCGGCAGCCCGTCCTGGGAAACTCGAACGTCGGTGCGCAGATTCTGACAACTCGCGACGCGTGGCCAGCGGTGCCATGGCAGGCAACATCATGCAGCAGCAGTGGTTGGGTGCTCACACAGTAATCCAAGCCCCAGGTCCAGCCATCATACACTAAAGTTTCTAACGATCTACAGGCTAGTCCTGCCAAGAATGCAGCATCGCCATTCGGCAGATGCTGTGCACAGCTGGTGAGATATGAAGACACTGACAATATTCAGAGCTTGGAACCAGGCACATGGGCATGCCCGAATGCCACTGCCAATACGCTCACTTTATGAAACACCGGCGCCGCTCACTCTGTTCTCCTGCGACTGCCACTGTGGCGCCCGCCCGGAGAACTGCGCTCACGCATGCATGCCTACAGCACACATGCCAGGTCACGACCGGTCGCTGGCTGCTGAACAACGCTGCAGCAAGCACACAGCCCCATGCGCCAGCTGGGCGGACGCCGGAACGCCCACACCTAGCCGCCCCCGGCAGCAGGCTGCTACGCACATGGGGCGCCGTTTGGCTCCTATCAAGAGTGGTGATGGCCCAACGCGCACATAACCCATCTCGTCACCCTCTCGGCCGCTCGCACTTTCGCGTGTCCAGCGTCCTCGGGACCCCAATCGAACCTTCTATGTATCTGCCCCACACAAACCCCGCCCAGCGACAGCAAATAACACCAATCAAGTTGTGTACCTGCCGTGCCGAGAGCTTCGCGGCTGGTAATACGACATCCAGCTGAGATCTTCCCCAGCGCGCAGCGCAGCAGCCGCCTCGTGCGGCAACATGAACCACCGCGCGCGGCTGTGCATGAAGTCGAAGTAGCGGCTCGCGAACGCGTGCACATCCTGCTCCCACTGTGCATTCAGCGGCCGGCAGCTGACCACCGCATCGCGCGCGTCCTTGTATATCTCCTCCGCTTCCGCCGACTGCTCGTCGAGTCGTAGCTTGACCTCCTCCTCCAGCTGCCGCGTGAACGGCGACGAGCGCGAGTGGGCCTTGAGCGGCACGGTGGTCGCGCCACCCTTTGGTGCCTGTGGTGCTCGTCGCAGGCGGTCGCTGAGCGTCGTTAGGGACGGCGGCGCCATGCAAGGGAGGTAGCGCCGCCGACTGCCGCCCGGGGGTGGCAGGCTGCGGGGTGTGGGGGGGTTGAAACGATTGCGCGGGCTGTCGCCGGTGGCTGGGTTCGGGTTGGAGGATCGGCTGAGCATCTGTTGCACCGCAACGGCCAACCGGTTTGTGGTCGGTTGCGCCTTGGCTGCCACGTGTGTGAAAGTGCCTGCATATGCGCACACATCTTACATTGCCAAACGTCCTATCACCTGCCTGTCTGAGTATGCTGAAGCAGGCAAACCGGACTGCTGTGCAATGCATCGCCGCGCATCGCCGCTGTACACGCTGCTGCTTCGGACACACAGTCAGTCCCCGCGTCAGCCACAGAATGCAACCGCGAAGGCTCAGTGATGCCATGCCGGCTACTGCGCACAACACTCTGACAGCAACACAGAAGCAGATGTATCGCTCGCGCCTCCTCACACAGATCACGCGTGCACACCCGGCAACAGCCGGCGCAGCACGCAGCACGCGAAGCAGGCAGGCGCACCTGACGTGCAGTCGACGTCGTAGAGGGGCAGGAGCTTCCAGCCGAGGGTGGCAACCTCGAGGACGGCGCGGATGACGTAGTCAACCTCCTGCGGCGTCATCAGGTGGCTGAAGTACACGCGGCACCACCCCGGCCGGATGCTCTCGCTCTTGCCGGGCTCGAGGTACCGCATGAGCGTGTCGATGTCCAGCCCGCACGTCTCGCGTATCCAGTCCTCCAGCAGCGCGGCGCCGTACGGCCCCGCACACGCACACCCGCCACGCGACTGCATGTGCAACACGACCGCGTGACGCTGTGATGCCGGTGATCATTCAACTTGGTCTCCTGCCGGCGCTGTGCACTGGAACCGGCTGTCCGGGCGTATGGGCAGGTGGCTACGGGTGGGTGATGCATGGGGTGGGAGGGAACCGGCGCACCTGGATGCCGTAGACGTCATTGAGGAGCTGTGTGACAAAGAGGGGGTGTAGCCACATCGTGTCTGACAGCTCCTCGTCCTCGTCGAGGCCGCCGTAGGGGTTGCTGGAGGTGGATGAGGGGGGCTCGAGCACGGCCTTGCGGCCGATGCGGTCGCCCGGCTTGACGTCGAAGCGGCGCACAAAGACGTTGAAGGAGATGATTGGCATGCGGTGGTGTGAGAGGAAGGCGGGGCGGTCGGCGCCGACGAGGCGGAGGCCGGGGCAGAGGCGCCAGACGTTGATGGCGCGCATGGTGTACGCGTGGCTGATCGCATGCATGCGGTCAATGCCAAGGCCCATTTGCAGCTGCAGGCACAGGCCAGTGCGGATGATGCCAAGCACGTTTGGCGTGCCCGCCGTCTCGCGGTACTCCACGTCGCTGAGGTACTCGTGTGTTTTGGGCGTGACATAGAGTACACAGCCACCCCCTGCATGGTGCTCGAGTTCAGTGTGGACGAGGGGGGGAGGAGACAAACTGCTCAATGCCACAAACTGTGGTGGGCATAGGGAAGGATGCAACACGAAAGGAGCATCTGCGCTCGTGTTGCTGAGGGACATGCAAGTGGCTGGATTGGCGCCGGGGTCGCGCCTGTGGTGAAGTGCGATGGTGAGGCGGGTGCGATGTTGCAAGTGGTCCCTGAGGCACAGCCGAGGATGGATCCATGGGTGCGTACCGGCGACTTGAGGCCGCATCTCCTTGATGATCTCGTCACGTATGACCAGCGCGCCTGTTGTGCCAGGGCCGCCCGGAAACTTGTGAGGGGAAAGCATGACAGCGTCGAGTCGGACTTCGGGCGCCATCCCGTCGCTGCAATTGATGGTGCATGACGATGCAGCTGACGCGTAGTCGAAGACCGCATATCCTCCGTACCGGTGCATAAGCTTGGCAAGAGCATGCACGTCTGGCATGATGCCCGTGACGTTGGATCCCGCTGTGAAAGTCCCAAGCAGCAATGGGGCGTCGGCGAATTTCTGAAGCTGGCGTTCCAGCTCGACCAGGTCTGGCAGGCCGCTTGAGTCTTCGTTGATGCACTATACGAATGGTACCAAAAGTCAATGTTGTGGTTGGCGGTCTGCCACAGTATTTCCCGTTCGCGATGAGTGAGGGACACAGCAATCATTGTGCGCTAGCATGCCGAATGCACACTTCCGCGACGCATCCCCGGCATAGCGACGATCGCACACTCAAGCGCGGATTGCCGGGATGTATGTTGCAGTAATCGTGGAAAGTTGCAGATGACGGCGACTCGCACCACGCTGATGCAGTCCATTTCCCGCCAGAAAACGCAGTTGGAGTGGTGCTCCATGCTGCTGAAGAACACCACTGGCGTCCTGCCATCCGACACAGGATTACGCTTAGAAGCAGGCTGTGTCTTTTTCTCTTTGAACCCTCTAGCGCACCGCTGAATTCCCAGGAGGTGAGCCAGCTTTGACACTGCAGCATCAGTGAACAGCTTGGGCAAGGGAGCAAACGTTTGACACTTAAAGAAGCATGATTATTATTCCAAGCCCTCACAGGGACTGATTCTGGCACCGTCCAGCGCAGCACATGTGGCTCTGCTCTGTTGCACCATCACTGAGGACGATGACCACGCTGAACAGGGAACCCAGACTGCCATGCTGGCCACGACAATCATCAGTAAATGATCTACACGTCTCACATTCATCATCGTCGCAACTGGCATGATTGATGCCACGGCAGCAATGCCCAGGCTGGGAAAGCACTGACTGATTGGCAAACTCACACAGTACTGAAGTGGCCAGCAGGCATCCCATTTGTCAGGACTGATTACAACCCCGGGCAGCCAGAGGCAGTCAGCCAAACAAGTTGACAAGTGCAAGCGCACCAGCACCAGTCATCCCTGAGCCCCCGAAAATCACACTGTAACCATTTCTTGCACCGCAGAACTCCAGCACAGTGTCTCGGGCGTTGACCACCAGCCCACCCGTCACTCCAGCACAGTGGCCAACCTCACTGTGCACATTAGCGTACTGAGGGTACACCTCCTTTGTCATGTAATCCTGCATGTCCCACGCAGTTGCATCGAGCTCGTGCTCTACATCTCCCCAGTGTCTGCTGGCGGAGCCCTCGCCCCACTGCTGCCCACCATCCCGATAATCACAGATAGCCTCACCAGAGAGCTGCAGTGCGGCTCGGCAGGGTGGAGTGGGAGTGTGAGATGGGCGTGTACCACAAAGCTGCGACCTGGAAGCAGCAGGAGCACATCGCGATTGAACGGGAGCCACACGAATCACAGCTGGTGAGAACTGCAATGGAGACATGCACCGCAGTGTGTACAGGAGGTGATCGCGTGCCGGGAAACCAGCTGCAGAGTGACCGAACAGTGATCAAGACGGTAGCAGATTGATGAACTGGGTAGCACGGTAAATCAGCGACGCACCTCCAGCGGCTTGAGAAGGCGGCCGCTTGCAGCCCAGTCCATGTACACAAGAGTTCGCGGCCCGAACGGGGTCGGGATGATTTCGTGCGACCCGTACACAGACTTGCGCAGGTCGTCCAGGCTGTTTATGCTGGCGGGTGCGGCGGCAGCGCTCTGGGCGACGGTGACGGGGGTCTCGGGTGGTGGTGTTGGCGGCGCTGGAGGCGTGGACGGCCCGAAAGACTGCATCGACTGCGTGGTGAGCAGCGACTGGGTGGCCATGAGGGGTGTGGAGGGGCCAATGGACTGAGTTGTCAGCAGAGAGTGTGAAGCCATCATGGGAGTCGGGGGGCCGAGGGGCCTGCTGCTCCCCGCGAGGCTGCCGGAGTCGGCAAAGTATGGGTTATGCTTGCGGGGCATGAGGTGCAAGCTGGTGATGGGGCTGTCTTGCATGTCTTTCATGCGCGCCCCGTGGAAGCTGCCTTCGCCGGAAACGACTGACGAAGACATGATGTCTTTGCTGTTTCAGAGACGCGGCGATGGTCGTCTGCCTGTGAGAACCTGCAAGGTGCCAGCTGATCAGCTGACGAGCTTGCTGGGGCATTCGGCCGGTGACGCCCATGCATGCCACCAACAAAATTGCCCCTCGCGAGGCCTCGTGCTGTCTCAGATGACACTGGCAAGATATGAACACTTCAAGGACCTGATGCTGCATTTGGGAGTGACTGCCTCGCGTCCGTTTGCAGAAGCCGCAGAAAATCAAGGAATGAGTCACGCAGGAAGCTTGCGACGCGCGCCATGTGGAAGATCAAACACAAATGCTGCACCTGCTGAACAAGAAGGGCAATCCTGGCGGAATTTCGAGCGCTGGACACCCGTTTCTGATAGTCTGTACTACAAGACACTGTACCGGGATCAACCTGGACCACATTGCAATGGCGTTGTCGCAGGAATATGCATGCGCAAAGCGGCATGGTCCTGTGCCTGCCACTCACAAGTGAAACCCATGCGATTTCTACAGGGCAGACATCTATCACAGTACGTATATTCTCCACGCTGTTATACTTCAGCCATCGCTCTGTCAAGAGCTTTCATGTTCACGCAGCGCGGCCGAAAAGCAGGGCTATATACCTCGTCAAGCAGATTCACGAATTGCCAGCCGGGAAAGTATCCTTGCGATCAGCCCGTCATAGGTACGCAGACAGCCTGAGTTTCATATTAATCTAAATGTACGCGGTGGCGTTCATAGATATGATGGGGTATGCTGGTATCTACCGTTAAGTGCTTGCGAATTGTCCCATCCCGAGTAGCGAAAAGCATGAGCAGAAGGAATCGCGGTCTCCTCGCGGAGCAGCCAGGTCTTGTAAACATTTGATTCTGCTGGGCACGACATGGAATTCGCCTTCCCTGTGTCCGAGCGGCATGCAGAGCGGTTTTGTGGCGAGAGGGCTGCTCATGCCGCGTGCTAGCTACGTCTGCGCGCGGTGACGATCACGAACATCACCCACATGACACATGTTGCCTAGAACTTCACAAGCCTAGAATCACAATACTACATGTGCTCCACCTGCCAACTGCTACATTCGAGAGGGGCGGTAAATGGCGGTGTCCGCTGACATGATCGCGGGTCCAAACCACCCGACACATTTCCGGCTTGAGCAAGGCGGCGCAAGAATCTTCCGGCAAGCTGAAGATGCCTTGCACGATCGATTTGCAAGGTCGATGCATCATCTACCCGTGCGCTCCGCGGTAGCCCTCCTCAAACAATCTGAGCCTTCACGGCACTCAATCACGTGCGGCTCGGGCCTGTGCAACAGTTGTCCTTTGAAGCAGGTGTTCTGCGTCTGAATTTTACCCAGCTCTGAAGCAGCAGTCTGCCAGCCGCACAACGAGCAGACGGGCATAGCCTGGGAAATACTTGGCATTGCAACATTGATTCGCCGTGTTCGTCATGCGTACGGCGGCATAGATCTGCGGGCGCTGAAGCGCGCTGCAATACATCTGCGCGGACCCCGTGAGCGCCTGAAACGCGGTTATGTCGCAGCACCGAGTGCCTTGTGCATTTGGTTGGTAGCGACGTGGGTTTGCATCGACCCTGGTGCTGACTTCGGCGGATCTGGAGCTGGTGGCAGCTGCGTTGACCTGACTCTGTTCACACATGTGCTCACATCATGAACACTGCCACAGATGGCCTCCAATGCTTCTGATGTACGTACATGTATGCAGATTCAGCATATAAAACTCTGATGACGTGTCCAGGCTTTCTCAGCGGATCCAATCCATTTGCACCTGTGGGTATGTAGCTACATGCAGGTCCACCACCACACCAATGACACTCAGCACAGCCTCGGCAACCGCGCTAGACTGGCACAATGGTTGCGCTTCTGCCTATCAACGGGTGGCCGGGTGCTTGGCCATCTGACTCACACATGTGAATGTTGCAAGTGTGGCAGTCAACAGCAAACAGAACTCATATCGCTGGGATGAGTAGGGCCAATCTGCAAGGGCCTGTGACCAGGATCTCGATCATTACCAGGCCCTGGGTGATGCACCAATGTAACAGGATCGCTATCTCATAAGCAGCGCTCCCTGCTCAGGCACCCATATATGCCAGTGGTAATCTCTATCCCACGTTGAGTGCTGTCTGTGCACAAGAGCTGCACCAGCCCAGCCTAGCTGCATGCTGCTGCCAACCGTTGCTGCCCCTGATGCCCCCTGGCAGTCCGGCTGGCTAGAGCTGTCATCATTACGGTCTACCCGAGCAATGCCCACACGTGTTTGAACCACCGCACACGCACACGTGTGGCTGGCCAGCTGCATGCTGATCCTCGCACCAAAAGCCATGCAGACCAAAGGCCGTGCGCCACAGGCTGACTGTATGTACAGCTGGCTAGGGCACCTCAGCTCGAGCTTGGTCGGCTGCGGTCCTCCGAACCTGACCTACCAGCTTCCCCCAACAGCCGTTTCAGCCTGTACGGGCCTGCCCTGGCCGCCAGGGCACGCCGCCAGACAGCAATGTTGCGTCCACCATCAGCGCCGGTAGATCAATGTGGGCTTGGGCAGCGGCAGTCTGGACCTCTGCACACGCCCTGGTGGGGCAGGTGGTCTCTGTGCGTGCGCACTTGCAAAAAAAGTTGCAGCGCCGTGCAAGCAGCAAGCATCACCTTGAGCTCCTCGACAGCGTATGAACGTATCTGCTGCGGATGAGCCACAGTCTGAGGGCTGGCATGCAAATACCTGCTGTTTGTGGGGACAGGGACTGCTGCCAAAGACAGTGCGGTAGTCCACGTGATGCTGGCCACCCTGCTGGCCAACCGGCTCTCGTCCACCACTCACCTCATTCAGCTGTCCGATTGGACGCCCTCTGTCAGGTGCTTCGGCTCATACAGACACTGCAGACTGACCAAAGGGCCGTTTCCATGGCTGCACTTGCACCACACACAGCACGGGCCGGGTCTCTCAAAGCTGTAGACAGCTCTGCGGCATCACTGGCAACTGCGATGCAGTTTTCCCGTGAAAGCTGCCACTGCTTTGTCAGCTGCCTCACCTGAACAGAGCTCATACAATGTGGACTGGCCTCATGTGGCGCCCGGTACATGAACCTGGTCTGCAGGCGGGATTTCCGTATCGTGATCCTCTGAGTGGCCTGGGTCGTCCAGTCCTGCAGCTACAGGCCTCCATGGGGTGACCACCTTGATGAGTTCCGAGTAGTGTACAGCGCAAAAGCTTGCTTCTGAAGCGAGCTGCATCCACACATGTATAGACCCTGTGCAGGCTCTGCCGGCCAGTATCAGTACGCACCATGTGCTATACGTAGCATGCGAATAGGCATTGTCACCCAACAACCTCGCTCTTTTCTGCAACGGCTGACACATTTCGTTCCTCAGTCAGGGCCAGTGTGAACCTGCGATGACATGCCAGGACTTCCCACAGGGCAGCTGCTGTCCCCTGCACTGCTTGTACTGACTGCGGGGCCGATTCCCTACACCACATTCAGTGTGCGAGCCTGATGTACCCGCCAGGAAGGTGGTGGCCACCATGGCATAATCGCGCATGGACCTCAGGCACGGCAGCCTTTGACAGCCTCGTTCAGATTGCTGCGGTTCAGAGGGGGAGCCGCCTCCATTTGTACTCGTGTAGAATTCAAGCAGCACCCAGGCCGCGCGGTCACCATTCCACAGTGTATCTTTTGCAGAACAGTTTAATTCGAGCGTACATTATCACTGATTCGTTAGCCTCAGTCTGCGGTAGACTGGCCCTCGAGATCTTTCCTCCAGGCAACTCTGCACTGCATGTGGACACGGGCCAAAAGTGGCCAACCGAATTGGAGGACAAGCCACGCATCATTGAGTCCGCCCTTGCAGTCGTGCCTGCAGGATATGGCAGCTCCGTCTGACTCTGTCACATTATTTGATCATACGACATGCAGACAAGGGAGCAGGGGGCCACAGCGCTCAGCATGCCCAGCATGCGTAGGTAATGCTGGGCCACCACGTATCCGCCAGGCCCACATGCACACGTAGACACGCGAGAGACAGCCAGGAACGCAGGCCACAGCGTTCTGAGTCGCATGTACAAGTGTTGTGCATGGCCAAGCATGTACAAGTGTTGTGCATGGCCAGCAGCAAGCCAAACGTAGGTGGCTCGCCCCCGCAACAGTCGCCGCCCAAAAACAACACCTACAAACACCACCACCAGGGGTTGTGTTTGCGACACCATTACCAGCGGTAGGTATAGAAGAGTGCACGGGAACGCACGGGACCAAAGCCGCCACTACACATACAACAAAGAGACAGGAACGTTACAGAGACATGCTCCACAAAGTGGTAGAACAAAGAGGCAAGCGAGCATGGCCATGCACCACACATATGAATCATGGCCGAATGCCGCACACAAGCTGACAAAACACATTATGCGAAATACACAGAATCGCGACCTGCACGACTGACTGACACGGGCACCCGATCCACTACCAATGGTGGTGTAGCAGCACCTGCGAAGAGCACAGCCTTGGTGCACAGGGCTGTGTCAACACTAGAGCACCTGAGGCAGTCCCCTGAGGCAGAACAGCGGGGAGGCAGGTGCCACCCCCGCCTGAGGGCAGGGTTGTGCGCAGCTGCCATCACAGGCTGCACAGTGTGACGTGCGGTTGTCCACACAGCAACAGTTAGTTCACCACACCGACCCAACTCGAACAGAATCACAGACAAGTCTGGCAAGGCAGGTTCTGAAGGACATGTGCGGTTCACATGCACGGCTGCTTTGCATTGGCTGCTTTGCGATCGCGCAGGGCGCCCCAGCACATCACTTGGTGCAAACAAGATCCAACACCAAGTTGTGAGATACGTTACAGATGTATGCTCCACAAGGTGGAAGAACACAGAGGCTCGATTCATGGCAATGCACCAAAAATCAATCACCATGGCCAAGCGCCGTACACAGACAGAAACACAGACCACACACCAAGTTGTAGGCCTTGGCATCAGCTGGATGACTGCACGCCTGCCAGATTCAGCGGCGCCTCTGTGCTGCTATGCTGCAGAAAATGGGTGGTTGTCCTGGTTTTGGTCGCATTTCAGGCTGCTTGGTGCCCGGACAACTGTGTGCTTGGGGCAGCAGAAGCCAGACTGCCCTAGATCCGCGGTGGCTGTCACATGTAGTCCTGCAGTTGCTGGTGATCAGGGTGGACCTTTGCGTTGCCACTGTTGTGCACAGCAGCATTTTCTCTCTGGGGGCCGATCCTGATGGACATGGTGCTGTGTGAGGTGCGGGGGTGGGGTCCGGTGTGTTGATGGATAGCCTGGCAAGGAGCCATTCAGAACAGGAAGCCGAGAGGCGGCATGGCAGGGTGTTGCGTGGGCTGCAGAGGAGGGCAAGATGGTGTGAGTCTGTATGAGGTATGGATGTACGTGTGAAAGTCTGTGCAAGGGGCAGCAGCAGCTATGAAGGTCACAGGCAGCTAGGAACGTCACAGTGGTGATGCGGAATTTTGGGGTGGACAAGGCTGAGACTCTAACTGGTTGAGTGAGGATGGTATTTGATGCGGATGCCTTGCTTGCGTGGGGCTGCCACAGATTTAAAAGCTGAGAGTAAGGAAATGCAATCATGCTGAGAAGGCTGTATGCACACATCCGTGTAGGATGTCTCATCTGGGTGTACATAGGACAGCACATACTACAGCTGTGCACTCTGCCCACGTTCAGTCTGCCATACATGTTGAGAAGTGTTTGCCGGAGTGCCCAGCACAGCTGAATCTCGATTCAGTGTGATTGTGAGCTTCATGAACAAATTGAAATTATTTGCTCAAATCTTGCTAGCACTTTCTTGTCTGTCACTGCTGCAACATGTGACCTGGGGAAGTCATGATGCTGATGAAATGTAAGACCATGATGAACAAAAGGAAGACAAAAGACTGCCACGGCCTATTTATGTCGCTCTACATCCACTGCAATTGGTATGTGCTGCAGCACAAATCACTGCTGCGCTTTCTTCACTCTTCTGCATCATCATCTGCTATGTGCACATTGGCCTCGTCTTCTGTGCAATCTTACATGGCAACTTGCAGCGTCATGTATGAATGTCCACAATGTTCAAATTGATGCGAATATTTGTTGCTAGGAGCCACATGTGCAGTGGTTGTCACAGCAGTGCACTGTGACGCCATGTGCGCGTGACGGTGCTAGTGGCGGTAGGTGAGATACGTTACAGATGTATGCTCCACAAGGTGGAAGAACACAGAGGCTCGATTCATGGCAATGCACCAAAAATCAATCCCCATGGCCAAGCGCCGTACACAGACAGAAACACAGCAGCTTCTGTATTGCGCTAAAGTTCCGAGTGGCGGTAGGTGGAATTTACGTCCTGCATGCCGGAAAGAGCGCGCTCGTGCGCTACTTGTAATGGCATCAAACGCCACCACTTCTTTCGTGCAACCTCTCTGAGAACAACGCCAGAGCCTTGATTGAGGTATGTGGCGCATTGGCACGCTGTTTCAGGTGCCAGGATGCTGCGCCACAACTGGTCGATGGTCGCAGAACCGTTCCGTGGTGCATCCATGCAGCTAACAGAAACGCATGTGACAAAAGCCGCGAGCTTTCCGTTCTCAAGCATGGCAGTGTGCTGTCCAACAATTCAACAAATGACGGACTGCTGACTTCACCGATCCGCGTGTGCGGGAACTACTGGCTTGCCAACCCACGGGTCAGGTCCTGGCGCACTTGCACACCTCCATTCTGGTAGATCAGCACGTAATTTGCGAGACCAGAGATGCGATATGTATGATGGCATATAATTCCAGCTACAATCTAGCGCGCACACGTGCAGCGTCGCTTCGTCGCTTCTCAAAGTGTACCGCGGCCGGGCTCGCGCACGCCGCATTGTCGCAGACGACACAGCGACGATGTGCAGTCGTGCGAGATGCCTTACCAGTCTCTGGGCTTGTATGGCTGCCGGGTGCCCTCCCCGCGGCATCCACGAAAGTGCCAGATCTAGTATCATGGTTCCTGGCACATCCATTCTGGACGATGGTGGCGGGCACGGTTCTGGTCACAATTATCCCACGAGTCACGAAGGTATGAACATTCTATGTTGTTCATGGACTTGCATGACGAGTCCTTGTTGCTTCTGCATGTATCACTGGCGTTGGACAAAACCAGGGCAGGCCAGCATGCTGTGCCACTCAAGCCTTCGTGTGGTAATGTCGCGGTGTGGACACGCAGGCGCTCTGGCGATTCGTGGTTGCTCCTATTGTGTTGGTAGCGATCGGCTACACCATCGGCCGGGATCCGGAGCGTGCTGCCTCGACAGCCAAGTCTCTGTTGGAGTTTGGTCAAACCCATCCAACTGCAATGTCCGTTGCGATAGTGGCTGTTGTGGCGATCCTCATCACCCCTTACATCATTCCTTTGGTGCTGACAGGAGCAATTTGTGTGTTCCTGTGGGATCCTAAAGCACTGACCCGGTTGTTGCCCGCCCCACCGCCGGTGCCTACGTGGATGCTTCCTGCTCCTTTGAAGGTACGCCACTCTCTGTGAGCAATCATACATGGTCCCATGCTCCGCTCAAGCTGTCACTGCTGATGGCCAGAATGGGCAGCCTGGACGCACCCTTCAAATACTATTCGATATTATCAGTATTATTCAGTATCAAATGGGTGAGGACAGGCTGTGTCTCCACTGCAAGGCTGTGTCTCTCACATAAACCAGAAAGACTAGCAACCAGTCCAACAGCCCAATATGGCAATCACAAAGGGCTGTGTCAACTCCGCTGGAGCTGCAGGCCATTACATCTCCGAAGACCTGGTTTGAATCGCTGGACTCTTCCACCCAGCAAAGCCCAGCAGTCAAAGACCTGACGTTCAATCCCATTGCGCGTCGAGCAATTGAGAAAGAAAATCCAGCAGCTGTGGGCCGCCCTGTTACAGCAGACAAGCCCGCACCTGCTGCTGCACTACCAGCACCAGCCCAAGATGCCACACCAGCCACTCGACCTCGCGCTTCCAGCCCGTCCCAGCCTTCTTCGCGCGTTGCAGACCTCGACACAGACTTTCAGGTATGGTTGGTACATGCATGCCTGCCCATGCATTAGCCTGCTGACCCACAGGTCTCCACCGACAGCACCTCTTGCCCACCAAGTCTTCCCAGTGGATCTGTCCCTGGTCATACAAAATTGCACTCCCAGAAATGCATCCCTCCACTCTCTGAAGCTGTTGGGCGACAGCAAATAAGTTGGTCAACAGTGCTGTAGGTTCCACGGCTTGCTCCAGCAGCAGCTGTCTCTGTTCCAACGGAGGCAGCTGATTCTCAGGCGTCCGACGGGCTTGGTGCTGCAGAGCCCCGGCCACTGGGCCCACTGCGTGGCCTCCTGGGGACCTTGGGAGGGTCTAACCCCGCCAGCAGCACACAGTCTGCCGCAGCAGAGGTGGCAGAGGTCGCATCACCCCCCGCGGCATGTCCAGCAGGCAGCACCCCAGAGGACTGCACACTTGCCGAGGCATCGCCAGCGGGCCTGCTGCAGCGGGCGCGGGCTCTGAAGCCTCTCGAGGCGATGGGCAGGGTGGCTGGGCGGATGAAGGAGGCCGCACTGGACGAGCTGGCGGAGGAGGCGGGGGTGGCCAGGCAGCCGGGGCAGGAGCCGCGGCCGGGCGATGAGCAGGGCTCCAGGGCTGCTGCGGTGAGAGACAGGCTGGAGCAGGCGTTGCCAGAGAAGCTGCGGCCTGGGGAGGTCGGTCGCTGGCTGCCTGGGTTGGCGCTGGGGTCGAGCACGTCCGGGGCGGAGGGGCCGGGAGCTGCGGCGCCACAGGTGGGAGGGGCAGATCCCGTTAAGGGGGCACTCGGGCGGTTCAGGAACCGGCTGAAGGAGGTGAAGGAGGAGTTTGGTAGTGAGGACAGGTCGGTGAGGAAGCTAGGGGAGAAGGTGCGTGCGGCTGCGGGCACAGCAGCGACGGTGGTCGCCGCTGCGGAGGAGGAGACGAGGCCGCGTGCTGCGTGCTCGGCGGGAGAAACCAGTGCGGAGGCAACTGGGGGAGGCGGTGCGGCAGGCAAGCAGCTGCGGGGGTTTGTACAGAAGGTGAGGACGAAATTAGAAGTGGGTGCGGAGGCGGAGGGTGGCGTGGGTGGTGCGAAGAGTGGCTGTGAGGACGTGGCGGTGCCGTCTGCAGCTGGCCGGGGCCGGGAGGCCTCGAGCACAGTGGAAGCTGGGCACAAGGTGGAGGGGAGTGTGGCAGGACAGAAGGGGGATCAGGCTGCAGTGACAGCAGATCCGTCCACCCTGCGAGTGTTGGGGTCGCTTCCGATATGGATGATGTTCTGGTGACTGAAATCTTTTGGCAATTCCGGTGCTTGGCAGTGGTGGCGCCTAGACACTATCTACTACTTCACTTGTGTACAAGTATGTCGCCCAAGTTTTTCGGCAGCCTCAGTTAGTTGATGTAGATATACACAGAGTTAGTTGCAAGCATTTCGGCTGGGGGGCACAAGCATTGCAGAACAGTACAAATTCCGGGGGCCACAGGTGTTGCAGAACAGCGCGGTTGCTGGTGCAGGGTGTAGAATACTTCCCGTTCCATTGAGGTTGCACCATACGCTTGGCATCGCGCCGCTGCTGTGCATGTTGAGCTGTTGCTCTCACTGCGAAAGGGCTGTGATGCCTTGTCGTGCCTGCACCAGGGCGCCGCACACCTGACGTTGCATGTTAGACTATGTGAAAGATGACCAACACTACATGTGCAAGTGGGCAGCTATGGGTCTGCCATGCAGCTTGGTCATCAGTGCAATCACAAACCAATCGGTCTCTGCACTCGCGGCTGGGATGTCCTGTCCTTCCCGCAACACCCCCCGTGTCGGTGCACCTGAGCAGAGCACAGAGAGCAGCGCAACCGGAAGTAGCTGCAGCAGTCTTGCTGCGGGTGAGCCAGGGATGCAGGGAATGGGCGGGTGGTGCGGGCAGCACACAGGCTGCCTGCGAGGGCTGTGCATCGCCGCGGTCGGTGACAGCTGGCGGGGGGAGGGAGGCCTCGTTTCTGTTTTCTGGTTGATGTATCGAGGTGGACCGATGGACGAGAGTGCGATAGATCAGAATGGGGACGCGGTAGATACTGCGATCAGCCCATGCTGAAAGGGCGAGTTTTCGTGTGGCTAGTGTGGCATGATCAAACCGGTGATGGACCTGGCATGGTGGTGCGCTCGAGATGACATTTGCCTGTCTACAGAGGCAAGCCTTTCTGCATAACAAGTCGTTGCTGTATGGCCAGGGCGCTCGTTGGATGTCGTCACGGTCATTGAGTTGGTGCAAATGTGGTTCAGTGTGCCTGATACGCTCAACAAATCACCAGTGGCGAATAGATCCGTCTGGTGGCAGCACTGGCTTTGCAGAACAGCGGTGTGTTTCGCATAGACTCTGACAGAAGTAAACGCGGCAGTTGCCACATTTCTGGTGCAGCACTGTACACGAGAGATGGCCCAGTGAACTCAACTTGAACCATCAGCAACAACCGTGCACCGAACGGCTGCAGCAGGTCGCTACTGCAAGCAACGGTCAGCAATGGGCTGCTGCTGCCAGTCACAGTCCCACATTGCCAGCATACACCTGCAAATGCCGGCGAAAGAGGTCCTGGCAGCGGTGCCACATGCATGCACCAGGGCACTAGGCCATCAGCCTGACGGGATGCCCTTGAGCAGGGCCTGCTTCTTGCCGACCGTGTAAACGGCGTCGCAGTTCACTAGCCGCTCAACGAAGTAGACATCGTGCGACACCACCACGATGGCGCCCTCAAACGCCTCCAGGGCGGCTATCAGCGCTTCTATCGTGTCTAGGTCCAAGTGGTTTGTCGGCTGCAACACAAGCCACGTCCGTGAGCAAGCGGCAGAGTGGAAGCGCAGATCTGTCTGTGACTATGTTAACAGACAGAAATACTGTTTCTGCAGAGCAGGGCGGGGAGCGGCCGGCTTCCACCGCCCGTGGCGAGTGTGTCGAGTGGGCCTCATGCATGCTACCAGATCGTGGCTTGAGGCCGGCTCATGAGCAAAGTGCATCACCATGCAGAGCGCACGCTTTCGTTGGAAATTGCTTGGCAGTCTGTGGTTATGGACAGGCTACCCGGTCGTGTTTGCACCTAGCAACCGTGCGCCGCGGGCAGCACGCCCACAACACCGCCGTTGCGCATCGTGCTGAAAGAAGCTGATGCATCAGCCACGGCGCCAGTGCGGCAGACAAGCAGCTGGTCAAGGGCCCGGTCGAAGGCACGTGCTGATGATGCAAGGCGTGTTTCACTCAGCACCCAGCACCCAGCATGCCACATGGCAGCTTCACAGACATCACACACCAGGCCCTGAGGTCACGCCGCTGACATATGCTCAATTGAACAATTGGCTGTGTGAGCGCACCTCGTCTAGCAGCAGCGCATGAGGGGCCTCCATCATGAGGCACGCGACCGCGTACCGCACAGCCTGCCCACCGGACAGCGTGCGCAGCGGCTGGCGCGCGGTCCGGCCCTGCAGCCCAAACCCGCCCAGCTGCTCGTACAGCCGCTGCTCCTTCACCTCAGGGTACCTTCCCCCCAGGTCCTCCAGCGCACTTGCCTCCAGCAGCCGCACGTCGTCCACAAAGTTCTGCCGCAGAAACCCTATCTTTGCCGCAGGGTGCACCCTGACCGTGCCTGCTTGCGGCACGAGTTCCCCAGCCATCACACGCATGAGCGTCGTCTTGCCCTCCCCGTTCTTCCCGATCAGCGCAATGCGGCTCCCGCGCTCAACCGTCATGCTCACACCGGCCAGCACCGCCCGCCGCGGCGCCCCGCCGGTCCCAGCATACGCAAACGAGACGTCTTCCAGCGCGACCAGCGGCCCCGGAGCACGCAGCGCGGGCGGCGGCGGCATCCTCCACACGACCGCCGCATCTACATGCTCGTCCGCCACGTCGTCCCGCAGCGTGTTGTGAAACCCGCCGCGGTCCCGGTTGAGCTTGAAGCGGTGGCCCCTTGCGTTGGTCTCGACGCCGAAGCGTTCGTCAAGCTTCTTCTGCTTCGAGGCCATCTGCTCGAGCTTCTTGCTGTTCCCGGCCCGCCGCGCCTGCGCACGGCCCGCGGTGATGCTCTGCTGCATCTTATCGTGCTTCTTGGCCAGCGCCTCGCGCGCCGTGGCGCGCGCGGCCTTCTGCTCCTCCACCGTCTGCTTGTACGAGTCGTAATTCCCCGAGAAGCACTCCAGCTTCTCACCCTTCACACCACACGGCTGTGCTACTTGTCTCACAGATCGGTACACGGCTGCTTGTCCCATGAACGGGCATCGGTACCAAACAGAGGCACACGGCTGCCTGGACCCAGGCTAGAGAAAGCAGCATGTGCACGGGATCACTGCTCTGTCCGATATTGCACTGGCGAGCACGCACAGCACGCACAGCATCAGGTCGCTGTCTGCACCTGCAGTTTAAAGCGCTGCCAATGATGGCATGCATGCGCTGCAGCAAGGTGCTGGTTGGCACAGCGAGCTCTCACGCTGGGCTGCGCATGCTGCGGACCATCATGATGATAAGAATCAGGCAGCGCAACATAGCCAGACAGAGTGAGAGAAAGCTGTACAACATGGGGCAGCGCGCCGATCACATCACCCATGCAAGTGCCCGGCACACCAGGGCAAAGGGCTGATGCGGGGCACACCTGCAGGAGGATGATTTCATCGACAGAGTCATTGAGGAAGGCGCGGTCGTGCGAGATGAGCACAATCGTGATGTCCTCCAGAGTCGCGAGCCACTTCTTCAGCCCCAGTATGCCTGCAGCTCACACCGCTGTGGCAATCACTGTGTGAATCAGTCGCTGCGCGTGTGAAGATCTGGCGACCTCGTGTGACTCGGGCGCTGCTGGACCGGCCATGCTGGCTTCGCTGTAAACGGCCTGCCGTGGGCCGTGGATGCTTGGGTGCGGGGCGAAGACCGTGTTGCTTCTGTTGCAGCGCAGCTCTAAGGGGTGCGAGAAGCTAAGATGAGGTAGCGGGAATGAGGGGGGTGGTGGCCGAACCTACGATATCAAGGTGGTTGGTGGGCTCATCCAGGAGCAGCAGCTGGGCCTCCACGAACACAGCCATGGCAATGGCGACTCGGATGCGCCAGCCGCCCGACAGCTGGCGCATGTCCCCCTGCATCATGCCGCACGCTTTGGCTCTCGGGCACTTGTCATGAGAACCGCTACAGAGGTACGCTCCACAAGGTGGTGTCTCATGCAAAGCTAGAATACAGAGTAAGCAAGCATGGCAATGCATCATACACATGCACCATGGCCGAATGCCGTACACAACCTGAAGCAAAATAGCAGTATACCCCGTTTTGGAGATGACGGTGATGTACGCGCAACATGTCTGCTGCAGCTACAGAGGTGAGGGCGACATGCAGCTGAGGCCCGATGCGGCATGGCGGGCTGAAGCAACACCAGCACACTGCAGCGCCGGCAGCCACTGTTGGAACTGCCTGAAACAATTTGCAGGCTGAATGCGGAGAGTCGCAGGAAGTGGTGAGTGTGGAGCAGGCAATTTTTGGCTAGGCCCGCAGCCCCAGCCCCACACTCCTGATTCTCTGACCACGCATGCACCCACGAAGGCGGCCAGAGTTTGGGCATAGATCAGTAGCAGCAGACAGCCACACCAGCTGAAGCAGGCACACAGAGGGACCACCAGCTGGCTACGACTGGCCAGCGCTGCCACCCGGCTTGCCCATGATGGCACCATGCTGAGGCTGTGCATGCTGCCGGCAAGGTCGAACATGCAACCACATCTGAGCCGACAGGTGCATCAAGGTGCCGCTTTGCGCCCACACATGTGTAGCCATACAACCATGGCGCATGCAGGCCGGGGGCTCGTGCAGGCCATGGCTCCGCTTCGCGGCTAGGCCGCACCTGAATCATGTCCGCTTTGAAGTCGAGCGACAGGAGGATCTTCTCGGCGCGGCCCTGCAGCTCAGCCTCGGGCTCCACAGCCTCGTACAGCGTGGCCAGGTGCGCCTGCATTGCGGCGTCAACCTCTGCGGCGTCGTCGCTCGACAGCGCCAGGTCGCGCAGCTCCACCTCGAGCCGCTTCAGCTCCTTACGGTGGGCCAGGCCGCGGCTGCCGCTGGTCCGCGCCACCTGCTCGCGCACCTCAGCCACGTTCCGCTCCATCTGTATCGCAGCCGCGTGTCAGCACAGCCACTGTGCACGGTCGCCACACCTCAGTAGCACCGCTAGTGCACCCCCGCCTGTACCAGACGCCCATGCAGGCCTAACACGGTAACCGTCAAGGCATCTAGCTACTGCGGGACGGTATTTGCGGCTCCGCTGGGCTCATGACTCCGAAGCTAGCCGGTGCGGCAGGTGTGGACACATTTTGGGGGTGCTGGCGGCGCACCAGAGCCTTTTCGTATCGGAGGAGTACTGCGTGCTGCGCTGCGGGGTCTGTGCTGCGCACGGCGTCCTCGAGCGCGGCGATCCAGTCGAGGAACTGCGCGGTCTGCGCGTCGGCACGCACAACGTAGTCCAGCACACGCATGCCGGCGTCCGCGCCCCGCTCCTCCAGCTGGTCCACGTAGAAGATCCTGACGTCCTTCGGCACGCCTGGTAGCCACCTGCGCTTCGGCAGCGCGCCGTTGACACACACCGCGCCCGCCTCGGGCTTGCTGACCCTTCGGCACCGTGAGGGAAATGTACAGGGGCCCGGTGGGGGAGGGGGAGGGGGGCAGGGATCCGGAGTTTCACACGGGATGGAATGAACGTGAGGCGCTGCTTGTCATGGAGAGTCCCGTGACGTGCTGTTGAGGATGGTGATTGAAGGGTGAGTGAGTCGTCAGTGGGGCTGCATGAGCGGTCTGTGGCGCAGGCTATGGAAAGCTGTGTGGCGCCGTGGCGATGCAGGGAGGGGCGCACCGGTAGGCGAGGCTGCGGAGGAGCATGCTCTTGCCGACGCCGTTGCGGCCAATGAGGCCGTAGCGCGTTCCCGCTGTGAGCTGCAGGTGCGCCGCCGTGAGCAGCTCCTTCTGGCCGACAGCCATGCTGATGTCGGCGATGTCGATCAGCTTGGACCTGGCCACAGAGTCGGCAGTGTGGAAGCGAGTCGTCTGTGACGTCGCCGAGAAGTTTGGCGGCGGCGCCGGGAAGAGCGTATTCATGCTTGTGGCTGCTGATGGGCGGGGGAGGGGGAGCGGCAGGTGACGTCAAGTCGACTGGACCGTGGCAAAGGGGAGGGGGGGCGGGCACTGGCAGGCGGGGGGGCAATGGAATGTGCTTGATGAGTTTCTGAGTGAGTGTGGTCCAGGCGTGTGTTTGAGAGGTGCCTGAGAGGCAGGGTTGGGGTCTGTGACAGTTCAGCCGGGCTAGACTTGGATGACGGACTGCCAGTGGGGGACGTGGAAAGCCTGCATGCAACAACATATGTGATATATGCAATACGAATGCATGTCGGCATACAGGTCGGGCAGCGGTCTGGCATGTTTACAGTGTGTGCCAGCCAGTGGCTGCAGAGGGCCCGGTGCGGCCCAGCTTGCTGTCGTGACTTGGTACCACATTCATGCCTATGCTGGCTTTATGGCATGTTTATGCCAGGTGTCACGCTTGACACGGGGGCGATGATCGGTTTCTGCAGCAAGAGGTGACAGTGGCAGTGTGCTAGCCATGCCTCATTGGGAACATGCAGCACTCTTGCAATCAGTGGCCTGCTCTGGATGAAGTCGCCCATCTGCTGCGATGGGTTTGTGTACTCGGCTAAGCGTGAGCTAGCTCGCGTACGTATACATGGCTCGCGATCGGTTACAGTCGTAACCCGCGGGCTCGGCATGTTCTGAGACCTGCCGTTATTACGCGAAGTTTGAGATAGTTCATCACTGATGTATGCGTACACGCTGGTTATGCCATGATGGCGCAGACACTATGTCCACAAAGGAATTGTGGCATCGTTTGCCTCTGCCGTCCAGGCATGCCTGAATTCGAAGGCGACCGCGTGCGACTGTCTGCGCAGAGCGTCCTCACAACCGCGAATCTGTCTACAAAGATATCAGATTTAAGTGATACATTCTTACTATCCCTGCGTGTGCTGTCAACGTGACATGCCTCTGTAATGTTCGTTCGAGGGCCCGGGATGACGCGGACTCGAGGCCTTCCAGATGGGCAGCTGACAAGAGCTCATGCATAGCGACTTTAGGGCTTAAGCTTGGTTTTGCGGCTTCGGGATGGATCGCTTGCAGCTGAAACAAGCTGCAGAAGTTGTAATGTGACTGCAATTGCGTTTTCGGCATCATCGTAATCTGTCGCTGCGGTCTGCACGTGTACAGCCTGGACAGCCCGTTCTAGCGCTAGCGCCGAAAACGCCGAGGTCCGAGACGCTCGGTACGCAACACGGAGTTCCAAGCAGTGATATATTCGCAAGGTGTGCATTTTGCTGCATTCGCGACCTTGCGTGTGCAAGCTGCGGTATGAGTCGTGTCAGCGTTCGAACACGCGCAGAGCTGCACTAGTACTTTGCGAACGGTGTCGCTCGACTTGATCGAGTGCACGGGGGCGACGCCAGATCTCACATGAAAGCTCATGCAGCACCTAACGTCGCGCGCATCTGTCTTGCTGTGGCTGTGCTTGTCGCGTGAGCCTGAAGTCTACCGAAACGCAGAGCTAGTCAAGCAGTACTGCGAACGGCCGAGGAAAGGAGACTGGGCCAGCGGAATGCATTTTAATTTCCGACAGATACACCAGGCTATGATTTGTCCCTTTAATAATTTTCGTGTCTCTGCAGATGACGTCGGTTTTCATCGGTCGCAGCAGGTCTGCTCCCGGCCGTGGAACTGCTGCGGAGAGCACTGCTTGCAGCAGAGCTCTCGCTCGGACATTCGATCACCGCAAGCGCAGCCCCAGTTTGGATGGACGTTTAAAGCTTGTTGCTACTGTACATGCGGCGGGCTCTCGTCGTAGAGACTCGCACGTCGCAAATTTTAAAATATCTACCGACTCCAGGCTGAACAAGCGCGCAGCTGACTTGGCTACCCGTAAAATGTACCTGACCAACTTCTGGTACGCGGCGACATTCTCTCGGGAGTTGTCTGCTGACAAGCCGTTCCGCACCAAGCTCCTTGACACCGACGTGATGCTCTGGCGTGACAGCCGGAGTGGCGCAGTCATCTGCGTGACTGCGGTCTCGCCGATCACCGGAGAATCAATTCCACAAGATCAGCACGTTTCCCTCACCAGCTACCAGGCCGATGACGAGCAAGTCAAAACAGCAATGTGTGGTCCGAGTGTAGTGCATGTAGCAATGCTTCCCGGCACAGCCCAGTGCACATGTGGGTTAGCCCCGCTTGTTGAGCCACAAGGTCACAAACAGATGTAGCAACATGCTCACTGCAATTCGCAACAGTGTCTGTCTGCCCCGCTGACATGCAATTGTGCAGCATGCTGGATGTGAAACTGCTCAAGCGTAGACATGTGCGTGCGCATACGGTGTCCAACGCGGCCATCATGCATGCAGCCAGCTCGAAGCCGGTGGAACTTATGATGCACAGAGTGGAGCGCTGCTTGGGAGCACTGCAGCATACCCAAAGCCGATCCGGCTGGAGACTTGGGACTGCGCCGAGCAGGGAGGGTTTGTCTGGCTGTTCTTTGGAGACAAAGCCACACCCAAAAAAAGCAGGCCTGCCATTCCGTGGGTGCCCGAACTCAGCAAAGCTGGTGCGACAATACCAAAGCAGTCTTTGCATCTGATGCATGTGACACTCGCCAGAGCTGGTAACAGGGCTTGATAGCTCTGCCTGCAAAGTTCTGTGGTGCAGTGCGTTCATAACGGCCGAGTGAAATTGGGCGAACTGCGAATCATGCATGTTTTTACAAACAGGCGAATCCGGATGTGACACATTGTTGCACTTGGTTGTGTTGCATGGTGTCTGCGGTACCGCTGTCTGCCGCTTGATGCCAAAGCATCACATGCAGTCCTATAACATGTACCATGCTTGACAAACATGGTGCACTCCAGGATGGAAGGCAGTGCATGGCGAGGTCTATATCAAGGCCAACCACTGGACCGTCATCGAAAACGTACGTTCTAGCTACTGCATTCGGTGTATGGACGGCCATCCGGCCCTGTCGACGTCGCGATGCCTGTTCCACTCATCCACCAAATGATCACTTTAGTTGATCCTCCGTCCTTGCTTTGCAAGCGTGCACGTCCAAACGGTACAAATTCGATCTGTGGTAGCCTCACACACAGTCCGGCGACGCATGCGTTCGTTGCAATACCGGTGCACCGCAGCTGCTCCGCAATGCATGTGACAGCATGTACGGTATACAGTACAGAGACGACCGCAGTCAGATGGAAGTGCGCCAGGTACGCATTGGATTTGCAACACTCAAGTGCAACAGCACATGCCATAGCCGAATGCCACAAAGATGTACACAATCCAGCCGGACGCCACAAGACATGTAAAAGTTGGTAGGCCAGACGCAGCATGCATGCGTTGTGCAGGTAATTGACATGGCGCACGTGCCGTACGTGCACAAGGGCACCGTCGGCGACCATGCGGCCTTTGTCGACATCGTGATCCAGGCGACGCCTACCGCGATGAACTTTGAGTTCCCGATCGAAAACCACCACGCGGACGGGGAGGCGGCAGCGTTCCACGTGGACGCGCGCGCGACGGCGTGCCTGCCCTCCACCTCCTTCATCCGCTTCCGCTTCCCGATGGACCTGCGCCTCGTCACAATCAACAGCGTCGTGCCGATTGACGAGGAGACGACATGCATCCGCTTCTGCCAGATGCGCAACTTTTTCGGTGTTTCGCTGCTCGACCCGCTGATCAAACAGTGCGCTGCCTCTCTGCACCCCTGCTGCCAATAAGTGTGCTATGATCGTGTGGCGGACAGGCGAGCGGCTGTACGTACAAATAGGTATCTGTGCGCTGGCTTTGTGACCGATGATGCTGCGACGGTGCAGGGGTATGAAGAACATTCTCGGGGAGGACCGGGACATTCTGGAGCAGCTCAAGCCGGATGAGGTGGCCATGGAGGTATCACTGAAGGCCGATATGCCGCAGCTGACGTTCAGGCAAATGCGCGAGCGCTACATTGACGCCGGCAGCGCGGTTCCGCCCGGGCCGCGGCCGCTGCATGCACTGCCTGATTGGACAGAGGAGCTGAGGGAGCGGCTGAAGCTGGCTCGCAAGAGGCTGAGCACGCCACCGGGTTCATAGGTGCTAGCAGGCACATGATGTGCAGCAATGCAGGCGGAAGCACGGGGGGGGAGGGGGGGGGCGTATGACATGGGCATGTGCGTACGTGTGCTTCGATGGCTAGGAGGGCACAGGGGGTGTAGCTGCAGTACTGTGATACCTGTCGTTCCAAAGCGTATCAGCTATAAGGTCTGTACATGCCCACTCGCAAATGAACGTGGCGTAGGATGTGCATGTGGTGAAGGCGTTGGTGCAGACGGAAGTTGAGTTGTGGGCAATGGGCTCATGCCTTGCGAAATGTGCCTTGCACAGGTGGCTGGGCCTTTGTGAACTTGATTGTAACTTCATGATGGAGGATGCCTGCCGATGATTGATTCAGTATGGTGGGACACCCAACCATGTTGGATTTAAAAGCACATTCTGGGGTTGTGGCACGACGATGTTTCCCACGACACGGCATGATCGGGGCTGCAGCACAGTGCGCAACTCAGCATTGCACCCGCCGGGCTCGCTGTGCATTTAGCCTAGTATGCTCGACGATGCTGTGTGGCAGCCCTTAGCGACACAAAAACGCAGCCAACTCGTTCGCGACATGAGCACCGGTGTAGGGGTGGTGGTGCAACTCGGGCGCCATGCCGTAGACGATGCATACATGTTCCGTATGTATCTCTTACGAGGATGACGCTCATTTTGCTGCTAAATTTGCTGCGTACAGCATTGCTTCATGCCCCGGGCGTTTGATTGCGTTGTCAGTCATGGTCGTGATTGCACACGCACATAGCAAATACGTACCAGGAGTCGCATGGCGAAAATGTTTTGATACATGTTGATCAATCGTGGTAGTTGACATGATGCATTAATGACGAATTCTTCGCGTGCGTGGAAGGTGTGTATGTGCACGAACTGATTTTGAACTGTGATCCGAGCCACAGCGGGCATGCCACTGATCATGCGGCACGTACAGCTGCGAAGCCAGGCGACGCCCAAATAGCTCGGCTGCACGATACACGAAAAACTGATTTTGTGGAAATCCGCTATATGGCTAATTCTGGCATGCCATGATTTGCACAGGTCATATACATAGCTCTCATCCGCACAGCTGTTGTGACATGACCCCGGCGTCCATGGACCAAATGGATGCAGGCGATTATCAATGGTTCCAACAGCATTTGGATTATTCAAATCTCAATTGGGGAGCTCACCCGCGCAGAAGGACTTGCAGCCTGGCTCCGGCTCGGTGTTTGAACAGTACTAGTGGGATGGGATCGTATGATAATCGTTCGTGCAGTGCGCTGACGCGAGAGCGGTCTCCCTCGTTCCTGTTAATGGCAGACATATATATATTCTGTGCCATTTCAGCGTCATCAGACGATAGTGAATGACCAGCGACCACCGAGAGCGCTCGTTGCGCGCATGAGCTAAGCGTGTGTCTGAGGTGCGCTTTGGCTTCTCGGCAGCTGCGCCGAGACCAGCGTGAGCGTCAATTCATGAGCCAGGACAGGCTACGTAGTCGCCTTCATGTTCGCGGCTTTTCTCTTGGAAGGTCTGTCAAGGGATTCGCAAAGGATTCGCGGTGGGGGCGGCATCGGCTTCATCCCTCGTCTTCACCGCACTGAGATCATTGCACTTCAGCATGAATGTTCCCAAAGATGTCCTTGCCAGAATTCAGGCACGCCAGGTAAGCATTTACTGCTGTTGGATTGCACGATCCACTCTCTGAGCCAATGCAATTTGGTATGTGGTCTCAGTGTCTGGCTGCAGCACGGCACATGCAGAGCACATGATCAGCTCAAATTCAGGGCCAACCGCTGTACATACTGCCTTGATTGTCAGTTGCAGAGATGTGGATGATGTATGCTGTAACGGGCGCCTACACTCGACACAACATAATCATGCCCACAAGAAGGCTTACTCGCTAGCTGATACTGGATCACAAACTATCGAAACAACCTTTTTGAACTGAAATGGAAGCCATACGGCGGTTTCTCTTTGATATTGTGAGCCTGGAGAATGCTGGCAGTGGCCCAAGTGTGGAACTTATGTGCAAAACCCCAAGAAAAGGGTATAAACAATACAACAAACGATTTTTTGTGTTCATTTCTCGGTGTATGCCTAATATATTGGGGGTGGGTACCGGCGGGGCATTGTGCAGAATGTGTGCCAATGCCCTTGACGTGACGACCACCAATGCTGGCAGGAAACAGGGGATGTGTCATGCTTGATCGAACTCGTACCAGAGAGAAGAGATGTATTTGCTGCTTGTTATGCATCAATTCACTCCATGTTTATGCAGGAGAGGATACGGAATATTTGTGTACTGGCACACGTTGATCATGGCAAAACCACCTTGTCAGACAACCTCATTGCTGCCAATAGCATCATCAGCTCAAAGCTTGTTGGGGAGATGCGATACTTGGACAGCAGGGATGACGAGCAGCAGCGAGGCATCACGATGAAGTCAAGCAGTATATCACTGTTGCACGTGCCACAAGCCCACGCTCGGGACGGCGGCATTGCGGCTGTGTCCGTCAAGGATCAGCTACAAGAAGGGTATCTGGTTAATCTAATCGATTCGCCTGGCCATGTCGATTTCTGTTCCGAGGTGCGCCCCTTGCGTCAGGTCACTGTGTTCATGTAGTCTGACAACACAGATGGAGTAGCCCGGTATCACCGCGATAACATGGCTCAGCCCCTTGATGTCACAAAATATGGGCTGACGGCTGAAGGCCGTTCGCGTATTCAGTCCGCATCGCGTCAGACACGTGTTCTGAGCCGTAAGCCCTTGTGAATCAAGGTGTCAGTCGATCAAACGTCTTTGTGCCTGTTGTGTGTGGTTGTTGGCAAAAGGTAGACAACCCATCAGAATGACTTCAGACACCCTGCGGCCTGGAATGGGGCACTGCAGGACACTCTTCAAACTGTATCACGGCTACGCATAGCACATGGTCAGCATATTTCGCGCTCACGTCCGAAGCCTATCATTCACCATCTGAGTTGAGAAACTTGTCTGGATTAGGAATCACAGACGGGTGTACGAACTATAGAACAGATCCTGTTCGAGTATAGTCGTACTTAGAAGTTGTGCCGGCGTTGCACTATATACGGCGCCCGATTGTCGGTGACCGGTCGCGGGTCTATAACTGCCACGTGGCGTTGTTTGGGCTGTCTCGCAGTGCACTGTCAACCGCTCGCCACAAAAGGATTTCTGAACTTGTTTGAACTCACAGCTGCAACTGCGATCACTCCGCACCGCGAAAGCTTCACGCATGAACCTCGGCAGAGCCTGCGTGATGCGGGCTTCGCATTCTGCATTCACAGGAACCAACATGCAAAGTGCAATCCGAGATTATCCCAGGGCACGAAATGAAGCCGCTGTTCCATCACTCGAGCCAGGCGTGGTGGGTTTTGGACAACTTCAGAAACCGGGTACACGAGTTAAGATACGCTTAGCACCACTATGCTATTCATGGAGAATACGACATGTGTGAGGTTCACAGCAAACCCACGATCCAGTGTGTTTGTGTTCTCTGACGAGTGTTGCCAGCTGCATTGACTGCCCACGGTCCCAATTATTCATGGGATCATCAGAGGATCGGAAGGTTCCATTGGTTTGCCATCCACACCGCCCCCGCCCATCCTCCTCCCTCTTCCCTCCTCCCCCCGCGCCCCCGCCCATCTCCTCAACCCCTCCCCGGACACGGCCCGTACCACGGCGTTTGCGCCAGTGGCTGCGGCTGCGACCCTGGAATAGGTGGCTCGTGGCCGCGGCAGTGGCTGTGGCTCGAGGCTGCGCGCCCGTCTGGACTGCTGTGGTTGGATCGGCGCCTGCCGGGCGCGGTGGAACCGGTGCCTGCTGCCTGTGTTTGGCGTGTTCGTGGACTGCGCGATGCTGTGCTTGCTTCCTGCGTTATCTGTGTGCGTGATTACAGATTCAGTATGCGCTAGTCATGCCAGTGGCACATCCGAGGCACTACCTCACAGCTCAGCATACTGGCGGATTCTGCCCGCCACCG
This sequence comes from Ulva mutabilis, assembly GCA_900538255.1. NCBI lineage: Eukaryota > Viridiplantae > Chlorophyta > Ulvophyceae > Ulvales > Ulvaceae > Ulva > Ulva mutabilis. The sequence continues at coordinate 196,048 of UNSF01000038.1, read as the reverse complement.
CTGCCTTTCCAGACATTATTTGTGTGTATGTGTGTGTGTGTGTGTGTGTGTGTGTGTGTGTGTGTGTGTGTGTGTGTGTGTGTGTGTGTGTGTGTGTGTGTGTGTGTGCGTGCGTGCGTGCGTGCGTGCGTGCGTGCGTGCGTGCGTGCGTGCGTGCGTGCGTGCGTGCGTGCGTGCGTGCGTGCGTGCGTGCGTGCGTGCGTGCGTGCGTGCGTGCGTGCGTGCGTGCGTGCGTGCGTGCGTGCGTGCGTGCGTGCGTGCGTGCCCAATCCACATGCAATGAGCCTGTAGTGCCAATGAGACCTGTTTGATGATGTCTGGTTTCCCAATCCCATCGCGCTGTCCGCGTTTCGCTGTGCGGAGCCACTACTGTTTGCCCGACCAATTTTCGACAATTTGGTGTGTTTCAGCAGCCACCTAGCCTGCTGCATGCGTCAAGGATGCACAACGAACTGGGTCTGCATTCCTGGTGCATGGCTTTTGCGATGTGCGATCGAGTGGGGTGCTCATCTGACTAAACGCAGTCATACATACATGCACGCTGCACCGCTTGATAAGCGGGTGAAGAGTTCAACTCAGCGACTGTGAAGGGAAACAGGTTGGTTTTCGGCAGGACCATGTCCAGCATAGCACGGCTCATGGGTATAGCAGTCCATGCCAGGTGATCTCCTGGCCAGATCACACCTGACGGGTAGCACGTGAACATGAGACTCGGAAATAGGCGTACATACGCGTGCTGCACTGGCTTGGAGCCCCTGGATGTTAGTGTGCATGTGCTTGTGCATCTGTAAAAACTCGTCGTGCAGATGCATGGCCTACATGGGTGCCCACGTGCGCAGGTGGCGACGGCGGTGCGGCTGTGCGACGGTGCGCTGCTGGTGGTCGACGCGGTGGAGGGCGTGTGCGTGCAGACGCACGCTGTGCTGCGGCAGGCGTGGGCAGAGCGCGTGACGCCGACGCTGGTCATCAACAAGGTCGACCGCCTCGTCACGGAGGTGCGGCTGACGCCGGCCGAGGCGTACGAGCGGCTCACACGCATCGTGGAGGAGGCGAACAGCGTGCTGGCCGCGCTCACGTCCGCGCAGTTCCTGCAGCGCGCAGACGAGTCTGCCGAGGCCGCCGAGGCCGAGTGCGCACCGGTCCCGCCCTGCATGCATGCATGCATAGGCACCTGTGTCTGATTAGATCGACTGCAGATTAGATTGACTGGTGCACCTGTGTTTGCAGAGTAGATTGACAGACCAAACCTCCCTATGCCTCTGCCGCATCGTCACGCCACGCTGAACCGAGCATCCACTAGACGCTTGGCCCATACGCAACACTGTCAACTGTAACGCAGTCTGTTGTTACTGCAAGGGCGTGTGACGTGTGGGGTGTGGGCAGGTGGTATGAGGGCGACGTAAAAGACGAGGAGGACGTTTTTGACCCTGGTAAGGGCAACGTGCTGTTCTGCTCAGCCGTGGACGGCTGGGGCTTCACCGTGCCGCAGTTTGGCCATATCTACGCGTCCAAGTTTGGCTTCAGCCCGTCGGCACTCGCGCGTGCGCTCTGGGGGCCGTACACGCTGCAGATGAAGGCCGGCAAGGGCAGCGCCGCGGCCGGCAAGGGCCCGAAGATCGTGCCGCTGTCAAAGGCGCACGCCGGCGCGCTGCCGATGTTCGCGCAGCTCGTGCTGGGCCCGCTGTGGTCGGCGTACGAGGCCGTGGAGCCGTGGAGCGATGGGCCGGGGATCCTGCGGAAGATCGTGCGCAGCCAGGGCCTGAATGTGCCTGACAAAATCATCGATGCAGCTGGCCGCGCCGGTGTCCAGGTGCGCCTCAAGCAAAGCTGGCTATTTCGCTACACTCTCGCATGCATGGCATACATGCATGCATGCATCCATGGATATTCAATCCCAGCTTGGTGCAGATTGCTTCGCCCAGCATGGCGCTTATGACCACGCTGTGTGCTGTGTGCAGGCCGTGATGTCCGCATGGCTCCCGCTTGCGGAGGGCGCGCTCACGATGGCCGTGACGCACCTCCCGCCGCCCACAGCCGCTGCGCCCCTCCGCGCCCCGCACCTCACCGCGTTGTGCTCGCATCTGCCCCCAGATGCGCTAGCGCTGCTGCCCCGGGCCGCGCAGCAGCAGCTGCAGCACACGTTGGCTTGCATCGCCGCCTCGTCAGCGTCCGCTGACGCGCCGGCAGTCGCGTTCATCTCAAAGATGGTCGCGGTGCCTGCGGCGGCGATCCCACTTGCACCCGGGGAAGCCCGGCCAGCGGACCCCACCCGCGAGGTCTTCCTCGGGTTTGGCCGGGTGTTCTCAGGGGTGCTGCGGCCGGGGGCGCGCGTGCACGTGCTCTCCCCGCTTTATAGCGTGCTGGCGCCAAGTCAGCAGAGGTCCGCATCCCTCCTGCATGCGCCACCCACTGCATGCACCCCAGTGCCGCTGAGCACTGGCACTGCACTCCCTGCTTGGCGATCCTCTCGGTGCTCATTGACCACAGGTCTGCCCTCCACGGCATCTGGCCGCAACCGGCCATGCCTCTAGCACACTGGCTGCCCAGAGGCCTGCTTTGAGAAAGCCATGTGCACGTTCCTGTCCGCGTTTCAGGTGCAAGGGGTCAGTGTGCCCATGTGCGGGCGTGTCTACGCACGCATGCATCACGTGCGCTGGGCTGGGCTGTGCCTATGACGAGACAACTAAAGCACGAGTGCAACGCACCATGGCAGCGCGGCCTGCGGCATGCAGGCAGACGGTGCAAGTCACAGGGCTATATCTGATGATGGGCCGCGCGCTGGAGCGCCTCGCGGCGGCACCGGCGGGCAACGTGGTTGCGATCAGCGGCCTTGAGGAGGCGGTCCTCAAGAGCGCCACCCTCGCCACCACGCCCGCCGCGCCGCCGCTGGCTCCGGTCGAGCACCAGGCAGACGCCATCGTGCAGGTGTGCTGCGACCCCCTGCACAGTGCCGTGGCTGTTGCCCCCGGTCACCACATCCGACCGCTGGCCAGGTAGCCCGTCGATCCAGCTTTTACTGTCGAATGGGGCTCAGTCGGGGCAGAGTTCTCACCCGGATTCTGCACTCCATCCATGGGATTCAGTTTATGTTCGCTATGCTGTTGGGGCGCTCGAGGAGTGCTCCGGTCAGTCTCCTGGGATAGCGACCAGCTGACGGTAGACTAGACTGTCATTCATGCCTGATGTGGGTGTTGCACTCGCCCAATTGACTGCGGTCAGACAGTGTGCACGTGTATTTGTCTCGCTCATAGGCCTGGTGATGCCTCAGTGTCAGGATCCTGCAGAGGCGCATGCATGACTGCCTCACCACTGCAGCGGTAGGCAAGCCTGCGAAGCTACCACTCGTGCCGAGGGCAGCATGCAGGTGGCAGTGGAGCCGGCGCTGCCGTCGGACCTGCCGGCGCTGGAGCGCGGCCTGCAGCTGCTCAACCGCGCCGACGCGTTCGTGCAAGTGTCATTGTCAGAGGCAACCGGCGAGTGGCTGCTGGGCGCAGCTGGGGAGATCCACCTGGAGATGTGCCTGAAGGACCTCCGTGAGCGGTTCGCGCGCGTCGAGCTGCTCGTGTCGCCGCCACTCGTCAGCTTCAAGGAGTCTGTCGTGCACCCCGCGGAGGTTCCAGAAGATTCTGCGGAAGGTGCGTGGTGCCTGTGTACAGCCTCCCTGCGATGAGCCACACGCCTGCAGTGTCGATTGAGGCTGTGAGTATCGACATGTGAATGTTCATGTACAGTAAAACCGTCTTGATGAGGTAGACTAGGGCCTTTGGTGCCACTTAGGCGAACGAGTGCACTGTCTCGTTTAAGCCCCGGTGTTGTTGGGGGCGTGCAGCAGATGCATGTGGCTGCAATGGCTCGTGCGCAGGGCAGGGGGGTGTAGGTGATTGTGTGAGCTTGCCACCCGATGCTGTGTAATGAACAGATTCTGCTTTGAATGGGTGGTGATAGAGAAGGTGGGTGATCTCAATGTGCAGGGGCCGCAAAGGCATCGGATACGATCGTCGAGACGGTGGCGGCAGGTGGCAAGCTGCGAGTGCGGGCGCGCGCGTTGCCGCTGCCGGCCGCGTCTGCGGCGGCGCTGGAGACCGCGGCCCCCATGGCGGGCGTGCTGCGCCGTGCTGCAGACAATGAAGCTGCGGCGGCGGAGCCGGTGGTGAGGGAGCAGCTGGACGAGCTGCGCGAGGGCGTTGCAGCCGGCGCGGACGACGCCAAGGTGCCGCCTCCCACCGCAGCATGCTGCTCTAGGCGACATTGTTTCTTGTGCTGCGTGCTGTGCTGTGACTGCTTGCTTGCCTTGCCGTCCGCTGCTGAGGCCGTGACCTGCCTCCGTTTAGCGCATGGCATGCTGTGTGCTGGCCAGGCCTGTGCCATGCAGGCTTGTTGTGGCGGATCCCGTACTGCACTTGCTTTCGTGCGCATTGCCATACCTACATGTGCCCCGAGTGCTTCAGAGGGGTGACTGTCAGCTGCGCAAAGCTGCCGAATATGCACGGTGTGCACCGCAAGACGCAGCGTGGAGCGCAGCGCGCTGAAGCGGGGGGCCGCGCACGTGCCGAGGGGCGGCAGGATACTGCACTCACAGCAGACGACGTTTGATCGCGTGAGCGATCGGGGCTGCTGCAGGATCAGTCACTGGGGTATCTACAGAACGCATGGATGCTGGGCCCAAGCCAGACAGGGCCGAACGTGCTCATCTGGCGGCCAGCATCCGACCCCCGCAACCTGTTCAATGTGCCGGCCAAGCACGTGCTGCACGTGGGCGCCGGCGGCAGGGCGGCGGGGAAGGCGGAGGCTGCCGGGCAGGAGGAGGAGGATGCAGAGGCGGACGAGGTTGCGGAAGAGACGAGCAGCCAGGCGACTGCCGTGTCCGCGACGGGGCAGCGGCTGGTGGCTCTGCCGGTGCGCTCCCTGCCTGCGCACTCGCATGCTTGCGCTGGTGTCCGATGAGAGCACGGCCGGCTCGTATGGTCAAGACTCGGTTGCAAGAGGCTTGAATGGGCAGAGGCCCAAGTGTTGGATTGATGTACCGGCGCCCCTTGTGCACGGCGTTGATGTAGCTGGTTCGATTGGCGGTGTCTCGTCTCGCGTCGTGCTGTGCTCTGCATCAGCATCGCCACGGCGTGCCACCCCAGCGCGCACTCTCAAAACCATGTCACCGCCTTCTGCATGTCAGGCAGAAGGTGTGGAAGTGGTCAGGACGACATGGATTGATCCCGAATCGGTGTGCAGGTGGGAGCGCCGACAATGGCGGAGAAGCTGCAGCTCCGACCGGCGTCAGAGGTGGCAGCGGGGGTGGCCCGCGACAGCATCAAGGCGCCCGCCCACCTTGCGATCGAGTCTGGCATCTCTGCGGGATTCCACATGGCGTGTGCTGCGGGGCCACTCTGCCAGGATCCCCTGTGGGGAGTCGCAATGGAGCTGTCCGTCGGGCTGGTGGCAGATGAGTTTGACTTTTCGAAAGAGGCCTGGGCGACGCTCGACCTGAGCGAGGGCAGGCTGGGCCCGGTGTCCGGACAGGTGCACTCCTTGCTTCCGCTGCATTTGAAGCCTAGCCCACTGCACAGCACGATGGACCAGACTTGTGTCGCGGTGGCTGGGACATGCTGAGCTAAAGCAAAACATGCCACCGCAGACAGCTTGGCTCCATGAAGGCTGTGTGGGTACATTGGCCGCAGGAATGCCTCCTCGCAGAGACGTGGGTTGGTTGACCTGTATGCCGTGCCAGCGTCGAAGGTTTCCATGCATGCTAGATCCGGCAAGAATAGTCGAATCTTGCAATTCGTCAGCAAGTTGCGCCTGTGCGGTGGTCAGCGTTGCTGTGATGCAGACCGTGTGCTCAGCACATAGATGTGAGGCAGATCCTGCAGCTTCAAGCTGGAGTATGCCACTGAACTCCCCAGAGTGAGCACCCCACTGCGGCCTGGGGCAAGCAGCTTCAGCTTGTGGCACCATCAGCTCAAGCTGCTTGCCACCTCAGAGCTGCAGCGACACGACCCAGCGCCGAAGCGGTCTGTCACGCGCCGCAAGAGCGCGAGCCCGCCCTGCCTCGAGCGCTGCACTGTGGTGCAGGTGATGACGGCGGTCGCGGCGGCGTGCCAGCGGGCCGTCGAGGAGGCGGGGGTGCGGCTGGTGGAGGCACACTACCGCGTGGAAGTGGCGACGACAACGCGGGGCCTCGACGCGGTGACAACGACGGTCAAGGCGCGGCGGGGGCGCATCATGGAGACCGCGGCCCGCGAGGGACAGGACTTGTTTGTCATCTCTGCGCAGATCCCTGTAGAGGCGTGCCTCTCGAAGCGCGGCGGCGGCGAGACCGGGGGGCTGTCGTTCGCGGACGAGCTGCGGCGGCTGACGTCGGGGGCGGCGTCGGCGAGCTTGTCCGTCAGCCACTGGGAGCGGCTACAGGTGCGCTCTCATACAGGCCTGCCATGCATGCACGCAAGAGGTGGTGGTCGGCTGGCCTGCGGCTGCGGTGCAGGTCTTGCAGGTGGCAGCTGGGCGCGGACGTGCCTGCCGCATGCGTCAGCCGCTCTGAAAATGACCTGCACTGTGTTCCTTGCGCTGGTGCTGTGATGGCATGATATGCTGAGTATGGTATGTTGGCCACTGGTCTGCGATCAGGGGTGATCTGTGCGCTGTATACAGTCAGACCCAAGGGGAGGTCATGGCATTGGAAGTGCAGACAGACGCGGGGCGTGTAAGCTGAGCTGCAGCAGCTCGTCGGTGTTTGTTTGTGGCCGGTCATCTGGGGTCTGTATGGTGCGCCTGACAGGCAGCCATTACTGTTGGCAGCCCCAGTGCTGGCATTGTGTGCTGGCGTGTTTGCACGGCTTGTTTGCAAGGGTCACATTGTGTTACAGGTGCGAGACTGTTGGCTGTGACTGGTCAGAAACGGGGGCAGCAGCGGTGCTCACTGCTCAAATAAACCGCACACATGCACACACGCACACACGCACGCACACACGCACGCGCCCACACACACACACACACACACACACACACACACACACACACACACACACACACACACACACACACATGCACACAACGCATGAACCGAGCACAGCACCGCGCATGAACCGAGCACAGCACCACGCAGTGCCACGCAGCCCACGCGCACACCAAACACAGTAAGCATGCGCCGGGCCCACCGGCGGGCGCCGATTCGACACCAGCAGTCTGCACGGGCGCACCGGCGCGCGCTACGGCCATCTCCGAGGCCGCGAGGCACCGGTCCCGGGGGCTGCAGCCACAGCCAGCCCGGCAGCACGTGCGGTGTGATGCGCAGCCGCATGTTTGATGCGCAGCCGTGGCCCATCTGTGGTTGCACATCATGATGGAGGGTGCTGTTGCTGTGCAGGTTGATCCCCACTGGACTCCAGCATCAGAGGAGCTGCGGGAGGAGCATGGCGAAGATGCGGAGTTGACGAACAACTTGGCCAAGCGCCTGGCGAATGTGGTGCGCCAGAGGAAGGGGCTGCCGCTGATCGGGGCAAAGGTGGTCGAGGACGCCACAAAGCAGCGGACTCGCGCAAGGAAAGTGTGAATAGTAACAGCCAGTAGAGGTCCTCATGGGCAGAGGCCAAGAGTGTAATCCAGCATACAGTCGAGAGATTCACGCATAGTCCCCATGCATGGCTTCCAAATTTGAGCACAAATTGTGTCCCCAGGCACAGTCGCGCTATGTCTGCTCAATCTCCCTGGGAGGGTTTGTGCTGTGGCATACAATTCTTTCGGGGAGTCACTGAGGGATGACGTGATCCAAACGATAAAGGGTATGCTATTGCAGCTACATGCGATCTGTTCCTGCGGCACAACCGCCTGCGGCACAACCGCCACTGGTAGCCCGCGATGGTGGAGCGTTGATCCATCCAGGTGGTATCAAGAAGAGTCGCCTGTCTCCCTATTCAATCTGCTTCATGCTGTAGTGATCGATTTAGACATGCATGCCCATGCCGATTCAGATATGCAAATGAGTGGTGGTGCACGGACATGGATTTGCGGGAGCACACGAGCACGGCACTGGGGTCCGCGGGGCTGCTATACGTCAACTAGCTGCACCATAAGTGGATGTGCGTGTTTCAGCATCCAGTGACGCTGAGCGGGTCTATCATCAGCCCGCCATGCCTTGGCTTCCATACGCAGAGTCGTCAAACGTTCATCTTCGCGGGCGCATACTGCAATTATGGGCCTGAATGTGTTCATAATACAGTATCCTGCGTCTGTGAAGATCTCGACAATCGCAAGGAAGCGTGCCGACAACAAGAAGACGACGGACGGCACTTGGAAAGGACTTCTGCAGGAAAGGCTTGACAATCTCGGCCTTGAGACGCCAAGCATTGCGAACGGCAAATTATCATCATCACCGCGTGCTGAAGGGTGTGTTTTTATCTTGTTTAGATACCTGGATGGTCTGCCGGAAGCAGCAGTGTTGGGGCACGTGCGGCGCACCGAGGATTGCGCTACAATCATGCAGCGATCCGGCGCTGACCTGTAATGTTCTCCACCCAAGATCTCAACATCGACACGGAGACAGGTTGGTGGTGAAATCGGCTGTTCGGGGCCTGCGTGCACTGTCTGCATTTTCGGTGCAAAGTGTAATGTTCATGGCTGTCGTGCACAGCTCTGCAGCCCTTCCGAAACTTGCCTTCCGCAAGCGCCTGTACACTCCCGTGCCCGCCGTTGCTGTCGCCGACATCAGGTGGGACACTAGCGCTGAACTTTAATGCACTCGCAGGGATGCGCAGAGCCGTGACAAAGCCGATGGGGATGGGGGAGACAGTTTTGACGTCGTGGTCGAGGCGCCAGACGAGGTACTGTTTGCCCAAGCCCCCTTGGATTGAGAACTTGCCTGCAAGATATGTTATCTACCTTTCTATCATCTGCCGCGGGCGGCAGTCACACGTGATAGCTTGTGTGTTCATGCCCGACACAGTTCAATGCACTAGATCTGTGCAGGTGCCAGACCTCCAGGAGGAGGAGCAGCAGCCAGCAAGCAGTGAGGCGGCAGAGCAGTCAGACGGACCGCAAGAAGGGCCAACGTTCATCAGTGCTGCCCGAGATGCAGTGGCTAGCGTCTTGCAGATTTCACCCTTTGGCCAGTCTGCTGAAGGTGAAGGTGGAGGTGAAGGAAGCCAGCCGGAGGCCACATCAAAGCCGATTGAGGAGGTAGCAGAACAGAACCTGTCAGCTTCAAGAGAGCGCAGGATGCAGACAACAGGTTCGAAGAACTTGTCTGAGCGTCAGACTGATGATTGCGGGAAGATGGTGTACAAAGCGCGATCGTCGTCTGTTAAGTCTGATGATGATGAGCCTGTTGACCAGCCCATGGCTTCCGGCCAGGAACATCCTGCTGTGGGTGAAGATAAAGAGGAGGCCCCGAATACAGAGCTAGATGTAGATGGCATGATCAGGAAGGAAATTGCATGGCTGAAGGCTGATGGGTACCTGGCTGGCCAGGCATCCTTCTTCCAGGCACGCGGCAGGCGATACTGTGTATTGCTCTGACACCTCAGCGGCTATGACTCACTCAAGCCAGCTGTGGTCTGCTCATGGAATTCAGTGCGACATGCCTGTCTGTTCGTGGCAGGCGTTGTTCTTCCCATGGCAAGCGAAAAGTTTGTCTGAAACATCCTGCCCACTAGCTGATGGCAAAGGTCAACCAAGTTCATGCCAGATCGCCAGATTGGCTGCCTGCATGGCAGCTCAATGTCCTGGGTTGCCACGGAAGCTCACCTCAGTACATGCAGTCACGCACACCCACGCAGCAGGATGAATTCGGCCAGTCTGGGATGGCCATGTATTGCATTCGCTCCCGCGTACACAGGTTATGGTCCAGCCTAGCACCTGCAAGCCTGTGACCAAGATCTTACACGTGCAGAGCATTTCGGAGCAGTCAGTGCTGGTGACATTCCCGTGTGATGACGCACATTCCGCATTCATCACGACTGTGATTGAAGGCGTGGGCATCGGATCGGACTTTGGCAGTGTCGTGGTGCTGCCTGTCAGCGGAGGCATGGCTGCGTACAGACACCAGGTGCTGACCCCACATAACTGTTCAGCAATACCCTACAGTTTGAGGAGGCTCAATTGCAAGCAGCTGCTGATTGGCCTTCCTTCACGGCCGCATAACATGCTCTGCACACGCGCATGCACACTCTGCACAGACAAAGACAAGTCGGCCGAGGTGGTCAGAGTCTGCCCGGCTGGCGAGCCATGAGCGGCGGCGTTTCACTTGCTATTTGCAAGATCGGCCCACAACATCTCTTGTAGCGCACACTTTGCAGTGACGAATTAGAGGATCCACCCACAAGCGCATTACCAGCATGTGCAAAGCACTCAGCGTTGCAGCTTCACTGTCTGAGGCCAAGCAGCACACCTGGAACCGTTTGCTAGACATGTTCCCAGCCGCGGAACACTGCCCTGGATTGACTGTAAACCTGCACAGGGAGCCTCCCTTTGCAGGGGCATGCTAAAGGATTGCATGAGATGCCTGAGATCTATCTCGGCACAGTACTGGCAAGCATGCTACATCTTCATGCCGCGCGGCTGATCCTGACACAGACGCGGATCGTGTGACTAGCGCCCCTCGGGTCGCTTTGCCTCGAATGGCCCTGTCGCTGCAGTTGGCCACCTGGTACACTTGCACAGGGTCTGCTGCATGCTCTTGCTGGCCCAGGATCTGAGGTTCCAATCGTGTTCGAGGAGTGTTGTGGATGATGTGGAGCGTTCCGTGTTTACAGGGCTGGAACAATCCTGAGGCCAGACATGCAGCAAAACAGAAATCGCCCGACCCGTCTGATGAGCCTACTTGGCTGAGTTTCTGCTGGGCACGTAAGAAGAAGAGGCCTGCCTCAGGTATGGAAGACACCCACGAACTTTCATCTGAAGGCAAGAAAGCTGATCGGGACTCTGATTCGGGGCATGCCAAGGATGGTCCATGCAAGGATGGCCAAGCCATGGAGGAAAGAACTAATGATACAGAAGAGGAAGAGAGGCAAAAGGCCCGCAAGGACCGGTACATGAACGCTGCATCCAAATTACGAGTTGACCAGGTCATTGAGCAGACCAAGACCAATGCCACTCTAGACTTTGATTATCTGGCATACCTGGTCATCTCAGGTATGCACACGTGCCTCGTTCTAGCTGCAGACATACAAGCGCCATACACTGCCTGCTGATGTACCAGCAGGGAGCCTATTAGGGGATTGGGATGGCAACGACCGTGCTTAGTGTTTGATCAGGTGTAGAGTTGGCTACGGATGTCCCTGACTAGCTGTGTGCTTGCAGCTGTTCTGGCAGCCGTGGGGCTCGGGACCAACAGTGCCCCAATTATCGTCGCCAGCATGCTTGTAGCACCGCTCATGTACGCCTCTCTTCCCACCCTCTGTCTTGTGCATCCACGCCCCTGCTGTCAAGTGCCCCCTCAGCAGTTGTGGCTCAAGGGAGTGACCCGTTGTGTGGCCATCCTGTCTTCAGCCAGTCGTTGAGTGACACACTAAATGAGGCTTCAAGTCCTGTGGTAAGGCGCGCATTGTCTGGAGGCTGAGGCTGAGGACCTGCATGATCCGTATATAATTCCACACTTGCAAACCGCCGCAGCAGCAAGCACGACAGTCTGTCCGCATGCAGGGGTCCGATCATGGCGATGTCTCTTGCAATCAACTTGAGGCGATGGAAGCTCGCATGGCTGGGAGCATGGAACTTTGCCACGTCACTCGGCATCGCAATTGGCATTGGCTTTGTGGTGCGGCCTCAGAATGTCAAGCGGCTCCGCACCACACGAGCTCGCCAGCTGGCACCGTTTGCTGTGTCATCACAGCCATGCATGAAGTAGCGAGGCCAGCCAGCCTCCAGCCGCTGCCTCAATGCCTGCTAGCACACCCTGCCCGTCATCCTTTCCCTCACACGCAGCCAGCCAAAGCTGTCCTGCTTGAGCTATGCCACGTCACACAGCCCACTGCCACAGGATCCTAGACATTTTTTGTATAGCAGCTTTGTATTAAACGGTGTGGCCCAAAAACCCGCGCGTATCAAACGCCTGCTCATGGACAGCGCAGAACTCTAAGCAAAACCCACTATGATCTGACATGATCTGTTTGTGCAGGGCGGCTTGTGTGGCATTCCATTCATCAGGTACTCTCCGACCTCTGGCACTGCGCACGAAACGAGAGCACTTCTCACACACCATCTTGCCCGGAGCTACCCCTGAGTCTTCTTCCTTACCAGCCAGTCCTACAATGCCTGACTCTTACCGCTTCCTGCACTCTTCCCAAAACCAGCATCCAGCACATGTCCATCCACACTACACACTGAATCACACACGCTGACATGTTTGCGGGCGTGAACCCGCACAGCCGATGACTAATGAAGGACGTGTCTGATGCACCACTCACCAGTTCAGCCTTGTCCCATCTCCTGTACTCACACGCACACCCATGCTCGCTCCGCCACCAGAAATCTGCAGATTCCGCCGCCCCTCCCCAAAACACATCCCACATGCAACATGGACTGAGCTGCCATGCAGTAACGAGGATGACTGGCCAACGTTTGAGATGAAGAGCCGCAGCGGTTCAACGACGCTGCTGGTTGGTCTTGTTATTGCCATCTTCTCCGGCGGGGGCGTGGCTCTGTCTATTCTCTCTGACAACTCAAGCTCGCTTGTCGGCGTCGCCATCTCTGCCGCGCTGCTGCCCCCGGCCGTCAACACCGGCCTGTGCTGGGCGGTCGCCGCTGCCCAGGAGTCCGTTCAGTACGATCCCTCCCCATGTCCCTCGGTACACGTTGCCTGCTTTATTGTCTTGCATGCATTGAAGCCAGGCCCGTTGATCCGCCTTCGCAGAATGCTTCCAAGTTCTGCATGTGTGATTTCAATGAACAGCCCATACTGGTGCTGATTACTTGGGGAGGTCAACATACTCCCAATTCCAGATAGGGGCTCATTTCTAGCACGGCCTGCCCGCACTGTTACAGAACTCCATGGTCTTGACCCTCGAGGTACTCGGTCAGAGCAGCATTCAGCAGTGAGCATTCAGCAGTGAGCATTCAGCAGTGAGCATTCAGCAGCTACTATGCAGCGGCCACTGCATCATCTCCCACCATCAGGCAGCACCGACACAGCATGTGGTCCATCAATGTGGCCCACCCAAGTGGCACTAGGTTTGTATTCGGGCTGTAGCAGCTCTGGCACCATGGCAGAGCCACCCAGCTCGGCAAAGACATGCTTCCAGTGAGTTCTTGGCTCTCCCAATCAGGCATGAGCCTAAGAGAGGGCCATGTGGTGTAGCACGACCTGGAGTCACGACAACAAGAGATGGGTGATTCTAGGCAGCCACTCGCTGGCGCTGGTAATGCTGAACAGCGTCTGTGTGGCGCTGTCTGCATCGGTGATGTTCCGCGTGAAGCAGGTCGTGCCCAAGGGCCGCCGCGTGGTGTTCTGGCGCGAGGACCTGAAGGCCGCCCAGGCCTCAAAGGGCAAGGAAGGTCACCAGGATTGACACCGATCCGTGGAGCACGCTTCGATCCCCCGCGGTCAAACGCTGTGCGGGGCATCGGCGGTGTCCTGGCCGTGCAGCACAGCACCTGCGGGGCCGCCTACAGGCATCGGCGGTTATTTGCGCCGTTAAGTGCCAGTGTCCTTGCACTCAGGAGCAGCTACTACCTCCATTGGGAACCGCAATTGACCTGTTCGTTTTGTCGACACAATGCCCTTTCAACCCGTACTATCCCGCAGGTGGTTTCCCCTGTTATAGTTCCCATACGTGTGGTGCAATGTCAAGTCGCCACTGGAGGCGAATCAATCATAACTGAATGTGTGCCAGGCGCAAGCTAGACTGACGCGGATTCATCATTCTCGCGAGTTGAAGCGGGCACTGCAATGTGTAGTAGAGGGCAGGGGGCAGAACTAGATTGGCGCTTTGTTCACGAGGCATCATGTCCACCGGTGATGTGATTGTGATCCGATGTGGTAGAAGATAGTATCATAGGGCAGAGCTGCTCGGCTGTGATCAACACAGTCTTGTCTGAGAGCAGCTCTTCTGTTGGCTGCCACTGTATGTTTGCGTACAGGTGCTGCATGCGCACCGAGAGCAGCCTTGTATAACATTGAGTTGAGGGAATTACTATCCAAGCTTCCAATGAGTTCTATTCTATTCGATACCATGTAACATTAAAACCACATCCATGGCTACGCTGCTTGGCATAAGAGGCCCGTTAAGCAGACCACTTTGTGTCTTGAGCAGTGCGTGCACCACTGACGGCCCCCACTGACAACCTGCTGGAGCTGTCGAGTTATCATGCCTAGACTGCCGCCCATAGCCTCGGTCGATAGCCCACGGTCTGCCCAGCGCTGCAGCCGACGCCCCTCCCCCAACGCCGCCTTCAGCCCCATCTACTTGCGCTGCCCGCCCCCCCGAACAACACCAGCACGCCCTGCTATCGGTCTCAGGCGCCGCACAGCCGTCAGTGGCCCAGGTACACTATGGTTTGGGGCCATGGCCGTGGCTATCGCTTCGGCGCGGCCGTTGATACAATGTAGTCAGGCCATGGTCGTTGCTGGCTGCCATGGCCGCCTTCGCAACGACTGCGAGCAGTTGTACCCAGCACCTGCTGCTTGCATGTAGATGGGGTGCTGTTGTGCTAAATGAGGACACTGCGTGTTTGCACTGGTATTCCCTGTGCCTCAACAGTATCCGTGTGGTTCATGACAGTGTGTCCGCCGGCCGTGCTGATTGTGATGTTTGTTGTGTTACTTGCGTCCTTCCCTTGGCGCTGCTGAGGCCCTGATCGAGCATGACACATCAATTGCTACCTCATTGACTCAGTTCATTCCATTACCATGCTAGGCAACAACGCACACTGATTTGGCATCGTGGGCCATAAATCGGTTTATCATTTGACATGATCTTGGGAGCAGGATGCTTCATCAGAGGATGAATCATAGCAACTGAACAATTACGTTTCTCAACACACGGTTCGACGAGACTGCACACACACTGCACAAGTGCCAACAGAGCTTGACACGCACTTTCTGTGGCCCTACCCAACAAACAGTTGGCGAAAATCAGAACACAATTGGTGTCAATGCACACGAACTGGCACCGTGCTTGACACTGCAGACGATCAGTGACCAGGATGGCGATGCCACTTGCTGGAAGGGCCCAGTGCATCTCGATGCCAGGCCAATACTACTGTCATTAAGTCATCGCTACGTTGGGGGTGCGTGTCCAGTCAGCAACACACAACCTATCTCTACTCAACCTCAACACAGAACCTTCTACACCATGGCACTCATCTAACTTGCCGCAGTCCTATCAAGGTGTCCCGCAGCTTCATTCAGCAAGAGAGACGTGCCACCAGCACGATACATGTGATACTCGCACAGACCTGCACGTCCGCAGTCTGTCACACTGCAGTGGAGGGCGTCACGCTAGTCTGCAGCAGCAGCAGCCGTGGAGCCAGCCAGCATTCCATGACTCATCTGCCAGACAGTCAGATGTCTGCCCCATCCTTCTGCACATGCCATTCACGTCCGGCCAGTTTCATGATGGCCACTCTATTTGATACCTGTGTATTTCAGCGGGTGGATCCCGCAAAGGAGCAGGTGGCAGAACCCAAACAGGGTTCATTGTGTCACCTTGCATCGACAGTGTTGTCTACTTTGCCGACACAAGTCGCATGCACCAGACGTTTCAGGTTCCTGCAGGGCCACCAGCAAGTCAGAACAAAACAGAGTGCCGGACAGACCCATTTTGCCATGTTTTGCGATGATGCTTCTGGCAGGGCAGGCAGACTTGTTCTCATCACGCTGCACTCTCATAATCAAGCCAGAGAGTGTCTTGTAAGCAAGCAAATCAGTGGACATGTGCAAACAATGTGTGCATGATTGTGCAAAGTGATGCGAGAAGCATTGCGGTCCGTATGGAGTACAGCGTGCAATGGGCAACTGCACAGGTCAACTGCACACGCCAGAGTAGCACACCTGGCCTGGAGGTGCTGCTGGGGGATACGACTGCTCCTGCCCCGATCCAGTTCTATCCAGGTCAATGCTGCCCAGTTCTGAAAGCTGCTGTGAAGCCAGGCTGCCCTGGTTCATGCCGGCGAACACGCCTTGCATTACGACGGCGTTCTCAAAGGGCTCAGCGGGTGGCGCCGGATCTGCGTCTGCACACACACCCAATCAGTGCGCTGATTGCAATTGCACGGCATTGCGATGCATGATTCGCCGCAGCAGCTATGCACAGCCGCACGCTCTGCAAAGCCTGTCTCCCGCCGGCGGTGCTACACGCCACAGGGTCGCCGCAATAAGGAGAGACTGCGGTCATAGCAGTGTGGAGCAGCAGGCACTGTGATGCAGAACTGCGATACAGGGCAGTAATCAGCGATATGGCGGTACGGAGCCAGAATGGCTGCAACAGTGCAGTGCAGCAGAGGCTGCAGCATTACACAGCAGGGCCACAGACGCTGCGTGCACGGTGCGGAACATTGGCACGTGGCGACAGTCGGACGCATGCGTCACTATACACTGGTAGATGTATAGATGGCACTGAGTTGCAGGCCGGTTCCCAGACACGAACCGATTGAGTGGGGAGACCGCGGATCTGTGCTGTCTATCCCAGAAGTGGCGGCAGCGCGAGCATGTGACCGGGACAGGCTCATGCTATGACCAAATTCCATTTGCACAGCGGCTGCTGGTGAGCAGAAGGGTTGGGGCAGCGTACCTGGCTGCAAGTTGATCTCTCCCACAGGCCCATGTGCGATCAGCTCCTGCATCCCCGGCCATGCCTGACCATTGCCATGGGAACTCATGGCTCGCCGCAGAGTCTGCGGCCGGCCGCGCGCAGCGCGGGGTCGCTTTGCAGCCCCACCGGCCTCTGAGTCCCCGTTGCCACCTGACAGGCACATTGCGCACTTGACCCTGCAAAGAAAGTGCCACGGTGCTCATGCGGCTCCAGACCGCATGCCCAGCTCTCTAGTATTAGATACTGGGTAGGCTGTAGCAAACCGACTCTGCAACACTGCAACGCTTGCAGTGCCAGGCCATACAGTGTGAGGAGAGACCCACTGCATCAACCTCGAGTGGTATCGTTGGAACGAAGACAGGCACCCAGTTCAAGCATTGCGAGGCAGTGTAGGCTTGTCAGAGCTCACTTCTTCCACATGCTCATCTGCGGCCCACTGGCACGGCAAAGCCGCCAAGCTCTATGTCCAGATTTGGCTGCTTTACAGTCCAGAATTACAGCGACCCCTTCAACATGTGCCACTTCTGACCCAGATGATCGTTATAATGAGACACCAATGTCCGGGATGGCATCAGGCACAGCCTGCAGACATGTCAAGACATGTGAATCGAAGCTTGTAGCATCGTGAAAAGCAGAGATTCGCATCTGTACATGTTCTTACAACACTATCTTCGCGGAACTGCGCGTGCAGGCAGGGCGACTGACAACAGAGATTGATCATCTGTGCCTGTGCTTGATAGTAACAACCGAGGTGACCGCAGGTTGCGCGGACAGATCCATGCGAAACTCACTGCATTCCAAGAATTATGTTGGAACTATGTTATCTAATGCAGACTGGATGGCCGCTCACTGCACGTACAGCTCTATTGTCCAATCATCACGCTCGATGGCGCGAGAGGTTCATGCGTAGAATCTGGTGCATTGTTGATTACGGCCCTTGAAGGCATGCCAAATGCTGACCTTGATTCGAGCTTCGACCATTCTCTGATATCTTGGGCGTCCGCATCGGCAGGAACCACTGGCGCACGAAGGTGTTAATGTGGACACGCTCACCACAGCCCAGGCCACATGCTAGTCCGCGAACGACCCGGTACGCACTTCATAATTTGTGCACATGCCATGGCGCGGTTTTATAAACCCAGCGGATCGGCGTTCTCACGGGCTAAAGTGCGAGAGTTGCTGGCAAGCCGCACACATCTGCCGAACAACACGCCCAATCCCCCGCTTCGTCTCGGACGCAAATATGCCAAGCGGATGTAACTGTGCGGTCAATAACTGGATCAGGTCCATCATTCCGCTGCGTTGGTCATGATCATGTGGGGTTGCCAGATCCCTCTGGATATCGCGAGCATTGCCGCGCCTGCAGCTTTGATGTTATACTTTGCAGCTGCGCATGCTCCTTCGTTTTGCTAAGATGTATCGGTGATGTGATTAGAGATTGTTGGACTGCTGCGGGCGAAGCCAGGCAGCTAGCAGTGCACGACCCTTGCAATTGCGCACTGACGCTTGATTCAACGGCACCCCAAAAGGCGACGAGCAAGTACGCCACCGCCTTGAAACGGTACAATTTGACCATGAATATGTCGGCTGAAGTTTTCTCCGAGCACTGCGATTGTGGGAGCGTGACTGGGATGGTAACTTGTGCACAGCAGCTTCTGCACCGCGAACTGCATCTCAGTTGACACAATTCGTGGTCACGGCTGTGCAAGACTCAACGGAACATAGAAGCTCCGGACCCAAATCACGTACCGCCTCTGGTGTTACACGGAGATCAACGCAGGAGCCCAGCAGCGAGGGCAACAAGCAAGCAAACAAGCGACTGAATCCCAGCAAGCGGACCGGCAGCAAGCAGCAACAGAGAGATACGTTACAGATGTATGCACCACAAGGTGGTAGAACACAGAGTCACGATTCATGGCAATGCACCAGAAATCAATCACCATGGCCAAGCGCCGTACACAGCCAGAAACACCGCAGCTTCTGTATTGCGCTAAAGTTCCCTCGACACATTCTCACACGCTATTCACTAGTGCTGCTCACAGCACGGCTCACAACACACTCAGAACTGCTCCACCGGCACGTCCAGGCCACGTCCAGGCCACGTCCAGGCCAGCAGCAACATGCATCTTCCTGACGATCACGCTGTGCAGTGTGGTGATGCGCGTCGCCCCCCTGCGTGTCTCTTTTGTGAGTATGAGGTGTATGAAACGCATGCTGGTTTGTGTGCTGCTGATCCGCGTACGCACAGGTGGCGTTGACCACATCGAACAGCTGCTGCTGTCGTGCCCTCGTGTTCACCCTTCCGTGATTTGTCGTTGCCTGTCTCCGGTCTGATCTCATGCATGCTGTGGCGGGTGACATGGCTGCGCGTGCCGTCGTCGAAGCTTTTCCGACTGCGCCTGGGTGTGACGGTGTTTTGACTGCGTGCACTGTTCCTTTCCTCGTTGATCCCGCGGCTGCCCTGCCTCCCGTGTGTCGCCCAGCCCGCTGGTGGCCTCTGCTGTCGCCTTGTGGCCGCTGTCCTGGCCGTCGCGGCCTCCCGGATTTCTGCCTTGTACGCGGCTGCGCCCGTTGCTGTGCCCTCCGTGTGGCTGCCCCGGTGGGCCCGTCTGCATGTGTGGTCGTCTGAAATGTGTGCGTTGCTTGAGCCTGCGCGTGCTCCCTATGCTACCCTGTCTGATATGATTGATTGTGTTGACCGTTGTTCCGCTGCCGTCCGCAGCTGCTGTGGCTGATGACCGATTGGGTTTGGCGTGATGCCCAATTAGATTTTGTTTTTTTTTGTTGCAAGAATCCATCAACTACAATGCACTGCCATAACCGCGCACCAGCGCACTGCGCGGGTGAGCGGTTGTGTTGGTCGTGTCGGTTCGTTGTGGCTTTGCGCCTGTGCGTGTTGCTGTCTGTTGCTGCCTTCTTGCGAGGTCTTGCTCATGTGCTTGCCCCCTGTTGCCCTCGCTGCCGGGCTCTTGCGTTGATCTCCGTGTAACACTCACGAGCGCACACCACCGCCACGACACCTGCGCCAATGCCGTGCATTTCGTGCTGCGCCAATTCCGTGCTGCGCCAATTCCGTGCTGCGCCAATGCCGTGCATTCCACCCAGCCACAACGCGCACCACCGAACACCAGCACACAGCCACGGCCACACTCTGCCTGTCCGCACCGAGCCTGACCCACGGGCACTGGTGCCAGCCCCACTGCACACAGCCCCACCCGAGACCTCACATGCCGGCCCAAACATTCCCCGTGTGAGCCCGGGCGCACACCCCCCGGGGAGCACCGGCCCCTGGATGGCAGCCCAGCAGGTACAGCAGAGCAGGGACACATAGGCTTCCCGGCCCTCCACATGCGCGCGGCGGTCCACATCTGAGCGTGGGGAATTACACTGGGCAAGCGGAGACGAGTGAGCAAGCGCAGATCTAGACTCGCCCCCGACCACCGCCGTTGCATCCGCAGACCCCAGCGCGGCCTGCAACCCATCAGGGGACTGTGTGATCCTCGGGTGAAGGCTCAGGCGACGGCAGATCAATTGCGTCATGAGCAGGCAGGCAATGCCACGGCATGAACACAACCCAGCAGCCAACGTGGCCATGGATCGCGCCGTGGTGCGTGGCGCGCTGGCGTGTCAGCAGTGCCTTGCCAGTTCCATGGACTCCTGGAGACCCTTTGGCATCGTCTGTGCGATCGCAGGGCTGGGCACCGGGGGGATCAGCCTCACCTGCAAGCGGACAAAGTGTGCAAATGGTAGTGCGCCGCAGTGGTCATCTGCTGCAATCGCAGCCACAGTGGCCGGCTCTGGCGGCTCTGCCTTTACTCCGATGTTCACTCTCCTGGGCCACGGGGGCCAGCTCTGACGCGAATTCCACCTCCATATGGGAGGCGGTCAGAATTGGCACCATGCAGGATCAGCTCGGAAGGGCCAGCCTGAGAGGGCAGGAGGGCAGAGAGGCAGTGGGCTGCTAGTTATTGCGCAACGCCGCAGGTGCAAGGGCCTCGCAGTGCTGCACTCCCCAGAGTCCATGTAAATATAAATGTAAATTGAATGACTTGCCGTAGCCAATTCGGCCATTGACGTCTCCGGCGAACCGGGACCGAGGAGCCGAAGGGGTAAACCAACCGGAAACCCCCCTCAGACGCACGCATGCAAGTCACAGGGCGTATTCCTGTGCTATGCGAGCTGGTCACATGCGCATGTGTTCGACTGCCAAAATCGCATGCACGATCGAACTGGCGACCTCGCGCGGCGCGATCAAACACCACGGCGCGAAAGGGGTCAGCTTTTCCAGTCGCTCCGATCACTGGACAGCCATTGCCAGTGGCCAGGGATTTGCGCATGACATCATGCATGTGGCGTCTCCTGATGCACAGCTGATCCTTGACTGCCAATGCCAAGGCACCAAGAGGGGTGGTGCTACTCGCATGCGCCAGCTTCATTGAGTGCCGTTTCCCAGATGCATCACCTCCAGCCACTGAGTCCGCCTGATCAGGTTGGCTGCACAGGATCGAAGGAGCGACGCAATGGCACCAGGAGCGACGGTGGGCAGTGGCAGCAGCAGCAGCGGAAAGCGCAACAGTGGGACCAGCAGCGGCACCAACAGCAACTGTGGCACCAGCACGCGGGCTACCTTGCAACACGAGCATATTCAGGGGCCTGTCCGCACAGACATGTGCCCGACGTCAGGCACTGTGCATGCGCTGATGCGGGAACAGTAGTCATGCTGACTAGTCACACACAGATTGCCAGTGTTATTCTTTCTGCCGCCAGCGCTGTCACAGGATCGGAGGAGGGATCCCCGGCCAGGAGGTCAGATGCACGGTGAGGATGGATAGGGGCATGGCATTGACAGACTGTCATCCTAGAAGTGTAGACAAACAAAAACGAAAAAAGCACACGCGGTGTTGACCCTCAATGGAGCTGGTCTTGCTGGTGTCATAAATCACTGTTCTTGTGTCAGTGAGTCATCACCAGACACGGGTGTACAAGACAGCACCACGTGGACACCATCTGGAGTGCTGCCTGAACTTCTCAGTGATCACTGGGAGCACCTGCATGATAGTCTGTCAGTATCGTGCTTGCACATCATAGTCGTAAACCTGCCACTCATGTGCGAACATGCAAACCAGCTGGATGCACAACGTCATCGTCCAGCACACAGTGTACAGTCCCGACTTTGCAGAGCAATAGGCCATGTTCAGAGCCCTGCTCGTGCTGACGCGCTGTCAGTGCGGATGTGATTCAAGAGCGCCTTGACTACAATGAAGACCTATCACAGCCGGCTCAGTTACTAGTTGGCACACAACTCTTACTCGAATTGGGCGCGTGATTCATATAGGCCATGTTGAGCATCAATGAGCATATCAAAAACGTCAGGCTGGATGCCATCATGCTGCCTTGACAGCCTGTGTCAGAGGGGCACAACCAGACGCTCAACTCACACACACCTGTGCCATAGTGCCACTCGACCGAGAGCTTCCACTGCGAGCAGCAATCACAGCTGACCAGTTCGACTGTGCTTCCACACCTGCTTTTCCTTGCCGACTGCATGCATGCATGCGCCTATGGACTCCGGCTGCTCAAGACAAAGGTACACACGGCAGGCTGCACTGGCAAACGGCGCTTCATGCCATGTCGTGCCGTGATCAATCCAGCATGCACAACTCAACACCCGCCAGGCAAATTCTTCGTTCACCGGTTGCAGAGGCACCCCGCCTATCATTGCCCCTACACTTTGTTCATGGGAGGGGAACCCGGAAAGAACCGAGTCATTGGACCGCCGGAGCTGGCTAGTCTATCTGTTGGCCCGGAACAAAATTGGCTAGCCGGGCGCCTGCTGCCAAGAGCGCTGGAGACATGGCGCAATTGATCATAATGTTGGGAAGTTTGGAATTAGAGGCAGAGCAAAAACTTTGCACTGTGTGCAGCCTCTCCTGTGCCATGAAGCTGCCTTGCGAGCAGCATCAGCGGGCAGATCCCTACATGCGCTGTAGCTCTCTGGGGCTACAGGGACTTGTGACAAAGCACCCAAGGCCAGCTTACGAAACCTGCATCGGATCTGGTCACCCGCCTCTTGCGCACTGAGCAAGTGAAGCAACATAAACTTGCACATCCTTGATGGTGCAGCTGACCATACGGTGCACTGCTACGAATCTGTGCTGGCCTGAATCCCATGGCCGCAGGTGCCAGAGCCCATGCCTGAAGAGCTGAAGCGTCCAACATCTTGAGGCCATGATCCTAGGTTTTGATGCTGCGGAGATTTCACACAGTGGCATGTGTGCCATAAAGGATCAGGTCTTGCTGGTGCCATCTTGGTAGCCTGCACAGCATGTAGAGTGACGCATGCATCCTGCTGACTGTCTGCTAGGCCTGTCGGCTAGATGACGAAGCGTGAACACGTCATGGCAAAAGTGTACCAGAAACATGGCTTCACATGGCGGAAACGGGGAAAATGTTAGCCATTTTTGTGCGGTGACGGAGGTTGACCAGGTGGCAGGGGCAGGTGAGCGAATCATTACACGTGAGGTGCACGAATTAACCTGAAGACCCTCCACTTTGCCAAATCCTTTCATGAGATCAATGTGTGGTCTGGCATCCTGTGTGTGTCTGTGAGTGTTGCTTCGAAACTTGGATCGGTTCCTGTCATAAGGTAGATCATGTAGCTCAAGGGGGAAATTGTGGGTGGGACCGTGTCAGTCCACTACCGGAGTGAGCGAAGCTTGCCAAGATTTTGTAAACCAGGTATTTTGCAAGTTACAACATGTACACTTCATGCACGTATTGGATACACGTAATGAAGGCTTCGTCCACATTTTGAACAGCCCAACTGTCTGTACATATGACCGGCAATAGCAACAATCACTGTTCGCGCAGCAGACATCAGTTGTACCACTCTGTGAACATTCGATCATGTCGTCTGATTCACTTTAACACGCAGCGAGCCACACACCTGGTCGAGACGGCCATCAGACCGTGGCAGAGGGCACGGCACCAAAAGCGCCATGATATTGGTGCGCGGGAGCTCCATGATGAACTGGGCCACCAGGGAAGGGATGCACCGGGAGCTGGGGCCGCTCGGGGATGGCAAATGACCCGATGTTGTCATGGCCGCTATCCATATGAGGCGGCGGGGGCGCCGAAGGCTCGGGAGACAGCTCTCGCGCGCTTGGCGCCAACATCCCGAAGAAGTCCGCGTGCTCGGGTGGCTCGGAGAGTGGTTCGGGCTGCGAATCAGGGTGCGCACGGTCCGCCGCGGGGAGACTGCTCAGATTCGTGAACATGAGGGTGCCAACGGCAGAAGGTTGAGTCTCGAAGCTGCTGGTGGACGTGAGTGAGCCGTTGCCTGCACTCTTGCCGCGCGGAGATGTGTCTTTGAGCTTTGGCAGCGGCCACAGTCATACAAGGGGCACAGCGGCGTGCGGAATCTTGAGCAGCTGGTCTGGCATTGATAGGTCACAACTTGGTCTGCCACCCTCCCCACAAGCAGGAGCGGGCTGCATGAGCATGCCAGTCACGGCATCGGCGGCACAAGCAAGTACAGCATGTACCGTACAGTAGGGCTGTCACGAGCCAGGCGCACCATTGGGTAGGTGAACAACCCTGGTAAGAGGCTGCACGGCCGTCACATAAGGCTGTGGGTCCGACACGAGCTGCCCAGAGCCGTTGGGATGTGCTCCGTAGGACCCTTGCGCGTGGGTCCGCATCAGGGGACTGTCTGCATGTGCACAATCGGTGTCTGAATGGGCCTGAGATGTATGGCCTGGGCCGTTCGGTGAGGCCCTTCCAGCAACTTGGAGTGCCAGTAGATGGTGCCGCATGCAATCGGAGAGTTCTTCCGAATGCATGGACGAGCAATCAGGCACGTCGACGGAGTTTCGGTTGTGCAGGAGCCTTACTTTGCACGCTTGGGTGGTTTGGTGGCACAGACTTGACGCCAGACTTCTTCGGCGCCTGATCCCGATCACTCACACTGGAGCCGCCAAAGCAGCAAAACCTACACCCCGTATGCATCAAGCACAGCATAAATGTAGCTCTAGATGGGCTGTGCAAGCATGAATGATGGGGAGAGCTACCGAGGGATTGTGCGCAGTGATCAAACAGCACCAGTGTGATCCACTTGAGAGCAGGGAAGTGCTGTTACAGATGGAGAAGGTATCGAGGGACGTACATGTTGACTGCACTTGTGGGGAAGCTGCTGCTGGTTGTACGAGAACTATCACGCGGCTCTGATGTGGTGTGTGATAATGACACAAACCGCCAGCCGTGATGGTGGACAAGACTTGCGCAGGCTAGGATGACCAGACAGCAACAGGCTAATCACTGCATACACATCAGAGTCAGCGGAGAGGCTGCTGTTCGGGGGTTATCAGTGACACAGCATGCCTTGGGATTCGGTTGCTTGCTTGCCTGTTGTTGCCCTCGCTGGGATCTCCGTGTAACACAGCATGCCTTGCAAGATTGGCGTAGGTGTAAGCACATGTCATCGCAGAACGCATTGCAGTGCTTGGGGAATAGTCAGGTATTGTCAATCGAGGCAGGACCATGCGCATCAGCTGGCTACTCTCGGTGTGGCATGCTCAGCTTGTGCAGATGGCTGGACAGGCTCGATGCTGTGTCAATCGAAGTGTGGGCCAATCAGCAAGCGGAACAAGATGGTGCTTGCTATACATGTGTCAGCAGATAGGCTATAGCGGCAGAGTCGCGTGATCGCGACACAGCTGGGAGTGGAGGACGCCTAAGCGGGCATGGCCTCGACTGTAGCCGTAGCACGCGTTGTGCTGCAGCACAACGCGCGCTAGCAAAATCTGTCAGTGAGAGCGTGATGTCGCAATAAGGAGAACGAACGAGCTGCTGCAGACACGTCCCAACATCTGCGACGTTTTGGTTTTATGCAGCACAAATCGACTCGATACAGCGGTCCGCCGAACGCCACGGTAAGCAAGGTACGAGCCCAGATGCAGCGGCACGACGAAAATTGCGTTCAAACGGCAGATATAAAGGTTTGCGTCGTGATCTCACAGGGCTGAGAGCACAGCGAAAGCTCCGTGTCTCGTACTGGGCCTCGCGAAACGCGCTCCCACTGTGCATGCCGTTGCCATCCACCCACGGTGCAAGTCACGATACATCAGCGCATAGAATTTGAAGTAACAATATTGCATCGTAATGTACGAATTTGATGCACCCCTATACGCTATGACATCCGCGTAAAGCGGAAGGTATCACCACGAAACACTTGAATAGCGCGAGCATACGCTTGCACTGCACACCTCCTCAGTGGCAGCCACCTTGTGCTCTCAGGCCTGCAGATAGTCGATGATTTGGGTGCAATACTGTGCTTTGAAGGAACAGCTCTTTCGCCAACTGCAAGCGATGGCATGTAAGATGCTACTCTCCGATATTCCGCAACAAAATGCGTCAAAGAATCCCATCCTGATCTGTGAATGTTAAACCCAGTCAGTCGGAAGGGCGCTGCGATCACGCATCGCGGCGCATTTGAAGTCGTCCTCAGCTAAGTGTGGAAACTCCGAGCATGCATGCTGCTGACGGTCTTGGCTGTCTTGGACTTCGAAGCATGAACTCAAGCGGGCGCGCATACGAATAGGCGCATTTGCTCCGCTTTCCATGCCATTGGCCTGACACAGCCCGGAAGGTATCCTCAAGCTCGGAGGGCCCGACTAGCTATAGGGGTTCCAGCCCAAACCCGGATATACTGTGAAGTCCGGCCGTGCAGGCCGATTGATGGGCATGACACAGCGGTCAGACCAGGCCCCTCCAACACAGCGCAGGGCCTCGCTCCAGCAGCACCCCCTCCCCCCTCCAGCCCCGCACACCGTACCACCGCACAGTGCTGGTGACGCACTGAGCCTTGTACAGGGCAGGGCAGAAGCAGGCCTGTAAATGGCTGAGATAATTGGCCTCATTCACGGCGGATCGTTCCCAGAAAAGTCCCAAATGATTGTCCCTTTCAAAGATGCCATGACCTCATATCTGGCCCAACAGTGGGGCATAAGCTATAAACGAAGGGGGGATGGCCCTGCGCCCTTGGTATGTCGCATCGATCACCCTACATCCAACTGTCTTTGCTTCTTGACTGCATTTTTTAATGCTGCTGGTCCAGATATGTTGCCTACAAAGACAGAAATCTCATCTGCCAGTGCTGTTTGACGTAACATATGTGATACACGGAGATCAACGCAGCAGCCCAGCTACTGCAGCAATGGCAGTCGCAAGTAAGCAACGTACTCACAGCAAGCGACAACACGTCAGATCCCCAAGCTACAAGCAACTGACACCCGCGCACACCGTCATGACGCATCACCTCGTCTGTACCACACCCATGCATGCCACCTCAGCCACACCAGGCTCGAACTCGCGTCCACAGCCACTCACGACCAGGCCATGCACAGCCCATCCCACTGGCATAGGAACGACCCCACTGGACCTAGCCGCAACCCGGAACATGCATGCCGACCCTAGCGATCCATGCATGTGCGAGGCCAGGCGCCGTGCTTAAACATGCCCCCCCATAGCCGGCAGCACCCACACGGCCCCTGCGAGGGGGCCTCACAAAGACCCTCGAACATAGAAACTATGGCATCCCCATCCCTGTGCTGCGCCCTGGCCCACGGCTCGTTGCACGCACGGCAAAACTTTGCATGTGCGGGCGCGGCCTCGGGCTCCGCCGCAGCATCTCCTAAACAGAACGCAACGCAGCAGACACAAGCCGACTACAAACTATCCGACGGGGACGTGTGGCCAGGTAGCACGGTCCACCCTTCAAGCCTACTGCGCGGCGGAGCCGCCGCGAGGACTTGCCGGGTGATACCCCAGCAGAGGTTGGTGGACACGTCACACATGGCGTTCCGCAGGAACATGCGACTGCATGTCCACGGAGCCGGAGGCAGGGGAAATAGTCTGGTCCCGTTGGTGCGGGTACATTTGCCTTCCTGATTGAGGTTACTGCCTTTAATGCATTCAGGAAGGCAAATGCACCCGCGCCAACTCGGCCGAATGTCTCATGCAACAGGGACCCGGGCAGGCAGACGCCTGTGCCGGTGCGGCCGTGCTTTGTGTGCATGCTTTCCATGGTCCATCGGTTGGGCGGCCGCGCCAGGCATTTTCGCCGTGGCGATGACTCATGACTGCAGGAGGGGCCCACCGGACATGTGCTGCACACAGCTGCCAGTGCACTGCAGTGGCTGGTGAACCATCAGCTTCAAGTTCGAAATGTATGCAGTACGGTAACCCCTGAAGCCACATCTGCGTCATCGCGATGCATATGCATCGTCGCGCGCGGTGGTGGCTGGTTATGAAACGTGCTGCAGCTGCTACAGCAGTCGAAGCGCACGATCTCGGGCTCAGCAGCACTAATCGTCGTTCCAGTACCATACGTATTGTTTCTCAAACTCTTTGGCGAGAGTTTGGGCAACACGGCTCGCGCAGTTTCGCGCAGCTTAATCCATTTTTCTCAGCCATGGCGCACAGAAATGCACAGCTCCTTACGCTCCAGGTATTTCCAAATGTTATTTCGTGCTTCTGGCCTTCTTGTGAACACGCGATCGGGATGCGTGGTGCACCAGTCGCTGCTGATCGCCGTTCACGCTGTAGCCGTTCCTCCGCGTGATGTGCTTCAGCAATTGAAGACACCAGCAGGACTCAGCCAAGCGTCATAACGCTGCGTTTTTTGCAGAGTCATTGCAAGCGTGACCCGGAGAGCTACCGAAGCGAGTTTGAGCTGCAATGGAGTCACTTCCTGGCGCTGAAAGATCTGTTTGCGCTCAAGCCCAGCCAGAAGTCGCCCGAATTTGGCGACATGGTGCACTTCCTCTCTCATGTCAGCATGTGCTACACTGAGATCGCACCTCAGTTCTCAGAGTGCATGGTCGAGCTGCTCGACAAGCATGCAGCCATCCTGCACCCCCAGTTGCGGATGCAGCTGCTACAAGCGCTCATGCACATGCGCCATCGAAATGTTCTTACCGCTGAGCCAGTCCTGGAGCTCTGTTTTCGGCTATTTTCCTGCCAAGACAAACTGCTTAAGGCGACGCTCCATTCCTACATCGTCCAAGACATCAAGCTTGCTAACTCCAGATCCAGGAACGAGCGGTTGAATAAATGCATGCAGAACTACCTCTATCGGATCATCGAGGTGCGCGATTTGCACTGCCTGCGTCCTGTCCATCCTGTGCACATTTGTTTGACAGCTAGACTCTGCATGACAGTTCAGGCCCCGCAACTGCAAAGATCGGCGCCTATCAGTGCAGGTGGATGGAGAAGCTGCTGTCAAGAGGGCGCTGGCCGTGTGCACAGAGCTGTGGCGACGGCAGGTCTGGCGGGATGCACGAACCGTGAATGTGATCGCCTCAGCCACATGCCACGAGTCCACGAGCGTGATGCTAGCAGCCCTGAAGTTCTTCCTCGGACAGGACATCGCTGTCGAAGAGGAAGAAGATGAGCCGGACGCGGACGACAGCGCACCAGCAGGCCCTACCAAGGACGACGTCTACAGGGCATACCACAAGGTTGGCTGCCTGCTGCCATGCATGCTGACCAACCTGCGGCAGAACAGTGTCTCAACGGTTCACAGGTTCACAGTATATCATGCCATTGACTGCACAGTAAAAGTAGACAGGAGCTCTGCCGTGGTGCTGCGGACCTGCAACAACATTGCCATGAACAGAATTGCCATGAACAGAGGTGCAATGCAGAGTACCTGCAGCAGTGTGGGGACCTGCAGCTCCGCGGGCCAGCGTCAGTCCCGGAAATGTATATGTACTTAAACGCCTAACTGCAAGGTGTCCCTTTCCAGTACCGGCAGCGCGTCCTGCTCATCCATTTTGCATCTGTCCGAGTCTGTGCAGCCTGCGCCAGCGGCCGGAGCTGCGTGGTGCAACCCCTACGGGCACCTATGGTCGCTGTTGAGGCAACTGCACTCCTGGCCAAATGCAGCTGGCACATATCCTGCGTCTGCAGAGATTGTGCCCGTCGCAGACCCCAGCACTGTTCACCCCGTCCGGGGTCCACGGTAAACCGACTCACACATCTGCTCTTTCCCCACCCTTTTTGCTCTCCTCCCCCACCACATGCACGCTCATGAATCATGATCATGAGTCATGATCACTATGTGTGACATGCACATGGAGCCTCACGGCGCACATGCATGGCACGTCACATGTGCTCCCAACTGCAGGGTACACCGACTACAAAGAAGAAGAAGATCCGCAAGCTGAAGCGCGTGATGCGCGTCGTCGACAAGTCCAAGCGCCGCGGCCAGGCCTCTACGAGCGAGTCCTTTGCGGCGATGCAGCTGCTGCACGACCCGCAGTCCTTCGCGGAGCGGCTGCTCGCGCGCTGCCAGCGCCCTGGCGTGCGCTTTGAGGCGCGCCTGGCGCTGCTGCAGGTCGTCTCGCGCGCCATCGGGTCACACGAACTCTTCCTCGACGCCTTCTACCCCTACGTGCAGCGCTTCCTGAAGCCGAGCCAACGAGAGGTGGTGGCGCTGCTGGCGGCTGCGGTGCAGGCATGCCATCGGCTTGTGCCGCCGGACACGCTGCGGCCGGTGCTGTCGCAGGTGGTGGACCAGTTTGTGCACGACAAGGCGCGGCCAGAGGTGCGCCGCCGGTTTTCCCCCTGTCGATGCGCCAGCTTGTCCTGCAGGTTGGGGGGGGTTGACGGCATGCGTCCGGGCGAACCGTGCTGCTCTTGCCACTGCCTTACTTTTTGTAGCAGCATCACCAGGTGACACGGGCGTATCAGCTCGTTCTGTGTTTGTTAAACTATTTATGCTCGATGTGCACTCAAGCAATAGCTGACGTACATTGGAGTGCACTACTGACAGCCATGCAGCCGGTGGGCCTGGGGCTGATGCAGCTGCACTTGCCCCATGACAGTATAGCATGACTCACTTTCGCCTCGGATTTGGAAAGCAGGGTTCAGAGTGTTGCCTGTGGTGTTCAGGTGATGACTGTTGGTCTGAAGACGGTGCGGGAGCTGTGTGTGCGATGCCCACGTGTCATGGAAGAGGACCTTCTGAGCGACCTCGTGCTGTACAAGAAGGAGAAGGACAAGCATGTGAAGAACGCTGCCAAGGCACTGGTGACACTGTTCCGGGAGCTGAAGCCGAGCATGCTGGTGAAGAAGGAGCGGGGACGGGCTGCTGACCTGGGCAAGGAGCTCGGTGAGTATGGCGCTGCGGACGTCAAGCTCAGGTACGCTTTTTTATCCTGAAGACTTCATATTGGAGCACGAAAGCACCGCGCCGCTGTTGGAATGGCTTGATGTGAGCCTTGAGCAGCGGCCGTTTCCGTGGCGGCTTCCCACCCGCGTCGGAATTGGCTACAGAGTGTGCTGCTCGGCTGAGCAATCGGGCTTCCGATGTTGAAATGGAACGGTGTTTGCTCTTAATGTCAGCCTAATGCGTGAAGTCTCTGACCTGCCTCAGTCGCGGGGAGTTGTGGCCTTGTTCCTTGTTCAGCCCGAGTTGTCAATGGATGTTTTGGTCTGTGTCGGGCACGGGCTATTGCAGCTGTCACAGCATAGTCCCATGCAGGGTGGACGGGGTTGAGTTGCTCGAAGATGCGATCAGGCGTGGGAAAACTGGCAGCAATGATGATGACACCAGTGACGAGGAAATGGACAGTGATGCAGAGGGTGATGCTGATGCTGATGGTGAAGCAGGTGGCCTTGAGGCCATCCAGGAACAGTCGTCAGGCGATGAGGACGATTTGACTGCTGGGGCGGAGTGCGATGCAGCTGCCGGTAGTGGCAGTGATGAAGACAACAGTCAGATCGAGGTGAGTCTGCCGGGCGAGGACGGGGAGGCAGATGGGGCAGAGGAAGGATCCGACTCGGAAGTAGGAGGCAGCGCTTCAGGCAGTGGCGATGAAGATCAGGGCCTTAGTGGCGAGGATGATGCCGGGGTCGCTGAAGATAGGTCAGCCGTGAGGAAGGGAAAGCATGGCAGAAGGCGGGGGGACGCGCAACTCGACGAGTCCGGAGTGCCAAAGCCAAAGCTGCAGGCGTGTTCTGGCAGCCTGAAGCAGCTCAAGCAACAGCTGGCGCAGGCAAAGGCTTCGAAAGCGCAGGGCGGCAGCTGTGGGGCAGGCCAACCTGATGGGCCGGAGGGGCAGGAGCAGGAGTGTCCACTAGAGCAGATGCGGATACTGACGCAGGAAGACTTTGAGAGGATACGAAAGCTCAAGGTGTGCATTCTGTTCTCTCCATGGCGGCTCATGCACACCCCAAGTGAATGTGCACACATGAGATTGTGCTCTACTCAGTGCCTTATAGGCGTTCACTCATGAGCTGTCTAGACATGGCAGTTTTACGCCGCATAACACCTGTGTGCGATGTCAGTGTAGATTCAGTTTGTGCCTTGTTTATGCGGGGGTTGAGTGTGAGGTGCTTGCAGTTGAAGAAGATGGTCAATGAAGCATTGGCACAGCAAGGGCTCAAGAGTGCAAGTCGCCGTGCCAAGGTCGAGGAGGATCTGTATGAAGAGATGGAGGAAGCTCTACATGCGCAGGTGCGTCAGCCCTGCCACAGCTGGAACTGACAACCTGCAGCACACACTGCCGACCGGGCAACACACCGCTCGGATTCCTCTTCCAGCTTTCAATCAGGGCCAACTGTGCACAAATCTTCCTGTGAGTCCTGGACTTCTCCGCAGCACCAATCCGTAGACCGAGCTCTTTGGCACATAGCCACAGTTCAATGTGATGTATCATTGGGCAAAGAACCCGTGGTTAGCGTGTTCGTGTGTTCAGGAAGCTAGGGATAGGGCGAGTGATCGCAGACTCGATCCTGACTCCTTGCTGGGCAAACGAAGCGGTCGGGCGGACAAGGCCGAGCGCATGGCTTCAGTCATGGCAGGCCGGGAGGACCGTGATGAGTTTGGCTCGGCAGTGAGCCGCAAGAAGCAGAAGTCAGGTGGCAAGTCTAACGTAGAGAAACAAAAGCGTAAGGTCTTGCCCCTGGGTGCAATGAAACAGCAGGCTGCAAACCGAAAGCTGCGTCAAAAACAGAAAAACAATCCGAAGCATCACAGGGGAAGAGCCTCCAGGGGGGCGTGGGATTGAAGTGCTTGTTCTTGTATCTCATTCAATATCGTGTAACTTGCAAAGCCTTGTTTGCAACTGCTGCCCTGCATGCACGACTTGTGCAGATTTGTTTAGCTTACTGCGGCTACATCATCATCATCATCATCATCAGTGCTCAACTGCATCAACTGAGCAGGCGCAGGGGCCCGGTCACATTGCATCTCCTGTCCAGAACCTCTCTACGTAGACTGCGGCGCAGTGCTTAGTGATTCTCCCGCCCCGTTCTCCTTGTATCACACATAAGCCACGCGTGGCCACACCCGTGGCCATATTCTGCACGTGGTGGGTTGTCTGAACAGTTTCGAGATCGCTGAAGCTCTGACGGTCCGTAAGAAAGGAAATTAGTGCACCATTGGCACTGTAAAAGGAGCAGAGGATATGCCTGTGCGGCGCAATTTGCTACGTATGTGCCACAGTTTCATTGCCCCAGCCTGCTGTGGATCGCGATGCCTTGGTCGTCCAAAGGCAGTCCTTACATATAATTGTGTCTAAAATGCTGAAGTATGGCAGGTAGACGCTGAGCTGGCAAGGAGCGTTGTCACGCTCGAATGAGGTAGTAGTGTACACACTCTCGTGATCTGCGCTGCGTGTGGTCTGGCCATGCTTCGTCAGTTCATATTAATTGGAGCCTGCGCCGCGGTCTTAGGCGCAGGATATGAGGTCTTAAAAGGCCTGAGGAATAGACAAAAGAGGCAGCCGAAGCCACCACCCCCACTACATTTACCAGACACGGGACCCAAGTCATCAAAGCAAGACCAGCCCAGCCAAGATGATCAAACCCTCAAATTTTCAATCATAACATGTCAAGCTTTCAACAATTGCAATCGGGCACTTGCGGCAATCAAGCACGTTCGCTAAGGATCTTGATTGTGGGCCTTACAACGGGAACGTCAGTGGACTGCTTACTGTGGACTGGATTGAGACGGCTTGGGAGCCGCTCAGATGGAGCAGAACTTAAGCTGGCCACATAGAATGCAAAATGATGACTCCATCGCCGAACACTGTATGTGTGAAGTGTGCACCACCCGCACTATCCAGCTGTGTGGCTGTACTGCTGTCGGGTCAAACTCTGAGCTTGTCTTATATGTGCTGATATTCAGGGAGCTGTGAAGACTGTGCGTCAAAGGCACGCTCCACTGTGGCGCCGTTTGCTGTGAGGTTGCTGTTTCAGCCCACTTTCCATTGAAGATCATGAGATGCCGATGGTAGCTGCTGGAAGGCGACATCTGACTGCACGGCTTTATTTCATTTGCAGCGCAATCCATTGCAGGTCTGGATGTGCAACGGTCCCGGTTGTTATCGGTGTTAATGTCCTCATGGATACGGTAATGTTAAAATACATACATCACTGTTGTGTATCTCTTGTGTGCCATTGACAAGGCATTGAAGTGCCTCTCGCCTACATATGCAATAGATCCATGCACCGTGGTGCTCAGCTTCGCATGCACCTTGTGACGGGGAAGCGCGTCCCTGCTACTGACGGTTTGGTGTGGCACATAGCTTGTCGCGGCCGCGCCCCTCCGTGCTAGACTGGTCGGACGGGCGCTGCTGCCGGGCCTTCCCGTCCCCACAGACGGCCTGCCGGCGCTGACAGGCCATCGCGCATAGGCTTGCGTCGCCCCCCCCCCCCCCCCCC
The DNA here is from genome assembly GCA_900538255.1 of Ulva mutabilis. Lineage (NCBI taxonomy): Eukaryota > Viridiplantae > Chlorophyta > Ulvophyceae > Ulvales > Ulvaceae > Ulva > Ulva mutabilis. Next base: position 161,582 of record UNSF01000038.1, on the reverse strand, counting down.
CCCCCCCCCCCCTCCGCCATCTCGCCCCGAGAGCCCCCCCCCCTCCACCCATTTCACCCTGCAGCCCCCCACCCCCCCCCCCCCCCCCGCACCTGATCCCTCCCTCTTCCCTCCCTCTTCCCTCCCTCTTCCCTCCCTCTTCCCTCCCTCTTCCCTCCCTCTTCCCTCCCTCTTCCCTCCCTCTTCCCTCCTCCCAGCGCACGTCCGCCGTTTCTCCTCTGCGCCCCTCCCCGGACACCGCTCGGGCTGCCGGGCTGGCTGAGGCTATGGCTCCTGGGACCGGTGCCTCGCGGCCTCGGACATCGCCGTAGCGCGCGCTGTCGCGCCCGTGCAGACTGCTAGTGTCGCGCCGACGACCGCTTGTGGGCCCGGCGAGTGCTGGCTGTGTGTTTGGTGTGCGCGTGGCCTGCGTGGTACTGCGTGGCGTGTGCGTGTCTGCTTTCGCGCTGGCGATAGTTCGTTCTGGCATTTGCTCGTGCGGCGCGTGACCTTGGTGCTTGCGGTGGCCGGTCTGTCTGTTTGCTTGTTGCCTGGTCTGTTGCCTCGGCGCTGCTGAGTCCTAGATCTATCACTGTGTAACACATAGCTTGTCATGCCACTGGCACCATCAGCCAGGTGAATTGCCATTCAGAATTATACAGTATACCAAGAGCTGGTGAGCACATGTTTCCCAAAAGTTTTGCTGCAACGTTGACGCGGTCGGCAACATCAGACTTTGCGCCTCGTCTGGTCCCGCAATCGGTCCTGCACTTCATGGACGCATAGGAATTGATGATTTTGTCAGGCGCAAACCGCCACACCGATTTTGGTGCTGCCTGCAGAGATCCTGCACCCCGCCCCTTTGCCAGCAGCTAGTCATGTGTGTTACACGGAGATGAAAGCAAGAGCCCGGCAGCTAGTCATGTGTACGGCATGCCTGTCGGGATTTGCCACAATGCGTAAGGTCGGGCCTCGGGAAAAGGGAGTTGCGTGCCCGGCAGCCACGAGGTCAGCAGCCGCCAACTTGCACACGCATGCACAAGCGATTATGTCAGCCTTGTGTGCGGTCGCCTGCCTCTGCGCTGCTACTGGCCCGCCCTCAAACATTCGGATCCATTAGGCCAATTTCTAGAGCGCACAGCACCAAAGATTCTGCGCCGGAAGGCAGCGCGCGTGGCCTTGCACTACAGACTCCACACTGGCCTTGCGAAAGGCCTGCGCCTGATCAGCTTGCCATTGACTTTACGCATTGCACGCCAGCCCGCGCACAGATCCACGACGCAGGTCCATCCCAATTGCTTCCCTGAGTATGCGTGGCGTGCCAAACAGGCCCAAAAGTGTCTACTGCCTCAGTTGCCTCAGTTCGTCCCGTATAGCGAGCCTTGCAGCGTGCCGTGCCGTTGCGCTCACGGAGCTGGACTTTCAACAATTTCATTGCATGAAACTGTTTGACCGTGAGCTTTGGCGCGATGCCGTGCATGCATGTTCAAGAAACCTGACATGCTGCGTGTCGCGTTTCGGCGCATGTCGCTTCCAGCCAAGAGCTCCAGAATCATTTCACTGTTCAGCTCGTGGCGCCTTACGCATTGTAGCCTTCATGGACTGATGCGGGTGTGGACACGCCGCGTGTACGCGTGTGGCCACACATGGACTGACATGCATGTGAGCTTCTCACACATGCTCGTCGCGTCGGTGCTGTCTTGCATTGGCACAGCAAGAGTTTTAGGATTAGACAGCAGATGAAGCAAGGCCACGCTGAATCGGGTCCAACACGGTACGTGCCTAGCCTCGCGTCGGCCGTATGCCCGGGACGGTACTGCGCCATGGCTCGTCCTTTGCAGAATACAAATTGATTGGGATAATTAGGATAAGTGGAAGGTAGATGCATGATTGGCCTTGTTAGTTGATTGCTGGTCAGCCGGGATCAGTCTGTGACCGGGGTGGCCTTGAAATGGCCCCACGTAAGCTGTTCGACAGTGCGACATGCCTCATAGATCCAGAATGTGGACCACATGGCGCACAAGTTGGCTGCTCCTGTGACTGCGATGAGGGTGTGTTCGTCTTCACAATTGCGGATGCGGTGTTCCAGCCACTCCTCTGAAAAACACCCAAATTTGCTCGACCTGCCGCTGCCTGTAGTTTGCAATGACTGACCGCTTCCCATTGCTACAGGATGGGCTACTGCTACCCAGCAGAGCTCGTTCTCAAAGACCTGGTGTGTTGGTCTGCCCGTGGTGATACCCATTGCTGTGCCACTTCCCCTATCCGTGAGAATCCACTTGTCACGCCAGTGGTGCAGGTGTGACCTGGAAGTCCAGCCCGCGCCTCCGGGCAGTATCACTACACCCCCAAGTCCAGTTGCGGTGCTAGGTGCTCCGCCCGCACCTCCACTCTCGAGCGGACCGATCATTTCTGGATCCCCCAACTCCAGTGTCGGTGTTCCTGGGACGTCAGCAAACTTGCCGAAGTCCTACCTGTATGGAGGAGCTGCGCTTTTGATCTTTGTCACACTGTGTTGGTGGCGGTGGCGCCTGCGGCGACGCCATCAAGCAGGCCGGCAAAACCGCAAGCGCAGGCGGTCACAGCGCCACCCTCGTGGGGAGCCTTATGTATCCAATGGTGACAGCAGCAGCAGCGATGTGGAGGAGTACAGCGAACGTCGGCGACGCCACTCGCAACAGCGCCCAAAGCACGGCAGTAGCAGGAAGCATAAGTATGAACCACGTCGAGAGCGTGAGGGTGCTGGCGGTAGCGGCCGTGGCTGGGAGGATGATGGACACGGCACTCGATCTCGAAACACGAGAGGGTGCAAACGCCACCACAAGAAGCGTCGTCATGATCGCTGATTGTGGCTTGGAAAACACACCAAACGTCGTGAAACACCTACTGCCGACATGTGCTTTGGCGATTAAAGGTCGTGGTCTGGTGAGTTCGTTAACCCGTGGTTAAGAAATGTGACAGTGTAAAGAGTGAAGCATCAGTGAAGAACTGGCCGCCCACAGGCGTCATTGGCATCCTCGGTCATGGACTTGGCTGTATGGGCTGGTGTCATGCAGACGCTGTAGATGCCAGAGTGCTACTAGCAAAAAAGGAGACAGACCTTGGCAGTGCCGTGCACACAACACACAGAACATGATTTAGAGCAAACATATGCGACTTGGATCAAGGAACCCAATAGACAGGACAGTATTGATGGCTTTCGTGCGCAAGGCTTGCTTGCGCATCACGTGCCATGACCACGGATGGGAGGCAACAGTCGGTCAACCTGCACGACTGCACGGATCTTGTCCATCGGTTTGTGGTGCACAGGATGCACAACATCTTGACAGCGGCACACACAGTAAAGCAATGCCACAAGCAAGCTGTCAGGCACTGACATGTGTCGACGCTGGCAGACAACTGCACCTTCATGAGACAGGCAACACAAGCAAGGCAAAAATGACACCCAAGTATGTGACAACTAAGAACATGGGCGCACTGCTGCGCCCCGGACCATATCATCCCTGCCTTCTAGTCCATGCATTGATGTACTTCCTGCTTGCGTCCCCCGTCAAACCAGCAAAACTCTAGCTCTGAAAGCCGGGGCCGGGCCCAGAAGGGGCTGGCAACACCCCTGTAACGGTGCGAGTAGAGCATGTTTGGGACACGAAAGGGGTTTGTGCAGGAGGGATATTTGCAGCTTGGCCAGCTGCAGCGCACGGCGGCGATGGGCCCGGGCGACCCGCTTCGCCGCGCCGGTGCGAAGCGGGCAGACGTCACCATATGCATGATGTCGTCGAACCGAACTCAACGCGATGTCATCCTCATCTTCAGAAGCTGTGTCTGCACTGTACAATCAGCAAAATGGTGCAGAGATATCTTTGGTGGAACTATTGTGTATTCAACAACGCTGAGTTCGCAGGTAACAATAGCGCAAGCTGGCAAAGCGTATAATTCAGCGTTAGTACGCAGCTGGACTGATCACGCGCCCTGGAGTGGCCAACACATCACTAATCGCGGATTAAATTATGGAGCATAGAAGATTCTGAGGGGTCGGTCCACGACCATGCTGACACCCTCGTTTCAGCTGCACCTGCGAGGTTAGCGTTCCTACTCCACGGTCACTGGGTATTAAGTGCATGCCTGCTCGGTTTCCATCTTTTCCGTTGATGTTGCAGAGAGTCTGGCGACAGGGCTCGTATGCTTTGGAAAGTTTGACGGGGAGACACTGTCCCTCGCAGCTGTTGTGAATGGAAATCGGGTTTTGATTCATAACCCAAATGCCAGCTCCGCTGATAACAGCTGTTTCAGCTCCCTTCGAATAGGACAGGCCATTGTTGCCATCGCTGCAGGTGGCCGTTCCGACTCTCCGGCCACAGCAACTGCGTGCGTTCGTTCCGCATCTGCAGACACCGATTCCAACCTGTAGGTTGCTTGGATCCAACCCACGGGCGAGACATCCTATTTATTGGCACATCACAAGCGGTTCAGGGATATGATCTGCACCATAATGCGGATGTGTTCTGCCACGATGTGCCAGAAGGAGTTGGCTGCTTGATGGTTGGGAAATGTAACAAGAACCTTGTGCCTTTGCTGTACGTCGGCAGCAGCCTCTCCATCATCGGTCTGGACAATGCCGGCAAGGAACAGATGTGGAACGTCACCAACGATGATGTGGTCGTTCTGGCATCAGCTGACGCAGATGACGATGGCACCCACGAACTTCTGGCTGGAACCAAATCTGCTGACATTCTGGCGTTTAAAGAGGTACATGAGTCATTTGAATCACACTCCTGCACAACACGGCCACGATCTGCGGGGCTCAGAAGCCGATGTGTTTTCCAGCAGCTCAGCACATGCAGAGACGTGAGTCCTGTGGCGTCCAATGAACATGTATACCATTCAAGCATGGACCCCCTTGCCAGTTGTGTACACTGCATCATGATGCCATCAAAGCCAGCCTGATGTGCACATGTTAGAATGACCAGCGTTGATCAAGCATTCATGGTGATGAGCCGGTAACAGTTGCAGCGTCGGAAAGAAGCACATTGTTCTGGCAACCTGGGCATGCCCAGTTGAAGTGTGGACAGTGAGGGTGCGTGCAGGAAGGGCTTATTGCAGAGTTGAAGGAGGCGGACCGAATCATGGCACTGTGCCACGCTGGCCATGGTCTGTTTGCATACACTCTGTCAAACTGCACAGTTGGAGTGTACAGCTCCTTGCAGAGGAGCTGGCGAGTCAAATCTAAACATACTGTGAATAGTGTTTGCTGGCACAGTGATGCTAGCAATGGCCAGGGGTACCTGATCAGTGGATGGAACAATGGAAAGGTGTTGCTCACACCTGCCCGTAACACCTGTGGGTGATACACCTGGACTGATGCTTGACAGGATGGCCAGCATGATGCACACGAAGGCGGCCTCAGCGGATGGCGTACAATCAAAAGCTGCCCAGATTGAACAGGACCTGGCCGCAAGCATGCTGCAACGATAGTAGCATGTGACCATAATTAGTCCAGTTGTGTTTGTGGCGCACTGACTAGAGCTTCCTGTAGCCGTCCACTGCTTGATGTGACAGTCCAAGTTAAGTTGGCAGCATGACGTATGCACAGTGATGTGCTGAATGCTCTGGACACTGTGCAGTTCGAAACCCGGATACCAGCAACCGGGGACGTCCTCTTTCGTGAACAGCTCGCGACGTCAATTGTGCATGTCGCATCTGTTGACTTCCGTGGAGAGGGCCGCCCGCACATTGTGGTGTGCACAACAGACGGAGTCGTGAGAGGTTACAGCTCTGTCGACAAGCTCAGCAAGGTGCTGCAGGCGAAACATGACGAGGCCCATCTTGACCAGGTGCTGCTCCGGACAGTGACTGCTCTGCTGCAATCTCTGAGGCCACTGATCTTGCTGCAACTCTCTGCTGTGCTTGAAACGATGCTTGCAATGAGTTCAGTTTGAGCTTGGCCAGCTTGGTCATGCAGATCCATCAAGCTGAAATTCATACTCTCTGTGCATCATGTGTTTGTTGCAGGTGTTGCTAGATCACCTGGCAGCAACTTTGTGATTCAGGCGCTTGGCTTGCGATTGCCAATCCAGCATGCACCTGCTCAACTTGCCTACACTGCTTACGCGATGACAGTCACCTTCCACAGGCACTGCATTCCATAGCATCTGTGCCCGAATTTGACGGCTAGCATGCGTTACGGTGCTGTCAGCCCACCCGAACCTGCAACATTCTGGTGATGCAGGTGCTGCAGTCTCTGGAACAGAAGAAGCGTGAGACTGCCCAGGAGCTCCAGCTCGTGAATCAGAACCTCCGGGACGAGGCCGCAGGGGCGGCTGGTGTCGCTGTGTCAGACGTCATCCCTGCGGAAACGGACGTCTCCGGGGTGCTCGAGCCCAACCGCAAGGCGCTGTGCCTGGACCTGCGCCTGAAGACCAACAACCGTTGTGTCATCAAGGGCGCCATCGTCTTTGCGGAGCATCTCTTCCCTGGAGAGAGCACATTTGTGCACCCTGAGCAAGCAGAGACTACGCTCAGCATTCCATTGAAGCCTAAGAAGGACTGTGCCATTGAGATGCTGATCAAGGTGTGGCCGTAGTGCCTGGTGGCAAATGCGCATACTGTGTAGGGCAGCTGGGCTCCTCGGCAGCGCTAGACAAGTCCGTGGCCATGCATGGCAAACCACCTCCGGATGCCCGTTACGCACACTATTACGCCCGCCTCAGCATTCGCAGCTGCGCATGGCCTTGTAGGTTTTCAGCACATCTGCTCACTCCCGTGACGCCCAGTGCTTGTTGACAACGTGCTGGCTGTTGCAATGTGTACGGATTCTTTCAAGCTGGACAGATACTTCTTTGGACCATGAACAGCGTGACAGATGCTTTATCTTCTTTGGATCAAGTCACGTAGGTCCTAGAAACACGCTTGCCTCGAGGAGTGCCCATGGTTGCAGGTGATGGTGGGCAGTGCCACGTCTGAGGTGTTCCACATTTTCGAGCTCAAAAGCATCATTGCGCCGTTTGCGATGTTTGTTCCGCAGTTGCAGCCATGCATGACCCAGCCAGGAGGGTTTGTCACATTCCAGATCGCCGAGGCACCTCGGCGGGTGCAGCTGTGGCTACAAGACCAGCTATCCTGCTCCATGCCATTGGACCAAGATGGTTCCGGAAGCGCAGAGTTCCTGTGCCTGCGGGGAGGGTGTCCCCTCGGCGTCTCTGTAGGTGTGTGCCATCAGCCCAGGGCACTCCTCGTGCACGTCCACCCCTTGCAGTCATGTGCAACCATGTGAAGCCCTGGCCTGATAGTGCTACACTTGAGCACGTCACAGCACACACCCCTCAGACTGCTGTGAGACCACACACTGTACAAAAATACCGCCATCACACACGCAGTGGTGATCGTGTGATGTTGCACAATCAAATCTGGTTGAACGTTGCCATCAAGTGAACTTGCAACGGACTGCAGCCGTTCTCAAGTGACGGGCACGGCTCTGGGTCCGTTGCTTCTTCAAAGGTAAGAGGTGACGGTGGTGGCATGCAGAAGCAAATGGGACGGGCTCATCCGTGACCATCATGTCGGACAGCGTCCAGGTCGCAGGGGATATCACACATGCGTTGGCTGGCCACCTCGGCACCACCGAGCTCTCCGCCATCAGCGAGTTCCCGGATCAGATTGCGCTGGCTAGGACCGTGCTTGCAGAAGCTGCAGAGGGTAGCATGCTGGCCAGCCGCATGCAGACGGACGTGGCGGACGTGACCGTGTCCATCAAGTCCCTGGTGCGATGACAGCTTGGTGTGACCTAAGTGTACACGGAACTAACTGGAATGCGGTCCGACACGCGGTGAGCGTTTTGCTATTGGAACAGGTCCTGGCTGCTGCAGCCAGACAGGGTCGTTCCATGTTGCACCTGACATGCGTTGTGGCCACGCCGGGATCAGCCAGGCTCCTCCGTTTTACCCGATGCAACACTTTACCTCCATGCTGGGTCTGCACAGGATGAGTATATTACCGCATGAAACTGCAATCAGAGCGGCACCTCCAGTCGAGTCCCCAAATGTTGACGTGAACTGGGTGGCATCTGCCACAGGGCCCGAGATTATGGCACATGCTTGTCTGTTGGAAGCCGTCCTGTGCCACTCACATAGTCTGTCATCGTAGTGGCCAGGCCGGACGCCCCCATGCAAATGCCGGCTGCGCAGGAGCTTCATGTGCTTGTGGTGGTGTAGCTGGTCAAGGCTGAGGATGCGCGGCTGTTACGCAACTCTGGCGGCTTGAAGCGGCACTTCCGGGCGCTGTGGGACCTGAACCAGGGCCTCGTGGATGAGCACCGAAAGCGCGTGACAAAGCACGCCGAGGTTGCAGGCCAGCTGCGCGCGATCAACGCCCTGATACAGAGCGCTGCCCGGCTGCGATTTGGGCGGGCTCAGGAGGCGCTGGTGGCGCAGTGCCGGTTAGCTGTGCAGTCACAGGACGCTGAGGCGCTGATCCAGGCTATCAGGGAAGGTGGGTGAGGCTTGGAATGCCAGGTTGTGGCTTGGACTGCGATGGTCCTTCATGACGCCGTGTTTCTACTTTGGAGGCTGCCAGCATGATCCTGCAGCATATGGATCAATTGAGGGTTGTCAGATTGGTGCACGCTTGGCAGGAAGATGCACGGCGGATCTGGGAGGCGATGTTTTACCAAATGTGATGACGCAGCATGTAAGCAAGCTGTTCAGCAATGTTAGAACAGTAGTGCAACAAGGACAACAATGTGTACAGATTGGTATTGGCAACCACTCTCTGCGGCTCATGTACATACTGTCACATGTGCTAGCCGGAAGGAAGGTATACCTCCTCCGGACCCAAAAAGTGCATCACGTGGGCTTCAAGAAATCATCATGGCTGCTACATTCTGAGTACATGAGTCAGGCGTACATGGGTCAGACGTGTGTGCTCGCTTGCCGGACGTAGGTCTCCAATGGATGAAAGTTGTGCGGCCTCGAATTCCTGTCATGGAATGCAAGAGCCAGGTCTTTTGGTGCCCTGTTGGACACATTCTGGCTGTGAACACAAGGTCATCACGGGCTGTGTTTGTTGTATGCATGAAATGGCACAGGTGTAGCAGGTTGGAATACTGAGGGTGCTATGGATGCTGAGCAGAAGCCAGTTTTGGTGCGAGCACGCTTGCTTTGGCCCTGCTCAGCATCGGGGTGATCGCACTGCCCTACCACTCAAGAGTGGGGCCTGCATGGCACTCTTATGCCTCACGCGCATGAAAGCCCAGCACTCGCAGCTCGGCACTAGCAGTTTCGAAGAAGGGCATGGCCAGCACTGGACAGCAAAGCACTGCATTGACCTCTCTACCGGACATCCCCAACAGGATGATGCGCATCCCGTGACAGGCTTCAGCCAACGCATTGATTTACTCCCCAGTACCAGCAACGTGACACACACTTGTCCAGCAAACCCCATTCTGGAACGAGTTACACACTGGATGAGGCAGTCATGACATAAACCGAAGCGCAACTGAAACTATCTGTACCCATATGGGCTTGCAACCCCCCTCGACAGCAATTATGTAAAAGCAAAATGTGCGACTTCCAAAAACATAAATTCATTCCAAGCAAGGGCAGCGTGACTAGGCATCACTGGCGAAGCTCGATGATCCCCCATCATGGAAACATTTGCGGCCCCCTTAGTCCAGCCACCGATTTGGGCGAATCGATGTTGACTGCCATGCGACACTATTTGTTTGAGCTGGCAGTCGAAAAGCCATAAGGAATCATCAAGGATGCTGGTGCAAGCCAGGGGCGATGAAGAAATATAATCACAGATCGAGACGATGTATAGGTGGAAAGGACTAGGACATACTACATGGGATAGTTCAGATGCAATGTGCCAAAAAGTGTCAGCGGTAGGCACAGGGAGTCCCATGCATATAGCTATCGAAACCTGTAAAGACGATGAAGTGGTATCATGCAGTAGGCCAGACTCTGGCTTCGGGAGCGGCAATCCTGGGTCCTTTGCTCCGAACCCGCCCGCAAGGCAAAGTTGTGCATGAGATCATGGCAAACTGATCGATATTATCTTTCATGTCCTGTTTCGGACTGCCTCTTTGGCCATATCCGTCATTGGCACGCTGGAAGGGCTGGGATTTGTGTTCATCCATGTATCAACTTGTGGCAGGGTGAAGCTGAGCCAGTAGTTCTCGTTCCTGCAGGCATGCCGCACGTGAAGTCAGCTGGCCGGCGTTTTAACGTGAAGTAATCGGAATGGTCATGAAACCTTCCTACTGCCTAAGCGTTGCTTGCAAATGTGGGTGAGCACAGATTCGGGACTTGCTGCCCACGGATTGAACACTCCATGATTGTGCAGCAGGTCATCGGCCGCAGAATTGTACATGAGAATGAAGCCAGCAGACTCAATTCAGCACGAGATGTACCTGCAGTGGTGTTGCATGTGGTGAGCGCGGATACTTCTAGCCAGTTTGCTTGAGGGGACATATCGGCAGTGTACTCCATAGTGTGTGAACTGATAGACCAGCCCTGCGATGATGTACCTGCGCACATACTACCAGATCAGATTCTGAGGTTAGGGGCATGCCACATGAGGCAACTCTTCGAGACTGTGCTGCGCTGTTTTGGGCTCTACAGGTATTGTTTTTCAGGGATACGAGAACCATTTTCGCCATCACTTGGCAAGCCCCTCAGGTATCTGCACACATACTTGTGCCCCCACGACTGTGTTAAACTGTTGCTGGCTTTGCCCTGTACTGACATGTTGCACTACTGTATCGTAAACACCGTGTGCCCTTGTGCTCGCCACAGGGGTGGTGCACACGACACAGGCACCATTGTGAAGGCACGTTTTGTTGCACTCCATACATTGCATGTTGTCTGCGGGTGACATGTTTGCAGGCGAAAACACACCCAATATCTGCAGCCACTCCCAAGGTGCCAAAAGCACACACAAAAACCACCGTGCTCAGCAGCATTACTCCCAGAGCAATGAATGGGTCATCGATGGATATATGATAGTACGGTGTTTGGTGATGATCGATATGGATTGTCTTGCCAAACCACTCCAGGTTGCCATGGAACAGTTTCTTGTGAATAGCCCATTCTTGAATGATCCAGATAGCCACGCCCAAGGCGCATGCTGCACAGAGCGAAATATCTGTACAGATTTTTTTTTTATAAAGTACTTTATTAAGGTATAAGACACAATTCTTTATGCCGAGGCTGGGCGTGGACATCAGTCAGCACCACGCAACACAAGTATTTGTTGATGCACGTGACATGACCTTACCAACGCATTCCAAAGCCTCGGCAGGGCCACTTCCACATCGGAATGCTACAAGACCTAGGATGAAACACAGTGCCGTGATCGGTGTTGGATGCAGCCAGAATACGGCATGCAGCTGCGCCAGCGCTTGCGGAACCTCTACTTCATTCGTGCGGCCGGTCCAGTGCGCCAAAGCGACGGCTTTGCTCAATCGAGCCGGAATATCGATTTTTCGTACATTTCGCGATTCCGCCGGAGCCGATGTGGTGGAGCCCACGGGTTCTGCCAAGGATGTCGGCAAGCTTGCGGAAAGTGCGTCCTGCATCGCGCGCTCTGTCGAAGCTGCACAATTTGAAACAATACAGCCAGGAGAAATCAATTGTTTTGTTCAAGTAGTGGCTACTGTGTGTGCACGCTTGACATAGAATGCGCCGACACACGATCCCGGCTTACAGTGGACGGTAGGCGTAACGCATTGTAAACTGCACAAGGCAAGGCAAAAGTGGAGCATTCCTCACCTTTCGATCAAAACATACTCCAGATACTCTTGCGGCGAAGCCTGGCGCACTTGTACCATGGAAGCTAGAAAGAGAACGACGCTGCGCCATGTGTGAATCTATGGATCCATGCTACAAGCAACACTACAGTAGGGACGCAGGCTCTAGTACTTGTGATTCAAACGAAACGTTTCTAATCCTCCCGCTTGAACGGCTGTAGTTATCCTGTACTCAACGCAGGTGTCCTTGCGCCAGGCTGGTTTGTTTGTGACGGATTCGGTGTGGACGACACCGCCCGGATCTATGCAGCGGCTGGAAACACATGCAAATGGCTTCAGTGTCGCACGCTGCGGAGCGTTTGCCGTGTGAATAATGTTCAGAACAAGCGTAACGTGTGTTTGCGGAAGTGGGACTGTGCCCAGCCTAGATCGCGTACGCCAACAAGGGGGCTTTGCGTTCTACTGTCTATAAGCATGAAAGATCGATGCGCTTACCTCTGAAACGCAACAATCATATCTCGAGACGATGTCTGATTCACTAGTTCAAAACATGGACACACGATTGAATGATATCCAACAGGTGATGACACACTTACATCGTACGTTTTGCGCAGCACCACATTCGGTGTTTCATGCCTCGAGTATGTAAAGGTTCACATGAACTTTGACGCGTGCACACCCATGGAGGTAAAAGGTGCTTCATCATTAATGCGTTGTAGACCCGAAAATGAGCCTCTTTCCTGCTGCAAAGGTAATTCAGTTGTTTACTTCACATGTCATGGCTACCAAAGAGCGCGATATCCTGCAAAGTCCGGCAATTGCAGCTGCAATGGCATGATTCTTGCCTGGCCAACCTTATGCCAGCGTTGCTTAGTCCCTGCATACTGACACAAATCAGGTCGCTTGCTTTCGTGACACACTGCTCATTTAAGGGTAACCTGAAACACAGAATTAACTCTAGAACACCTCAGGTCTGCGCAGCGTTGCAATTGTGCTGTGGGACTGACCGAGGTAAACTTCGTGAGTCTTCTCGACGTGGCGGTGGTCCGTCGTTGCGGGCAGGAGATCTTGACAGAGAGCGTCGTGCAGGGCTAGCATCCCTCTTGTATGCGCCCGGCTGTTCGAAGCTGTCCCGCCGTGGTGAATCGCGGCCCGGAGATGCGCCACGGCGTGGCAGGGAGTCTCGGCGCGGAGGAGAGTTGCGCTTTACTGGAGAGTCCCGGCGAGGGGGGGGTGAACGCTGTGCTGAGGAGCGCGGGGGACTGCGCCGAGGCGGAGGTGACCGGTCCCGGCGAGGGCTAAAGCTCCGCCTGCCGCCTGGGCTGTAGCTGCGACGGCGTGGTGCACCGTTGCTTCTTGCGGGCAGTTGGTCGGTGTCGCGCTCACGCCGGATCATCTCCCTTGGCGTTTTGCGATCGTCTCGAGACCACTTGACCTGAACAGAATATAATTGAGGATACACTCGATCTCACTGTTGATTAATGCCGATTGTAGCACATCGTGAAGTACAAGACCTGCATAGAAATTCAGGAATGGCAGACGCACCTCCAGTGTGCGGCCCCCGAATAGCTTGTTGTCCAGCTCAATTTGGGCGTCCTCTGCATCCCGCATGTCATGAAACTCCACGAATCCAAATCCTTGAAACCGCCTGTACGACAACCACCATGCGACCATGTTAGTGCATGCTTGCAGCTGCAAAGACAGCACCAATATATGTAAGTACAAATTGATGATGAATGGGGAGGCGATTTTGGAGCAGATGGACTTTGGGAGGTTCAGGAGACTGGAACGCAATAGGGAGGGGAAACCTAGGTATTCAGACCAGTAAGCCTCAACTGCAGCAGCCCAAGGCAGATTGTGCATGTTGAGATCCCTCTCACCTGATCAGGCGATGCAAGGCTTGAGCTGATCCCTCGGCTACTTGCAAAACACTCGGACAAAATACTCAAGGCTTGGCCATCAGCAAGGAATCAATGCTGTTTCCAAGCCTTTCACTCAGGCGCAACCTTGAACATACATCTGGCAACACAGCGCTTGTGCAGTTTGACCAACTCGAAGTGTGACCAACTCGAAAAACCCTCGAGGCTCTGATCCCGCTTGATCGATCCCACACAACAGCTCACGACTCTACTTGAACCTTCCGCAAACCGGCTTGACGTAACGCCAGAGCATCCGCACACTGGAGATGCCGAAGAGCCGCCACCAGGAAAAAACAGGCTGGACATTTCGGAATGTATGCCACAGAACATCAATGAAGTTTGTTCGTAGGGCGCCGTCTTGAGCCCGTACGTCACCTCGCTGGTCCATACCTTGTATAATGATTCATAGGTAAATAAACGTCCTTCAGATCTCCATAAGTCCGGAACAAGTCTTCGACCTCGCTTTTCCTGCATCGACAGCACAATGCGGATGAGGACAGCGAAGCTTCGCCGTTCGGGCAGCGCTGCACAAGCGAACCGCGAGAAAATCAAAGTCCAAACCTCGTATCCAGTGGTAGATTGCGGATAATCAAAGATGGCCGCCTGGACCTGTCTCTGAACGACATTGTAGATGGCGGTGATAAACAGGCGACGGTACGAGGGAGGAAGGTATGCGGTTCCAAGACAATGTCGGCTGCAGGGAAGGCCTGCAATACTATTGCACCTGAGAAGTATTCTCGTGCACGCAACTCACACGCAGCGGAGTCGTATCTATCACTCACACGCAGCGGAGTCTGGTACGCGTCCTGTTCGTAGCCCCCACACAGTACCCTTCGCCACTTGCTGCTGTGCGCGTGCATCCAAAACGTTGCAACAACACATCGGCGAGCGCGCTCGCGTTCTACACAGCCGTGAGAAATTCCACGGGAAAACCCCACCAATAGCAACTTGGATCAGAAATTTGCATATCGTGTTTGTCCCTGATCATAGCCATGTCGGGCGACGCTCGATGATTTCAGATCCGCGTTGCGCGTGAACAAGTACAAGTGGCTTACGTTGCATGTGCCACATCTCGCAGCTTGCGATGTGAGTGTGTGTCGTACGATTGATAGTGTGATCCGCGTTGCGGTGCACACTCGGAATAGGTAACTAGTATCACTGTCGCCCTGCTCGTGGACGCATTGACGCACGACTGCATACACCGGATTGACCTTAGAGTGCACCTGAGTATTACTTAAGCATTGTGTGTGCAAGTGTCGACGACAATGTCAAAATTCGATGCAAGCATTGGAGCTGCTTTGAACGGCATGCCTCTGCGAGGCTACATACAGGGCACAGCCACAAGTGCGCGCCACCTATTCGGCATGTCGTCCTGCGAAGGCATCGTTTCGGGGCTCTACATGCGTGATCACAACCACCGCATCATGTTATACCGGATTAGTGAGCTAATGCTGTACACATTAGCCTTGCCTGGTTGCCGCGGTGCCATGAGCCACCGTTTTGGAAAGGTGGTGTATATCGAACAACAATTTATGTGTGATACACCAAGCTGTCTAACATAGCACTCAATCATTGTGCAGCTTCCCTGGACCAAGGAATCGCCGCAACTGTGGCCCGTGCCAAGGCAATCATCAATGACATCATCAAGAATTTCGACTTCAACACTCTGCTAGAAACTGCAAAGCGCAGCCTGGACTGGCACACGTACATAGATCTAGCTCCGAGTCCTAGGGCACACGATTCCAGGACATCCACTGAGCCACAAGGCAGGCGTCAGAAAGCTGCCGGGTACATAGAAACAGGTGTCAACATCCTGTTTGAAATAAATGAGCAGTGCGTTCCTGGCACTTCATCGGTCTTTTCAGGCGCTCACACGCTGCAAAGGCCAATCTAGCCCATGTAATATCAAACTGCAGGACATGCTGTTCAGGTTTTACGTTCACATGCTCATGCAGATATCCGTCCGAATTAAAGATGCTCGTCATAGTTCTCTTCATATTGGCGCCTCTTGGGATGGCGATAGTGTTGCTGATTATTCAGGGCTGGGACACACAATGGTGATACCCTGTAGTAGTCAGTTAATCTCAGGGACCTCGTACGTCGTACAGGCAACTGTGTGCGTCTGATCGGGGAATACAGGACGTGTGTACATTTCCAGTCGGTTATATGTGTTTGGATGTCTGCGTCAGGCCCACTCAGCCATGTCCTCAGTGACTGTGTACACTGTGTACTTCACGCACTGACTGCCAAAGCCAATTGAAAAAACGGCTCGTGCCCCCAGGTTTTACGGTGATTGTCGCGGCCTCCTCCAGATACTTTGGGATACTTGGATCAGTCATCAAGTGTCTGTACAGTCTGCATGAGCATGTCTGGATGTGTTGCCAAATTGTGCTACATTTTCTAGCTGTCAGAGGTACCTTGAGGTAGTTTACCACACTGTTGTGTCACACATGCGTGTGGTTAAGACGGAACGATCATGCAATCAACTTCTGAGTCATCATCAGAGTTGATCATCACTAAGTCAATCGCCCCTGCACTCCTGACCGCACTGGTTCCTGCAGCAAGTGTGGCACTTACCAGTTGCATCTGCAGTGCCATTGCATTGCTTGTATCGATGCCTGGCATTCCACTACGGCAAGCGCCGCAAACATATCACATGGTCAATTAGGCAATGGCAAACGGTCGTGCACGGCCGGGCAGCACCTGCATCGGCCCTCGGTGCAGGCATGGCCCCCTTCCGCCCCACTGTGCCTGCAATGGGCGACTTGCCGGCATCGGCTGTCTGGCCAGTGTTCGGACGGGTTGGCAAACCCAATCCATCTCTCCCACCTTGGCACTGCGCATTTGGACCATCTGCAGCCCGCGCAGATACAAGAGCTGTTGTTTTGGTGTCTCTATCTGATGATTCAGCGCTTGCATCAACCCGCACTTGCGGTATGCCTGCTGTGTCCTTTGACCCATCATCATTCTCCCGGCAGACTTTTGTACACTGCTCGTTGCTGCCAGCAACAGGCACGGAACCAGAATTACTGCTGCTGTCGATCTTATTACCTAATGCTGGGAGTCGTAGTGCTTTGCCTGCACTCAATTTATCCGTGATGGGAGAGCTGCACCGGTGCCGTGTCTGGGTCACGTCCGAATGTGCTCCGCGTCAGTTGGGTCTGCAGAATAGGGCAAGACTCGGAGAGGAGTGCCTGTGTTGACTAAGTCGTTCAATGTGTGTTTTAGAGGTATGTTGTGTCGCCCAGAGTATGAGCACGAAAATAAACCCTCTCTTTTAACATTGCCAAAAGGCTGCCTGGTAAGCAGTGTCGCACATGCTTCAGCAGACTCAGCTGCAGAGGGCTGTTGTTGTGCCATGTCAGGAGCACCCATTTCCACCGTTAGCTCTGCAAAGGCATGTAACGTTTACATGTGTCTGCACTATGGTGCGATTGGCAACAAGAACCGGACCTGGGTTGGGAAACAGAACGCATACGATGACACGCAGCCAGTATCGTGTATCAGGTACTTGCACCGGCAAGGACGCACTGCAGCTGTGAACGCCGCGCAATACACGCCAAACATGGACACCTCGTGGTATACGTGGTGCGTGGACGGTTGGTGACCTCTCACAAGAGACTTGAGTTTAAAGGGAGGACGCCCTGCCAAGCATCACAGGATGGGCTTAAGCAGTGCAGGGACATCATGCCAACATGCGAATACGTGTGGCCAGCTCAAGCGGCTTCGTAGCAGGCAGACAGCAAGTACGCACAGCTAGAGCAGCACTTACCGTTGGCTGGTCCCTGGACCTCAATTGAGGCCACCTGTTTGACCATGCTGTCTGCAAAAGGTGCTGCAACTTGGAGCAGTCTAGGGGCCGCTCCCTCTGCGCTCCCCATGTCTGCATGCTGTGCCTCTGCTGAGATCGCAGGTGTCCGAGGGGCACATTTCTGCAGCGACTTCACTGGCCCATGCGCAGGGTTAGCTGATTCACTGCCAGAGTTCCGCGCCTGCGCCACACCTGCAGCCACAATTGCAGGCCGTGCCAGGTGGGTGCCACTGCGAGCGGCCTTCACAGCACACTGATCAGCTGCACATTCAGTGGGCTGCCCTGGAAATGCCGCATTGGCCTCTGGCCGGGCTCGCTTGTCCCCAGTGAACAGCTGGTGTTGGTCCTTCGGCCCAAGCTGCTGCTGCGGTGGTTGTTGCATGGCCGTCAACGGCCCAATAGCCGCATTTGGCATAGCTGTAGCATCAGGACTGCCAGCGGGATCATGCAATCTGCTCGCTCCTGCCTGCACCTGTTCAGCCACACGCCCACCTCCATTCTGTCCAGCAGCACAAGCAGCGGGCTCACTGCCGGAAGCACTCACCAGCGTGGGTGCAGGCCCACAGCCACTGCAAGGGCCCGCAGTCGCGATTGTCACTGGCCGGTCCCTAGCACCAGTAGCCACATTCTCATCCCATGCACAGGACACCCGTGGAACGGGCGGTTGTGCCGCATCATCAGCTTGTGCCTGATCTACGGGTCCAGCCACGCCCGTCAGCTCAGACACAAGGGCAGCATCACCGCCAGGGGTCGGTGAGACCTCGGCCCAGGACCCCCGCACAGGTTCGATTGCGTGACCTGCCTGTTGTTGCAGCGCTGCGTCAGCTGTGATCTGCACCAGGACCCCACCAGCTGCCACGTCGCCACCACGGCCTTCATCACCTACCCATGTCTGATCGCACGACGGTGGTGCAGCTGTAGCATCAGCGGTGCATTGAGCAGGATCTTGTTTCAGCGCCTTCTTGTCCACTCGTGCGTGCGCAGCAGGAGCTGAGTGCCAATGCTCTTGCAGCTGCTCTCGCTCATCACTGCCTGTGCGCGTGGTCACAGCGATGGGTCCGCCATTCTGTTGACTCATGCGATGTGAGTCAGGCCTTCGACCCGTCCCATCAGCGCGTGGGCTCAGGTCTGCTGAAGCATGTGCTGGATGGGTCAGTCCCACCCAGCTCCCTGTCCAGCCCTTCCGCTGTCTACTGCCGGACTTGCTTGTAGCAAGCCCTTGTTGTCCTGGGCTGGGCAGCGCATGAGTGCCTTGATCCGCGCCATCTTGCTCTGCCGGCTCATGTACTGCGCCACCTGGGTCTGCATCTTGTTTGCCAGAGAGTGCCTCATGCCCTGGCTGGCGCTGTGCGGCGTGACTCGGAGCATGCTGGCCCATACGATGGGATGGACCAGCGCTGCACGGCACCGCCCCAGCCACCACAAATTCACCAAGATTCTGTGGTGTCAGTTCCTGCGCATTAAGCAAACTGTCTTGGTGGCCTTCAACCCGCTTCTGCAGAGTGGCCACTTCCGCCTTTAACTCTGCCACCATCCTCTGTGAATCCTTCAGCCGCCTCTGCAACAGGGCCACCTGCACTTATCACCCTGTATTGGCTCAGTAACTCCACATCTGGACGCTGTCTGGCTTGATGTGGCTTGATGTGGCTCACGCGCCGTGAGATTTCCGTGTGAAGATGAATCTTGATGGCGGTAATGATGACACAGACTCACATCATAGATGAGTTCAACGTCGTGACGTGTCGACATCTGCAATGGATTGGCATGCGTACATCCAGCATCCCCGCAATCACGGTTCCCTGCTTGTCCCAGAAGTTCTGGCCATACTCGAGCAGCGCTTCTTCACCGATATTGATGTCAGCTGTCGCCCGACCAATCTGCAATGTTCAGTCACATTAGCAGTATCGATTACCACTGAGAGACGTGATTGTGCATTGGCCCCACATTGACCTCCAAGCGGCTCGCTTGCAATCTGCATCGTAAGGTCGCAACGGTATGCTTGATTTTCCTTCCAACATGACTCGCTAGCAGCGTGGTACACCGTAGCAAGAGTGCCGAGATGATAGCGGTGTGGTGAGGTCATGAAGGATGCGGTGACAATACGGACGATAAGACAGAAGACCAACCCGAATAGACGGACCACGATTCTATTCAAAAAGACAGCTGTAGACTGACGGATGTACTCACCATGAAAAATTCAACATCTGTGACTACGGGTTGCCCATCTTGGAGGGATGCCTTGTAGTAAATGGCTGGCTCCATGCTGACGTTGCTCTTGCGCTCCCCAACTGGCTTGCAGCGTGTACCTGCCTCAAGCCACGGAACGTTCCAGCCGTCCTGATGCATCCTCCTTTCCACAAGGTCAATCTGGCTAGACATGAAATGCCCTAAGGCCTCTTCTAGTGTGGATCGGTCATTGGCATACCCAGGCCAAGTGCCTTGGACGTCAAGGGACACTCTGCACACGAGCAGATCTCTGAACAGGGTTTTCTCATGCAAGCGGCTGATAGAGAGGCTACACGTCAAGCCGTGGGCAGGAGTAATTGTCCTGTAGGGATTGTCCGGCATGAGTTTTCCATATCATTTGGCACTCCAATGCGCATTTTATCCAATCCTTCATCGTGCCGCAGCTGGGCCACGAGAAGCAACAGACAGGCTGCTATTACATGTCAAACACCGAGCGTATTAGCCACTTTCCAGCAGTCACAACATGTGCGGAGCCATGATGCCAGAAATATCAGCAAACAGGCCAGTGTCGTTGCACGTAGGCACTGTGTGTCAGTGCAGGGACTCACGGGCACGAGACGGTGAAGTTCTCCAGCTGATCCGGTCCTGGAACAGTCTCTGACCAGCAGTAAGCTGTGGCAAAGTCAGTCTGCATGCAAGGGAAGTCCGTGGGTATACTTTGCATCAGCCAACAAACAGCTGCTTTGGGAGCGCTAAAGCCGCTGTCACAAGAAATGATAGACATGTGTCTTGTGGGGTGAGCAGATCATTTTTTATTATACACGGTGCTCCACACAGAAATCGCGGGGGGACAGCCATGCCTGCTGGCAGCCACACCAATCACACAGCAGCAAATCTGCATGAGTTGTTGAGCCTACCTCCACAGAAGGCTGATGGTCTTCGTACTCCGTAATGCAACTTTCTGACAGTGTTGCCCCACGATACAAAAATACAGGGTGGCCGGTCCGCAAGATTGCTGTGGCTACAAGGGACCGTGACGGAGTCTGTTCTTCTGGGCTGGCCTCGATGTAGTGTAGCACTCGGGCTACACGAGCGGACGCCGTTGCCCTGTCTGATCCTTGGACCGCCCAGCTTTTTGAGATGCAGTCAGGATCACGATACAGTTTTAAAACTGCACAGTGCCTTCCTGTCATTAGTAAGGCAATGTGTCTTTGGCAACCTGATCATACCATACAAGTTCACACGAAACCCCTGCGCATAGGGTAGACACGGACGAGGTACAGTGCACGTAGAATCCGAGTCTATGTCCGAGAAAATCCAGAACGAAACCATTGCAGTCGCCGTGCGAATGTGAGTTCACAAGGAGAGGGATAGAAAGCACACGCACATGCAGGCACATATGCAAATCACTCAACAAAGCATGCAGCAGGACATCACGCAGGCCCGCAAGCCTGCGGAGGAAAGCACAGCAGGGCACAGCAGCAGCAAGTGTTCAAAGTGCCACCAACTGAGCTATCGATAGCATGCAGAACAGGCCAGTCGTCAACTTAGGAAGCACAAAGCACAGGTGGACATTGGTACATGACCAGTGTGCAATGTATCCGCACAGCAGATTGGTACCGTGCTGATGCACACACAACACGGTTTTCGATGATTTACCAGATCAGATGTTGGGTCTGATATATCCAGTATCAGATGCAGATCTGGCATCAGACGTATGCTCTACATCTGATGCACACTTAGAAATGATTGGGCATTTCTGTTACCTGCGTTTGACGTAGACCGATATGCAGGTGTGGAAGAAGGCATTGGCGGTCATGTTAGCAGGCGTGCCATAGCAGCAGGCGTCTTGGCAGGTGAGAGGAGCAAAAGCAACAATAACATGTGCCACAGAAAAGCGGATCATGCAGTTGGCACTGCGGCTGCGCCCACTAAAGATGTTGTGTGCAAGAGCCGATCAAAATGCGTCTGCAGCACAGCCTTCTGACAAGCAAATGAGACAGTCCGTTCTTGAATGATGTCTTCATGAGAGCCGAGCTGCCGCCCTGCGAGTGCGGCAGAAACGCGCACGCAACGTTTCAAGAATCCGTGGACCGCAGCATGCTGAACTCTGTGACCATTTCGTGGGTAAAGCTGCACTGTGCTTTGGTCCGTACGGGCCAGCCCAGGGTGGGGAGGCGCCCACCTGCCAGCCAGGCATGCGAAATTGACACAATCGACTGGCACCTCGTGAATGACGGTGTTTCCAGCGATAGCCTGCGCACATGGCTACATGCATCAATGCCAAGAGGCCGTAATCATATGGGCTTCCTCGGCGCATGAATCTGTTGTACATTGCGGGTCATGCAAAAACCGACGTGATCCACCGCCGCAGAATGTTTTCAGTAACGGTGTTTCGGATATGAATATAACTATATTACATAGTGTGGCTTAGTGATACATTTGAGCTTGTAACACCAACGGTTCTCTTGCTTTGACGTGATGCGAGCTCTGCATGAGCGAATGGACTTGTTCGTCAACATTTGCTGCGGCCATGTTGTGCGCTTTGCTGTATCCACCGGCAAGGCCAGAAATACTCAAGGGAAGAGATGCGGTTGCAATACCCGCATCCTAGGGCTCTGCTATATCGATCATCTCTGTCCTGTGCGACGCTGTCCCACAAAGGCACACCTTCCGCTTCATCTTTCGGGAAAAGCCACCGATCACGCTCGTTTGTAGATGTTATGACCCGCCCTTCCACATCTGCGGCGACGGATCGGCTGTTCACCCGGAGAGCACCTGACCATGCTGCCTCAACTGTTGCGACAAGCCTCTCCCTGGCTGCACTGGTTGCCAGCGCAGCAGAAAGTGCAACAGTGGGGTACGCAAGCTGTAATCTCTTGCCGAAGTGTTGAATGTGGTCGACTGTATAACTCAAGGTATCAAATTCGTCCATTCGTCCAGTTCAAACTCAATAACACAAGCTCGAAAGGCCCGCTCTCGCGAACAGAATTAGGACCTGAACCGGCTCGGAAATCTTAACACAAGCCGGCGCTCGTGCATCGGGGGCTAGAGCTGCCCCGCAGGGACGGAATGCAGAACATCCGAGGCTTGGCCAAGCTTGCCCAGACATTTGTACGCGCTTGTAGCCACCAACAAAGACTGCAGCTGCATTGCAGGCAAATCCTCTGCACCCGTTCATGGCTGCACATATGACCACGTACCAGCATCATGACACAACCGCATAACAATCATTACGCCTACAACTGTACAACAACCATTGCTTCTTTCAAGCTGGATCATGCTGTGTGCAGTGCACTTATTGACCGTTTCCTATTCCTGGTTATCTGAAGACATTGCGGATCCAACTGACATTGATATTTCATGATGAATGTACCGAGCCTGCGCAACGGCAACCAATTGCCAAGACCTATGCACATGGACATGATGCAGATGTACTCTGCTTCGCATTGTCAGCATTCAGTGCTGCTGGAGTACGCAAGCCGCGGCACAGCGCAGACTGTGTACAGGAACAGGTGTTGAACAGCTTCACCCGATCCAGCTTTCCTTAGCTGGCTGCATGAGCCTTCGTGATGACATCGAGGGCGCACGCCGAGAACTAAGCATTAAGACTCGGGTGCCAAAACACCATTGCATATATCCCATTTCATGGAGGGCTCCCTCACAACATGCCATGAAGTTTCTTTAACGATTCAGCCTGCTGCCACAGGTGCTCTGGCAGGGCCTTGCGTGCTGCATGTTTCTTTTCTAAAACTTGACAGAGTGATCTCCACTTGTCCTTCATCTTGTTTTGGAAGCTTGTCCCTGGATGTGCTGGGAAAAACTGTCCTTGTATGGTCGACCAATGTTCTACATGAACACATGTGTGAGTGAACGCTTTATATGATTCCAAAGAAGTTATGCGATTCCCGATGCAGAGCACACATCACGGCTGTATCCAAGAAACGACGCAGTCAAGAAGGACGCCAGAAACCCTTGTCACAACACCAATAATGCTGGCAGCGCACTGCCATAGCTCTGAATCCCTTTCAATAGCAACGCCACATCCTCTGGAGTCCACTTGAAGCGAGTGGCGCTGTCTGGCGGAGGGCCCACTGGGGATTGAACTAAGTGTGGTGGGAGCTGTGGACGACCTCTTCGGGAGCCAGGTTGCAATCTACGGTCCGGAGTCTCAGGCTCCGCGCCTGCAGGTGATCTGTCCTGAACTCGTGGCCGTTTTCGCACCCGGCCGCTACTTCCTGGCTCCCCTGTGACTGTGTCTGCACAAAAAAGATTCTGATCGGCGTTGCATTAGATGCTGAGGCACCGCCACTCCTCCGCAAACTTCCGTGGGCATATTGCAATGCACGATTCAGTGCATATCGCAATGTATGAATTGGTGCACTAGTGGCCTGATCAAACACAACATCTTTGCGGACAGGCTTGCACTGGCACACCTTCCCCAACTGACCGGCGCAGTGCGTGTGCGTGTAGCGCAGCAGCAGATTTGCTTTTCTCTTGAAGTTCTTGCTGCTCGGATATGTTGGCACCATCTACTGCTCCTTCTGCTGCATTTCTCTGTTCTGTGTTAGCCACAGTATCTGGGCGCATTTCGTCTGCCTGAGCATCCACTTGTGCACCTTCATCCCATGCTTGAAGATTCAGCAGAAGCGAGGATTCTATAAGCTGCTGTGCAGAAAGGGTTTCATTGTGCTCTAGACGTGCTTCTGCAGACTCACAGGCCTGCACAGACGCCTCACCTCAGGTCAGCATGATATGCCACCAAAGCGCAGGTGTGTACCTCTGCTTTGTAGTACCACTGAAACTGTGGGAGTGGTCACTCATGCTTGTGGCATCTACACCAAGCAATAGATTGCACCATAACTTGTTTCAGCATTGTATGAAGCTGCACGCCATCCACGTCGAGCACTGCATGAACACGGATGATCATGCGCAAGTTTGCACGCTATGTCCCTTCTTCGGCAGCAGCCTGGCTCTTTCACAGCCACAGCTGCAATCACACAGCTCGATACAGGCCTGACAGCAGGACGTGAACCCTCACATCATCACACCCAGGCATTTTTCAGATCTTTACCTGCCGTTGTCTGCTCGCCCCATTGTGGCACTGTTGTAACGCCTCAGGTTGCCGCTGCTCATGATGCTCAGCCGGCTGCTTCGCTATGCCTACCATGGCACCTAGACCGCTGCTCGGTCCTGGCTGGCCGTTGCGTGTTGGATTAGGCGATGCAATTTGCTGGACTTCATGGTGATCAGCTTGCTGCACCATTGTTGTGCGCTGATTAATTTCCAGTTGCGGCAGCTGGTGTTGTTGTTGAGCGGGCGATTGTGCACTCTGGCCTGTCTGGGGTGCTTCGTGACAGGATTTCTCCAATTGCTGAAGCATCAAGGCCGCCAAATTGACCGGGTTGCCTTGGCATAGCAACCGGAATGATAGCTGAAATGTGCCTGGGATGTACTCATGCATGATTTCCTCAAGGGTCACTGAACTATGGATTGGCAGATCGAAGTTCTGAGCTGTTGTGGAGGCAACGTGTGGGAAGTCACAGACGAGCCGGAGCTGGAAGCTGCTGGCCAGTGGTTGGGAGTTGTCAAGAACGACTTGCAGTAGGTTGTGCGCTAGACGCGGTAGCTGGGAGAAAAGGCCCTGAATTGTCGTCTTCATCGACATCAGCTTCGAAACTTGCAGGCTTCCAGAATCATCTAAGTACACTTGCACCTGAATTTCCGCACCAAGGTTCTGCCACAGCACGCACAGCAGGACAAGACATGGCATACCAGTCAACTCGCGCGAAGTGTAATACGCACCCACACATTCTTCAGATACTCATCAAACATTGAAATGCAAGCCTTCTGATTCTGTATTTCGTCAGATATCGAGTCGAGCAGGCCAGTGCCGCTGTCGCTGACCTGATCTCGCGCGTACTGCAGCAGCTCGCGGCTACGTCTGTACAGTTCTTTATAGGAATGATAGAATACATGGAATTTGGGGCTGCTGCCCGTGGCTACCGCCTGCGCTGGCTCTTCGATCAGCTGGTCGTCTATCCTTGCTACATTTCTCAATGGCGCTTCCAGCTGAGAATCGTCGAGCGGTTCTTGTGTATCATATAGCGACAGCATGTGGCCTCGTGGATCTCGGCTCTCTTTCACACTGTATGAACGACAATTTGAGTTGCATGAATGTCTTGCATCGCTCAACGCTTTGATGGTCACTTTAAGCACACATCCGTCCACCACAGCGTGCACTGTTCACATGTTCTCTGGGTCAAGGCATGGCATGCCACTAATACCTGACCGTGCCCGCGTTCAGTCAAAGTTAATTCGCGAAATAGCTATGCATGCTAACAACGCGGCAAACTCGGTCGCAATGCATCGACGTGTGCATACCACCTTCGCACATGCCGAGATATACGAGCACGTGTACAAAGGATAGAGGGGATGACTGGCTTGAGGTGGTGTCGGGATCGGCGGGCCAGCTCAGGAGCGTACACGTGTGACCGGCAGGCCAACTAGAGAGATAGGCACGTGAGGCCGACACCATGAATGCGGTCCCAGCTAACTGTACGCTAGGAGTCTAATCGCAAACAGAGCAGGATCGTGGCTGACGACTGCCCCACCGTGGCTGTTGGTCTGTTCATACTTGGTAAGCTGTGACCATGGGGCACTGAGTCCAGGTGGTTGTCATGAGCCAGCCTGAACCCACCTCCTGGGCAGATGATCTGAAACAGTACAGATTACGGAGGGGGTCATTGTCTTACAGCTACATCGCAAAAGGCGATGATGTACCCAAGAGATTTGTGCGCACGACCCTGGTGCCGTTCGCTGACACTGCCCACCCGATGTACAGCTATCACGAGCCCTTTCTTAAGCCCAACTCGAAAGATGGGTCTCTGGAACGCTACAAGCGCCATGGTGTGACTGCTCTCTCCCACTCATTGCCGATCATGCGCTTGATGGGACCTATGTGCACACATGTACGATCCTTCCGGTATGCCTGAAAGAAAGGATGGGCCATGCATGAGACGTGAAGGCGTGGTGCCACATCTAGTCTGACAAGAATGGCCCTAGCCTCATGTAGTCATTGTACACGTGTCTCATCAGACACCTGATGTAGCAATGCACATCTCTCCGATTTGCAGCTAGGTACTTCATGATCAGCGCAACACACTGATACTCTCGACGGGCACATGGGGGTATCTCAGTATTAGTACTCGTGTCTGCTGCTCCAGGATGGGGGAACGTGTCGCTGCTATCCCAAGGCACAGGAGCTCCCGTGGAAGGGAACATCAGCACACCCTCAGCTGCAACATCCAAAATTGACATGTTCAGCGTTCTGCAGCTTTGCAATCCTCGTGGCGAGGCTGACGCTTGGTTTGGCAACCACGCCATCGATCCATCCGCAGGGAAGAAGCGTGTCGCCCCGCCTGCAGACAACAAAGGACGGAAGGACTTGTTTCAGGTGCTCATGCAAACAACGAGCAAATACATGGGCAGTATGTGCCTATCATGGTGTGAATGTGATTATGGGCCAGACACATGTGAAGTATGCATCGCCCACTCAGCTGCTGGATCACATCAGAATCCAGGGAGGAGGTCATCCACCAATCCCGATGTGGCTTGGTCAGAAAGGCAAGACAGACCTACAAACAAATCATGTACTTTGTTTGTAGGTGCTGAAGCAAGGTGGCTCTGCACCAACCTCAAGCGATAGCTGGTTGGGAAACCAGCTCATCGATCCCAGCAAAGGGAAGCAGTGGTGCACCGGGCCAGAACTCAGACTGGGTCGGCCTAACCTGTTTCCACTGATGCAGCAGGTTCGCTCACGAGATGTTGTGATTGCTGTTTGTGTGGCATGCATTTTATAATCTGTCATCAGTCTGTGAGCCTGGAGCATGCTTTGGTTTTGTATTCACATGAGAGCCCTGGCCTCTGCAGGCACATTGCACGTAGATCATTACATAGCATGAAGGGCAGCACAGTTTATCCTGCAGTGGAGTTTGAGCGTCATATGAGACATGCGTTTCTGGCATGTTGTCTGCGAGTAGATAAGTTACAACAAGCTGACAGCGGCCGCAGTGCAGAGCATTCTGCAAGAGAAGTGCAGTGGGAACCGCGGCGATCAAAGTAAGGCTTATGCGGACAGCTGGATCGGGAATCACTTGATAGCACCAACCTCTGGCAAGGCTGAAGTCACATATGCCATGAGTTCGAACCAGAACGTGTTTGGTGGCGTGCTGGCTCCACATGTCACTAACACTGACTTTGGTAAGGTCGGTCGGAGACCCATTGGCGCTGAGATGAGTGCTGGGCACAGCCTCCATGACACAATAAATCACATGCACGAGGTCTCAAAAGATGACCCTGCCGGACAGGATTGGAGGGCACGTGTCAAGAGCCGTCGGCACTTTAATTGTACTCCCCGGACACGGCCCCTTGCTTCAGATATCATGTATCAGCGAGTGTATGCAGCCGCACCTGAAGTTGGACGTGCAGTTAAGTGGACGGAAGATGGACCAACACAGGGGCGTGCAAGAGTTCCATCGTCACAACCTGCAGACCCAGACGGCGGTGCGCACTGGAGGAAGCAAGCAGAACATTTTGGCACATGAATCGCAACATAATATAGTATGCGGGCTGTTGTGTTTGCATGAAGTGAACTGCTCAGAGCGGTACAGGAAATTCACCCAGAGTGCTGCCAACACAATGCCCCTGCTAGACACGTTGCCAGGCATTGGTTGGTGTATGCACAACCTTAGCGTATCGGTCAGCAGACCCAAATGCTCAATGCAGCGCAACCATGCGAACATCGTGGTGTGTGCAGGGGTTAATATTTCACTGTGGGAGAAGGTCGGTACTGGCCATCCACCAGCTCGACCAAGCAAGAGACTGTTTGAAGGCCAGGCACCCCTCAGACACACCAGCACAGTCGGTTGTGATAAGGTCTGAGACTGAATGATCTGCTGAAGAATCTTACCGAATACATAGGAGACGCCCCTGTACCTTACCTGGCAAGCATGCTGTCTCAAAGTGTTTGGTGACACACCAACACGAGTGACGTGTGACAGGTGAGTTGGAGAGTGACAAGGTTAAGTTCACGGGAAGATTCCATTCGTCAAGCATGTCTGCCCGGGTGCAAACCAAGTCCGTAATTCAAGAAATTACCGCAACACAGTAGAGCCACTGACAGCTGAATGCTTACATTGCATTGCTGGAATGAGATGCATTCCAGGCCAATGTCCCTTATATGTACAAATACCATCGTGCTATCACACTGATGCCTACATTGGCTGTGATATCACTGATCAGCTGATGCGCGCTTTGCCTTGCGCTGTGCACGACGACCTTTCTGTGCTGTCTTCTGTGTGGTCTGGCTGGTGGAGCAAGATGAACAGCTTCCACGGCCACCTGTACCTTTACCCTTTGGGGGCTTCGGAACAGGAACAGCCGCAAGCTTCCTCCCAGCACGCATGTACCCATTAGGACCAAAAGGCCGATTGCCAAATGCATGCCGTCTTCCTGCGCTGCGGCCAACATAGTAGTCTTCAACATCGTCCTCATCAAACTCCTGCTCAAAGTATGAATACAACTCATCTTCTGCCCACTCCTCTTGCATCAAAGAGTAAGCGCTCCTTGGGCCTGTGTCTTGGGTGCTTCCCAAACTGGGGCTCTTTGACTGCTCACGGACAGAAAGCCACTCTCTGAACCATGCGGACCGTGCCACCATTGCAACAGTCTCTTCCACAGGATTTGGAGACAATGAGCCGTCCAGTTTCTTGATCAAGGAAATCAGTGAAAACGGCTTTTTGCACGTCGGGCACCGAGCAGCTTCTGGCCGAGTGCTGGCCCAATGCACAATACAAGAGACTGCATATCATTAGACAAAATAAGCGACTATAGCCAAGCTGGGCGGCAAACTGGGACCACCAGACTGCGCTCGTTGTTTGAGCAAGAAGTTCATGAAGCCTTACCGCAGTATACGTGGTCACAGCCCACGATTGCACATCGATCTTGCTGAGCTGGCTCGTCCAGACAAATGGCACATGTGCAGTCCTCGCCCCCGCTTTCACCACCGTTCCCCTCTACTGCCTTAGTGGATAAATCCACTTCGTTCCTCAACTGCATCCTGTCTCGAATTCGAGTGCAAGTCGCGTGTGCGCAGCGCGTATGCCGAACAGTTCCGTCAGGTCAACACCGATAAGGACATGCACTACTTGCGCAATGGAAGCTGATAGCTTGTACCTCTACGATTTGCATCTGATCCAGACGGTCGGCCACGCGGCCGATCACGTCGGACATGAGCTCTCGCACTTCCTCCATTGTTGCTTCCCTTTGCGTGCCGCTGGTTGTTCGATGCCCGCAGGCACAAAGTGAGAAACTAACTTATCATCCTTGCTGTACTACCAACGCCTCAGGGAAAGCGAAGGTGGCGAGGTAGGGAATGTGTGGGCCAAAAGTAGTGACCCGACGATGATTAGACGAGCGCCAGAATGCAGATCTGGCAGCTCTATCGCAGTGGAGACGACTCACAAAATCCACGCCGATACAATCTGCTTTGGTGGCTTTGAGTCACTTGCCGGGACAACTCGACGCCCCGGTGGAATATAACAGATGACTCGTCACAGTGCCACACCTGCAGGAATGGCCGGTACTATCATGCAATCCCCCATCGCTCTACTGTTATATCCTCACTCTTTCTTGCCGGTCAATGAGCATGCCCGGGCGTCGGCCGTGAGTGGCACTTGCCTCGCGCAACTGCGGTTCACCTGCACCAGGTAAAAACCGCATTATTTCGTGCGCGTCGATCCGCACCGCGAGGCATGCCGAGGCAGGGCACGCTGCGCCGAGTCCTCGCGAGGTGCACTGTTTGGTCAGACACCATATCTCGAGATAGCCACGAGTAGGCTGGACGAGCAGGCAGCTGTTTCTCATACCGGACGCCCGCATCCATTCGCGAACTAGCCGACGCAAACACTACCTGGCTCTTGTGTTGCTCTCGTGTTTGTGACAGCAGCACCGGCAATAGCCTTGAACTTCGTCTTGCTTGGCGACGCTGGTGATAGGAAGCTGTGTAGCCAATTGCGGTTAGCCTGCACTGCTCGAGTAAAGCTGTAAACACAATCACAGTGTTTTCTAAGATCACATGACAGAAGGAGCGTTACATGCTTCCGAAGCCTCATGTCAGACTTTTCAAATCCCAAGCGAAGGCCATACGTTAGGCAACAGCCTACGTTACATGCTGAATAAAAAGTATGGCTGCCAATTTCAGCTGCCTGTCCTTATTCGATGCCACATCATCACCACTGCCAGCGCTGTGTAATCATCAACAGGTCTGAACACCACATTGACGAATTCTCAACTGGTGCAGCCCAGATGTGGCGCTGGCGGCATGCTCGAGACCTCATCCGTCCAATGACTTCATCAATGTCCGAATTCAGACGACCGGTCAGATCACAGCTGTCGAAGCTTTGGGGACAGCATGTGACAATCTAGCTCGTGTATGCGACCACATCGAAACATCATTCACAGCAGCATTAGAGCAGTATCAGCCTCCGCGTGCGGACACCACTCAACAAGACTCAGAGATGAAATACAGCTAGATAATCATGACTCTTCATGTCCTGGCTGCTATGCTTCGGAGCTCATGCTTGTGTCAGACCTAGCACCAAGTTGGTGACCACAACATCTTCCAAAGATGTCAGCAAGGCATACGTAACGTGCAAGGGTAGTCAACAGCGAACTCAACATGTATGTCATCCACAATCCTGCCATCCCGTTATCATAGGTTTGATGTCCGAAGTAGCCAAACTGGATAAGATGGCGCACTCAGGTACTGCTGCACTGCTGTATCGCTCGGCCCACACGCTGGACGCTATTGCACATTCAATTTTCACAGCTCAGCGGCATGCCTTACCATGATGAATGCTAGTTCTGTAAGGTCGATTCGATGGATGCGAGATGGGCGCAGGCACCTAATCGTGCTGATCGTTCAGTGCATACACTCATGGATGCTGTACACTTTATTCGCTCGTTTCGAGTGTCACAGTGTCCATGATTTGCATCCTACGTATACCGCCATAGCCACATGACCAATTCATCATGTTTGCCCGATCGTAATTCAGTGATGGGGGAAGCAGCGAGTCGTACGTCCAACGGGTACAAGTGAAAGAGATCTGGCATGGTCACGTATATGTTGACTTACGCTAAGCTATAGTGTCAGATACTGATTAGGGGGCCAAAAACAAAACTACAGAACGAGCATCACGCCAAACCCAACCCGACAATGGCCATAACACCCCTACACAGGGGCTGAAGAACGTACATCCACATCGTCGAGGGCAGCAGACAACACATCCGCAGGCATGACCAGCGAGCACAACTTCGGCGACCAAGCACTCATGGGGCCAGTTCGGCAGCCACAGTCCCGCACCAATAGTAGAGAGGGGAGCAGCAGTTCCCGCCACACAGACCCCTTAGACGTTGCAAAGGCTGCAGACTTCACAGGTAAAACAGGGAGGCGGGGTGACATATACAGGCAGGCCAAGGAGGAGGGGCCCAGTAAGGACAGTGTACGGCGTCTCAGTGACATCGCAGGTAGGCTTGTCCGGGAAAGCCCGGCCAATGACTGTACATACAACCACATCATCTGCAATCACACACAGCATGTCAGACCGGAGACACTCAATCCCACGCAAGTTCACCGCAGACCTACCACTGGGTGCACAGTCCACCTGCCAGTGTCATGCGGAAGGCAAGGCACAGGCGGAAGCTTACCCTGAGGCCACCGCCAAGGGGCCCATTTGATGGCAGTAGCAGAAGCGGGAAGACCACGACTGTGCTGCTATCGCTCCCAGGAGGTAGTGCCGGCACGGACATCTGCATGCTCAAGGCGATTTGCATTGGCATCACCGGCGCCGCCCCCAGGGGCTGCAGCATGCGGGTCAGCCTGGGATGCAACGCGGTCGGACGCAAGATTGGATGAGGCGCTAGCACGTCTCAGTGATGCATCCCGCATGTGCATGGGCGCCCACACTGCTGAGCCCATATAGTCAGGGGAAAGGCTGGCAGGAAGCCGGGCAGTGAACACCGCACAGACGGGGTTATGCGTGCCCAGGGCAGTACTCGCAGCATCACCAACGCAATTGCCAACGGCCTTCTCGTGCAGGTGCAACTCGGCAATGATTGGCAGTCAAGTCTGTAGGGAGGACCGTGTCCGAAACGGTGAACACTTCCACCGACATAGGAGAGGACTTGCATGGACTGATGGCGGCCACTAGTTGGCAGCTGGAAAGGACACATGGAATCATCGCGTTACTGGTCAGAGTCACAGGTCACACGTGCATGCATCACTACAGCAAAGCCACACAATTATTGTTTCTGGATTGATCTCGAGCGCTCTTTGACTGTGCATAGCATGTGCGTTGAACGTCCTTCACCCGGCCATGCCACTGCGATTACTCTTTCTGCAGTGTGCACATCAGCACCCCAACTACGCACGACCGATACGACAATCCATCTGGAAAGAACCACAGCCAAGAGACTGCCAAAACCTGTACTTATCGTGGGATAACTTGAGCTATAGCTGCCTGCGGCACTGAAAGCTGTAAACAAAGAGCGGGCAAATGTGGCCCATGGAATTACAAATTGATGCATTACAAACTGATATCTCTTGCAAGTAGGATATACTTGACATGCTGCACACCGAGCTTCTGCGATACTTGCTGCTCTGTATGCTGCGTGAAGTATTTCCAGTCATGCAGCGGTATGCAAACAACATTCCATCCACGTTTACGCAGCTGTTCATTCCGGCAGAGAGTGCGCCGATTAAGCTCATGCGGACTCTTGTTCAGCCAGAAGTGGTGGTGCCCATCACATTCAATCGCAACTCGTGTACCATCCTGGCGGACAATTGCAATGTCAATCGAAAATTCTTGATCATCATACTCCAAGTAAGCGTCTTCCGCAACTTCTTTCACAGCTTTGAAGACTTGCCGCTGAAACTGACTGATGAAAGGATTCTGCAACACATGCCCAGACATAGCAACTAAATGCAGCGTTACACAGAGATAAACGCAAGATCCCGGCAGCGAGGGCAACAGCAGGCAGCCTGACCAGAACCCCGCAAGCAGGCATTAACAAGCAGCAACAGTCCCAAGCGCAAAGCCACAACGAACCGACACAACCGCACACCCTCACCCTCACATCCACACACGCGCAATCCTCCGCACTCCACCCCCGCGCTAACCAGCCTCCCTAAATATAGTGCATGAGACACACACAGCATATGTTGTGCTGTGGTGTGTCATGCATCATGCACAGCTGACACTGCCAGCATTGGTATCAGTGCACACAGCATCTTGTGGTGATCGTGCTGATAGTGTTCTGAAGAAACTTGTGGACGCACCTGACGTTTCGAATCGAGAGCTTGCTGCATGGCGACGGGAAAGGATATATCCCGATCATAAAGCCTCCACAAACTTTGAACCTCTCGTAACTTGCCTGCCACAAAGACATCTTCATAATGCTGTGCCTTGAGATAGGCTTGGACACGGTCAAGAACAACCGCCTCAAAGTCAGGCTGCACGTCGTTGACCTGAGCAAAACTATGCCATGCAAGCAGTAGTTGATACGGTGTGAAGTCCGCGGCATGGGCTCGGATCATCTGTGCCAAGGGGCAGACTAGCGTTGAGTGCATATGCATGTCCTGGTCCAGAAGACGCAGAAACAGCTTTGCTGCCTGCACACGTCTTGTTCATGACAACAAATCAGCCAGAATGGCTATTGGCAGACGCCCTCGTTGTGTTATGTCACCTCCTGATAACACCTCTGGGACACTGGCAGACAGATCTGAGCCATGCCGCCACCAAGAATAGAAAGACAGCTCACCTCCACATTATCATCGCGCAGTGCTTGCAATGTCTGACTAAAGATGACTTGTTGGGCATCGTCACTAGGCATGTACTGCATGCGCAGCGCGCTCGCTGTGCTGTCCAACAACTGCAAGACATTGGAATGCAGATACTCTGCTTGCTCCACAGCCAGCAAGAAGAAGTGGTCGTGAATGCGGTAATCCTTCACATCCCACACCCAAAGATACCGAAGAAGTTCACCCGCGTGCACCACATCCTTGCTTGCAAGCACCACAGACGTCGCACCAATCACAAGCTGTTCACTGTGTTGGCGCATGCCGAGCACACGGAGACCCCTCAGCATTCTCAGCAAGTGCCGGGTCTCGCCCCCTGCTTGCTGCAGGTCCCAACTCATCAATGCGGACCGACCTTGCATGCATTTTGTAGCCTCTGCTGCCAAGGTTGCACATGCCTTTGCAGCTTTCACGGTGCATCTTGTGGCCATGCGTGATTTGCTCAAGGGAACCAAGTCCAAAAACTCGGCAGTCTGAGCTGTTGCAAGGATCGCCGTGGCCAGACGCTGTTCAGACAGCTTGCATGTGGGTTGAGTACTGGCAGCAGGGATCTGTCTTGACAATGCTTTGACGATGTGTAACAACCATTTTAGACTTACACCTGCGCCCTCCCGCACTTGAGCGGCCGTGACGCCTGGATGATTTTGACTCCGCTGAAGCAGAGTTGCCAAAACTTCAAAGACGCTGAGGAAGGAGCAAAGACGAGACGCTTCGGGTGGCCGTGCATGGTATGAATCAATCTGGTCTGCATATGCTAGCGAGTTGTCATTGGTGGTTTGGGAAGCAAGCTGTGCCTTCAGGTTGCTCCCTGTGCATCCTGGCAGACGGGCTCGCCAACGTATGAAACACGTGCGTCCCCAGCTTGCATGTGGAAAAGCTCACGACACCGCACACCATTATGCGCAGGGACCTCCCATCTAGGGGGGCACGGATGTACAAGTTCAAGCATACTGCAGGAGTGCAGCTGCATGACTTTCGTTGAGCAGAGTGCCGGACAGCCACCTGTGCGCCCGTTGAAGGGCAGTGCCATCACCTCAGCTGTGGCTGGTGCCAAACCCATATGTGTCGAGGGACCTGCCTTGAGATCATCCACTTGAGTTGTCAATGTGAACGCCGCCAAACGCATGAGAGGAAAGTCATAGACCCATGCCTTGCAAGCAGCTTGCAACACTAGTGCCTGGTTGGAAAGTTGCAAGCGGTGCGGCTGCAGCGCAAAATCTCATCTGTTGCGACACGGATGTAATGGTTACTTGCTTCGATCTTGCAAAATCAATGCTGACAAATGGCTGTATTGCTGTCAAAGACGAAAACAATACATCGGCATGAAGCCTTTCCTGTATGTCACCTGCAAAGCACTTGGACACCGCACCGCATCAATGCTCATAAACGACTTGACCACATATCTGACAACATCTTCATCGAGCTGCGTTCTGCTGTTGTCGCATCTAATGACCTTCAGTATCTCGGCTGGCGACGTGTCGAGTCCATGTGACTTATGGCAGCGCATCACATGGTGTAGCACGCTCTTTGGCAACGCTCTGTGTCTGAGCATGAGAGCAACAACCTGCATTGATTCGGAGCCTGACTCCTCAGCTGCACGGGCCGCATTCCTGCCATTCACATGTGGCCATTTCTCCAGTAGCTTATTGATACCCTTTGCCAGCTCCGGCATCAGCGATATATCTGCCTCCCACAAACCTTGTAAAAGCATGATCACCTACATAGTGAGGCAATCGCTCATGCACAGGATGGTCCAGGGACTGCCTGCATATGCGCTAGCAAGGTTGTGGCTGTGCAGATGGTTCCTGCTAGGTGGAGGATGAGGCAAGAGCATCAGTGTGCCGTCCAAAAAAGGTA
Source organism: Ulva mutabilis (assembly GCA_900538255.1). Classification (NCBI taxonomy): domain Eukaryota; kingdom Viridiplantae; phylum Chlorophyta; class Ulvophyceae; order Ulvales; family Ulvaceae; genus Ulva; species Ulva mutabilis. Next base: position 125,169 of record UNSF01000038.1, on the reverse strand, counting down.
CTCACAGTTACAGCTGCAAACATATGGAACATGTCCCTACCTGGCGCGCTGGCTTGCCTTGCAATGTGAAAGACATCACATCTAGAGTTGCTACAGGAATTCGAGCAGATTGCAAGCATGAAGGGTAATTGGGAGATGCAGGTTGTTGGCATGCCGCATGGCAGATCATTGCCAGCAACACATGCATCATGCAAATCCGCTTCAGACCAAAAACTAAAGCTGCAGAATCGCACTGGTAGCAAACCTTCATTTGATCTAGTGTTGAGTTGGTGTCTCAGCTTATTTTGTAGCTCATCGGCCAAAATGATATCCCGGTGGCCTAAGTTTGACAGTCCACAGAAGCACCTCGTTATGTGCTGAACAGTTTCAGCGGTGGCTGAAGGAACTGCCAGTCGAAGGCAGGCTGCCAAGTCCGTCAGGCTTGCTTGGGAGTTTTGACTGCTCTGTGACTCGCCCGGCTGAGGACTGAACACGTCGCTCCACTCCTTGGATAGGCGTGCAATAAACGCAACTCGCAGGGATGCATCAAGGGTTTGCTTTACGTCAGGCCGCAGAGCGACAGCTCGCAAAGATGGCATGGACATACGCTCGATGACAGTGTGACCGAAACAACTCCAGCACAGAGTTTGCTTCTCAGGAGGTAGAGTCTGAGAGATGACACCGCGTGTTCCGCGTATGGCAGCCAAGACATGCTCCGGCGATGCTTGAAAGTCAGTCTGCTTGTTGGTCATCCCTAGGGAATTAAGGACATTTTCTGTCACAAACTTGACTGTTTCATTGTCTGTAGCACAGCCACAGTATGTTCGGATTGTCAGGAGGAGAGTCGTAGGATCCAGATGTGCCAAGTTGCCCTCCACCTGCAACGATAGGAGCACAAATTACCGCAATGAGCTGCCACAATACACCAATCTAAATGCGACCCTGACAATTGTGTGCACTCACCCAACCAGAGGTGGCTAGCACCTCCACATAATCATCTGGTGTTGACACTCCATGACGAGGCAGAGAATGCACAGCCGACAACGCGGCCTCATGGCAAGAGTGAACCACCACATCAGCTGGGCTGCACCACCACATGATCACAGAAAGCCCACCATCAATATATGACGGAGCAGCTGATCGATCAAGACGTCTCTTGCAGCAATCTGGCTCATTGCCATTGTAGCAGGTGCTTTTAGATATTTAGCTACACAGCTATCGGCCGCATGTGCTGGCAGCCCCTTTTCGAACGCCTTCAGGAATGCACGCTGCCGCGCCCTCCACATAGAGACATCATCATTTTGCCTCCTGCCTCTGGACAAGACATGTTCTGCCTTCCTTAGGAACTGACTTTGGTAACGTTCAATGCAGAACTGTACAGCCGTGGCTCCCTGCATGGCATGTCCATGTATGGTTGCAGTTTCCCATCACCCCTCAGCGTAAAACTGAGAGTGCGCAACTGTATGGCCGTACGTTTGGTACTACTGGTCAACCTCCGCCGTATGTCACGAAGTTGCTGCTAGAAGTCCTACAGTACACTGATGCCAAAACATGCTTCGTGGCATCCATGTGCATGTGGGTCTGACCTGTATTGCAAGAGTGCTGCGACAGGCTGCGTGATGACATCTTGTGCACAATGGGAGGTGCCCATCCTCTAGCAATGACAATACCAATGATGCTGTTACTCGACAAGCACAGTGCAGGCACAAACCAATCGGTGGCCGCCACCTGGTCCAATACATCAGACCTGTTACATTGCAATTCGAATGGTGCAAGCTAAACAGAATTGGCACACCTTTCGCCATGACCACATGGCAGGGAAAATATGGCCAAGATGGCCATCATGTGCTGAGATGAGACCGTATTTGTATCGCTCATGACGCTTCTGCCAAGTGGCGCTATCGGCGCCTGCGTAGACCAGCGGCAACAACATGTGTTCAAAATGCAGAGCAACGAACGCATCCCTGGTCGCCCGCATGTGAGGATCTGGGTCTTGTGTGGTACCAGAGCAGCTAGGAAACAACCTGGTGTGCAGGTGTGCAACTCGCTGCAATGCTGCCTTTCGCTCGTCCCGGTCGTGAAGAAGATCAGCGTCAGCCACGCCAAACGGTGCTCTATGTGCTGGGTGCTGCACAATTTGTACGCATTCATTGGAGATTGGCAGTGCTGCTAAATGCCCATACTGGCGGAACGTTGCAAGGTAGGCATATGGCAGGGCAGGCCTGTTTCCCAATCCGAACTGCCCAACACAGCCTGAGGCAAGCATGCCAGCAACATGAACAGTGCCTGTGGACGGCTCATCCTTTGCCATTGCAGAGCCTTGCTCCTGTGACGCCAGCATGTTCAGTTTGCTGCCGGGAGGTGATAAAACTGCATGCTCTGCTGGCTCTGCTACTGCGTGGCACGCAGATACACACTCATAGTCCCCAAGCAGAGACCCGATTAGATCATCTGAAGAAGTGGGGCCCCACTGCGATTCACAGTTCGAAGGCCCCTTGAAGGCACCCCCAGAAATGGCATCTTGGTGAGATTGCAAGCGACACTTGCCTTGTCGGTGTCGTTCCGTCGTGATAGGTGCTCCGTTCTGCCACAGCCGTGGGGGAACCAGTGCATACATTCTCAGGCCCTGTGGATGCTCCAGCCCTTATAACAGGCGCAAATGCAGCAGTAATTGAGGTGGTTCCACGCTGCTTTGCATGCCAGTTCTGATGGCGACAGCTGCAGCAGCACCTGGTCCATTGAACCCGTTTCAGGTCAAACCGCGTCAGCGATGGCAAGCACACTCCTGTCCAACGATTGTACTGGTGAGAATGCCGTGCGAAAAAAAAAACGTGCGGTAGACTGTCGTTGTGGGGAGCTTGCGGATCGCAATGGCCTCAAAACCGCACCTGCGCTGATGGTCTTGACGGAGCTGGCGAGGCGATGGAATCGGAAGCTACGCATGCCGATCACGGCCATCCGTGAAAACAGCATCGTCAACGGACCATTTATTTACAAAGTTATAATCGCAAATATTGATCTAGGTCTCACGACCCCCACGTTGGGGGTCCAACTCCACCTGTGGTGCCCTGTCGATTGCCGCTTCATCTGCGTACGGAGACAATGAACAACACTGCCACTGTAGCATGTCTAGTTCACCAATGCACGATCGGATACATACAATTATTGACGCAATCACACTTCAACTAGATCGCACTGTTCCCACGGCAGCAGGCTGTCATGAAAACCGCGCGTTGTGTCACATCAGATCCTCGTCAACACAGCACACCCATCGCCACGAATGAGAACGCAAACGTATGCGTTGTTGAGTGACTGCAACCGCAAATGACAGCAGGGAAAGCCTATGGAATCGCATGGCAATGCTGCACTGTGCTGCATTGGCGCATAGTTGGACTTAGCGACGAGCGGTAGCATGGCGCGAGAGTAGCCACAAACGACGCCATAGGCGTGATCAATGGTGTTGACATGATTCTGACCCACAATTGAAGGATGAGTGGTGAAGCATGGTCCGCAGCCAGCGAGTTTGCCATGTCCAGGGTGCACTATCAGCCGGTGCCGCGGGCTGAGCTGCGCTTGGCGGGCATGAGTCTGGCCAGCATCACCAACGTTCCGCAAGCGCAGGGCGGATCGGATGTGACAGCGGCTGGCCTCTTCTCTCTATATCTTGATGCTTCCTCCCAAGGTCCGGCGTGCCAGCATCTAAATGATGCCTCATTCGTGATCACTCGTTGATATGCTGACCCACCGATCCTAACGCCAAGTGCATCATGCAAAACGTGCATAGATGCATGCAGGTGCTTCTACATCTGCCAGCTCAGGTCATGATCCTCAGCAGCACGATTTCTCAGCGTACTTGCGTCAGTCTCGCGCTTGGCATATGGTGATGGACAACGAGCCTGGCCATGAAGCATCACGCTCGTGCCCGCCAGCAGACACGGAGACACAGGCTACGCTCAGGTCGGTCAAGCGCTCAGTCCCGGCAATTTTTTTCAGTGAAGATTTTGATGTCCAGGACCCATCCACGTTTCACGCCGCATGTCCGATAGGTGATCATGGCGAAGGTGACTGCATCTTCTCTTTGCAAGGGCACCTGGATATGGTGCGCTGGATTCAACCTTGATGCGAGTGGGAACAGGAACAATGTCGCACTGTCTGCATCTCCAGTCCTAAGTTGTTGGCTGAAGCCTGGGTGTGCGTGGCTTTCCTGCACCGTCATTGCCGTATGCAACATCAACCTTTGGTGCTTTCGTGGTCTATCAAGCAGCAGTGGCAGCTAGATTAGCAATTGGGCTCCATTGACAACCTTGGACGGACACAAGTAATGTCCATGGCAGTCCCGAGCAGTCTGGTGCCTGTCACACCCTGCCATGCTGTGTACGAGGCCGCCCCCATGTGTGGTCACGCCACAGTCCCACACGCCCCATGGTGAGTGTACATGCACAGTGCAGGTGGAAAGTTCACTAGAAAGAGAGGTTGCCCGCCGGGCGCCAGAGCTTTTGGATGTCTCCATTGATGTAGGCAAGCTCGGGATAACATTGACAGGCCTACGAGACGACTTCAACAAAGTCAGAGAGTCGGTCCATGATCGGAAGCAGGAACTGGAGATGGAAAGCACTACAGTGAGCCGCCTCCGGCGCCGCAAGGAACACATGCAAGCCTTGGAACGGGTATGGATGGTTTTTTCTGTGTGTGAGCTGCACCTGGTTGCTTCTTGGTGGGACAATGGTCTTTTGCACATTCTGTTCCTGCATACTCAGTTGCCACGCACAGCCTGGTCGCTGATGCCTGATGGAATGGACGCCGCAGCGATGGCCCATGCCTGCAAGTGCTTGCAGAAATTGGCGGAGGTGATCGCAGTGCGCCAGGCTGTAACTTCATTGCGGGAACTACTTGATGTTTCAGAGTGGCTGAGTGCTGCCGAGGCTCTGGCACAAGCCCGCACAATGCACAGGACCTGCACAGGCGCAAAGAGCCTGTCATGTCTTGCTTCTGTGCCAGCGCAGCTTGATCAGCTGCAGGAGGAACTATGTGGCAGTGTCCTGAAAGCGGTTGGGGATGCTGCGGAGTTCAAGGGGATGGATGAAGTGACTCTGTCCTGCTGCCAAGAGCTACAGGTGCGATGGGCGAAAGCTCATTTATACATGGTAATGCGGGTCCACAACAGTGGGAATGAACTGCCTGTGCCATACATACTTTAGCCATGCGGCCGTACAAATGCATTCAATGCAGACATGGGCTCTTCCGGGCACAAGAGCCCATCGCCAGCTGCTGTTGCAATGGCAGTCGACATGTGCTGGTTGCATGCACTGCTTGCTGTCCAGTGGTTGCTGCTTGCCAGAGTTGGGGTGCTATGTACCACTGGCTCCTGCAGCGCGGTCTGCTTATGCTTATGCAGGAAGCGTCCTCGCTTGAGAACTTCACATTCCATGGGGATCTGACAGGGCACTTCACAAGCACCGCGTTGGGAGTTGGACTGCCACCCACCGCAGGCGCGGACGGAGCGCTCCCTGCAATATGGGAGCTGGAGCAAGCGGCGCTCTGGCCACCGTTCATGGCAGCTCACCGCAGCAGCCACCTGCACAAGAGCCTAGCGTCCTTCTCAGAGGCTGCTGTGGACGCAACAAAGGCGGCCATTGCATCCCACCTCTACGCATGCGTGCAAGCCCTGCTTAAAGGTGATCGCGGCGCTGGTGGGGCTGTGGCCCCCCCTGCAAGCGCCCCTGTGGAGGATCTCCTGCAGTGGCTGCGGCCGGCAGCATTCCTGGCCCTCTTGCAGAGCCTTGCCCTGCTGCTGCGTGTACTGCACTGGTTCTATGAGGGCTGCGGGGTCCTCATGGATGCAGCTCTGTCAGCCGTGCAAGTGTGCTCCATACCCCATGCAGTGTGTTGCATTGTGGTCACCTGGGGCGAAATCAACGGAGGCAGCCACCTGCTGTGCGTCTGAATGGCGCACATGCATATGCACCTCACTCTTGCACAGTGTTCTGTCAGGCGTGTCTGATCCGTAGCTGCTGGCGCAGCTGCTGGCACCGTGCGATGGTGTGGCATTCCGGCACCTCAGCCCACTATTTTGGGCGCATCAATCGTCACAAACCTGCACGTCTATGGCCTATATGGGAGCATGTGTGTCAGACTCAATCTCATCACTGCCGTCTTGGCCATGTCCACGTGCGAAGCCAGGTAGGCCTAGTCAAAGACAGTGCCCAGAGTCATAGCACCACCCTGATGCAGGCTGTCCCAGAGGATCGTGAGGCCAGCAGCAGGGCCAGCCGCCGTGTGCTGCAGCTGGTGCTGGACACGTTCCAGCGGCGCTGGGCGCGTCTCCTGGAAGTGATGTACGCAGCCGACCTGGAGGCGTACTCCGGGAGCAGTGGCGGTGAAGCCGCGCCCATCTCCCTCGCGGGGTTCCGGGAGGTCGCAGACATCTCCAGCGAGGTGGTGAAGCTGTGCGCGAGCGACGGCCGCCCCGCGACTGCGCTGGTCAGCATCCTGCAGGTCCTGGGCAAGCATCTGCTCAAGGTATGCCACACTTGCTTCACCAGCAAAGTGCATGCTGTACATGTTTCATGCGAGGTGAATAATTTGTCATGCAGCCTGGTTCTGCTCTATCTTGTGTGTCGGGCTGGCGGAGTGGCCTGAAGTATTGTAGAGCTGAACCATCGTAGAGCTCTGCTTGCGGCCCATGCATAGTATACCGGAGCAACAGAGATTCGATGGAGTGGCTGACGTTGGGCGTCTGCAGGGACATGCAAGCGGCTTGCAGCTGCAGCTGGAGCTTGTCCTCAAGTCTGAGCAGTGGTCGCCCTGCGCGGTGGACGTATCCGTCCAGAAGTTCTTGGATCGCTTGTTCGAGGCACAGCCAAATGGGGGAGCCACGCCCCCGGAGGACACGGGAGACAAGCACAGCAGCACATCCAACGGAGCTAGTAAGCACCAACCACCAGGCCCCACTGCAGAGCAGGACACGGCGGATGCTTCAAGTGATCATGTAGCAAAGTCTGCGACCCTAGCAACAGCACTGGACTCTGCTGTCAACTCAGAGCAAGCCGGTAGGCGGCTGCAGGGGCTGCCGGTGGGCGTTGACAGGCACCAGAGCGCAGGTGAGGCCATGGACACGGCGCTGCGTGTGGGTGACGCACGCTTTGTGGTCGTCGGCAGTGCAGGGCTGTTGCTGCAGCACATTGACGCGCTGCTGGCGTTCGGCTACACAAGTCTGGCGCTGCGGTATGAGATGGGGTCGCGCATCGCGGCGCTGGTGCGTGCGTTTGACACGAGCTCGCAGGAGCTGCTGCTGGGTGCGGCAGCAATTTCAAGCGCTGGGCTGCGGAGCATCACGGCGCGCCACATGGGAGTGTGCAGCCAGTGCCTGCTGCTGCTGGAGGTGGTGCTGCCCCGGCTGCGCTACATGGCTCTGCAGGGGCTGCCGGCGGCCCAGGTGGCGTCCCTAGCAACAATATACGAGTCTGTGGCAGAGGTGTGGCGCTTGAGTACCCTCGCTATATTCCATCAGACCGGTAGCAGGCATGTGCCGCCAAAAGGTGGGGCGCTGTATGCATGCAATGTCAAACTCGACTGCCTGATTGGTTTTTTGGGAGTGGTGAAGTCAGAAGACACAAATGATCAATGCACCTCGTCTGTATGTGTTGGCGTTGTTGTTTAGTGCCAGGCTGTGCAGCCATCAGGGCTAGATTTGGGGACCTGTGACCGCCTGCAACGCAGTGGTCCTTTTCTGATGAGGTTGTCTTGGTCAGGGGTTTGCTCTCTGTGGGGCCTCGGTGCTGACCACTGTGGCACTGTGCCTGCAGGGACTTGTGCAACACCGGCAGAAGATCCACACTAAGCTAGTTTTCATCATGCGTGAGCGCCTGTCACAGTCAATGAAATCCCTGCATGCGACAGCTGCTGCATGGGCTGAGTACAAAGAGCCCGAAGGCCCCAGTGCTGCTGAAGCTGCGATCGGCGCCGCAGGGGCAACAGCTCACCAAAAGAGGCCAAAAGCTATTGCAAAGATGGTTTCTCAGCTAGCGAAGCAAGTCACAGCCTTGAACGAGGCCATATCTCCCGTGATGTCCCCTGCACAGCTCGTGGACGTCGGTATCCGCATCCGGCGAATGTACAGCGAATCTTTGACCAGGTATTCAATATGTCACGATTTGTTGTATTGAACTAAGACTGTACATTGACCAACTGACCCTCGGCAACATAAAACATTAATTCCCAGCATTGAGCAAATTGACAGGGGCCACAGCCACAGCCAAATGTATGAGCTTGAGCGTGTGTTGTTCCCTGTGCAGGGCATTGAGAAGCTTGCCACCCGGTGGCAAGAATTGGCTGCTAGCTGCTGAGCATGATGTCAGTCTGCTGATGCATGCTCTGCAGCTGATGCCCGCGTCAACGCCTTACCACGGGCTCGACGCTTTTGTGGAGTACCTGCATCAAATACATGAGCGTATCCGGGAGATTGATGAAGGAACTGCAAATGTTGTCGACGAGGACCCTGCGAGCACAGCAGAAACTGATCCCCAACCTGCCACAGTCACAGAAGAAACTGAGCCGATTCCTCCTGCTGGACTTGAGGCTAGTGACGCTCCAGAAGCAGAAGAGCCTGGCTTGACCGATTCCAATGGCGTGGCCCCAGTACAGCCTGATAAATCACACATGGCAGAGCCACCTCCTGCGCTGCAGGGCACTGGCATAGCAGAGGCAAACAAAGAGCCTTTTGAGCGGGATGATAGTCTGGAAGATGTGCTGGAGATGGATTCAGAATTGGAAGCTGTGGGAGATAGGGTCGGTGGGTGTGGGGATGAGCCTCTGACAGCACCGCCAGGAGAACACAGCTCTGCTGCACACACGCAATTCGAGGAGAGCAACGACCATCAGTTCTCTGGTTAAAGAGGCACTGGGGGCCCAGAAAATCCCGGCCTAGAACAGTGGTCTGGGTTGTCGACTGAGAAATTCCTCGCAAATAAGTATTTAATTGTAACACCGACTCAGTTTAACGATAGATAGCTATAGATAGCTATCTCCTAAAACAGACAAGTTGCCTGAGTGTCGTTGAGCGACACGCTTCTGGCAAACCAAATGGCTTTGCATTTGCTGCTGCGTGCTGCCATCACGTTGCTAATGTGAATGCATGTCTTCACTGAAGGGCACACAATGCTGTGCCGGCTTCTGCCAAGGTGGCTGATACAGGGCATCACTGCCACAGGGTATCAGTGAAACATGACAGAACATTATTACTTCCCTCTGCTGCCACGGTGACTGCTTGTCCATGGGAAGATATGCCTGGAACGTAAGCATGGGCCTACAATTCACATGAAATGACTGGCCTGATGCTCTAACAGCTGTCACTCCCTAGGGCGGCGGGCGTGAGATTGGCTTGGTGATGATTTGCGGCGCCGCAGCTGTGGACCAGTACTCTAGCCTAGGCCTACCAGCGCACAGGATTATAAGCCTCTCATCGTCTTGCTTGGAATCTTGCTCACTCGCATCTATGACTTCGACCACACACTGCTTCGTCAACCGCTGCTTCGTCAGCCGCTGGGCTTCTACCCTTGACTGAAATTGCGGATTATAGGCCTTGCCGGAACCGGTGCAGGAGGCAGATACAGTCACCAGTGTGGCAGAGCAGGAGGAAACCGAAGATGAGGTGGTCTCACCTGGGGCTGCTTGCACTTACCCTCGTGTTGCTGCTCCTTGTCCGCCTGAAGGAGATGGTGGGTGGGTGTGGTTCACTGCTTTACAGTCCTTGTCTGTGAATGACAGTTTGAAATGCAGAAGTAGAACACAACGTAGGCAACAGCAGCGAATTCAAGGTACGCCTAGCAGTTAAGACGTTGTTGCACAGTCTGCTGCGAGTAGTCGCATGCACTGCCTGGGCCCTGGGCACGAGTGCTGCACACATGTTGAGTGCTCAGACACCCCTGTCACCACCCGCATGGCGCCATGGCCCCCAACTGCGATCCACCGCACAATCTGTTGCGTCATCAAAGGCAAGTCACACCTGTGCTTGATACTTCGGGTCCCCTGCTCCCGACGCCAGCCAGAACAACAGAGTCGAAAGTCAAGGCCGTAAAAAAAGGTCAGTTGGAGATGGCGTGGTTCTTCGGCATTATTACAATGTGTCAGACAATCAGCCCCCGATGCCACATGTCCACAATGCAAGATGCACTCCCACCCGCCCCCCCACAGGTCCAGACGCCGGCATGCTCCCACACTGCAACACTACATTCCAATTCGTGACGGTACCCCGCTCACATAGCTCATGCTGCCAGTGCGTCTGCAGCTGTGCGCCACCTCATCCCCAAGTATTCAATACCTACCCTTCCAGCCCTTGCGCCTGCACGCCTCTGGCCAGTCGACCACTACTGGCAGCATCTCAGACACCACTCACACAGCGCACACCGAGCCTGAACATCAATCTCCGGACCCAGCGGCGCTGCAACGCACGCCCAGCGCTATGCCGCAGAAACTTCCCCCAGTGCAGCTCTCAGCGCCTGAGCAATGTATTGGTGTGCAGCAGCGGTGACGACTGCGGTAAACGCCCATGGGCACCCGTGTCTGTGCTTGCATCCTGCACGCCGTCCCCCGACGGGTCCACGGACACCATCTTGATGCAGTAGTCCCCAGAAATCTTCTCAACGCAGATGGCAAGGTCTCCTGGCCCCAGCAGCCTGCGCGACGTCGCAGCCTGCACCGCGTCCCGCAGCACCTGCTCGCCGTCCGGCGACGGTGCGGCGAGCATCGGCACGAGGCCGCGAGTGAGCAGGCACTGTCGCGCAACGTGCCGCCCAACGATCTTCCACGAGAGGTTCTCATTCACAAGACGCGGGATGACGAGGGTCAGGATTGGGACGGACGGCCGGTACTTGGCGACCAGCGCCGATGTGAGCCCGGTGTCGGTGAACACGATGATGAGCTTCGCGCCGGCCTTCTCGGCGGCGCGCACGGACGACGACGCGAGCGCCTCGAGCTTTGCAAGGAAGGACATGTGGTGCTTCCCAGAGTCCTCGGAAAGTCCGCCCAAGGCTGCACGCGAGCAGACCAGCAGTTACAAACATGAGCGAGCTCCGTGGAGCGAGCTCTGTGGTGTAGTATGGGTGGCGGCCTGACATGCACATGGGGTCGCCGCAGCACAGCAGGCGCTCACAACAGTCAGGAACAGATGTGAAGCGACAGCACGTGAGCCGCTGCCCCAGAAAGCAGCCCAACATACCACTGAGCAGGGGGGGGGATGCCTGTGGGGATTTGGAAAAGATTAATGCCCAAAAGACACCTGGGGAGTGGGGGCTCAGTTTAAGATTGGGAGCGCACTGCTTTGAGAGGAAGCTAGGTTGGCGGAGGACGGCGCGGTGCGTGTCATCGCCCTGAGTGACGTGGAGAGGTTTGCATGGCTCGCAGACGCCGCCAGGTTTGCTGCGGCGGCCGCACTGCTGTTGTGCCTGCCGCTCGATACGCCTCCGAGCGCGCCAAAGTGGCTGCCTCCGTGCCCGCTGCCCTCCGGTGTTTCGGGCGTATCAGGGTCCGGCCCCCCCGGCACCGCAATACCCCCCTCCTGTGCCTTGACAGCCTCACTCATCAGGTACTCAAAGTGGGACGCGTGGTCAAACTCGACCTCCGCGGCATGGCAGCATGATACGACGGTCTTGATCGCGTTAACAGGGTTGATGCCGCGCAGTGTCTCGGCACCCAGCATGAGGCAGTCGGCGCCGTCAAGAACCGCATTCGCGACATCAGTCGCCTCGGCGCGCGTCGGCCGGGGGGCCGAGACCATCGTGTCGACAATGCGTGTCACGATGCACGGCTTGCCGACGAGGTTGCAGCTCGTGGTCACGTTCTTCTGGATGACGGTCACCTTCTCTGGCAGGCAGTCAAGGCCGAGGTTGCCCCGGGACAGCATGATGCCGTCGGCTGAGTTGAGGATGCCGCGGAAGTTGGCGAGGGACTGCTTTGCGTCGAGTTTTGCGATGATGCGGCATGCGTCGAGCCCGATAGAGTTGAGGAACTTGCGCGCCTCCGCCACATCCTCAGTGGAGCGAGTGTACGACAGGGAGAGAAAGTCAAAGTCGAATTCGGCAGCGAGGGCACGCAGGGAGTCGGTGTCGAGCTGCGAGAAGAGCGGCTGCTCGTTGGCCTTGTTAGAGATGCCCTTCGTGGAGCGCTCCATGTGGTAGACGGTGAGCAGGCCGTCCAGCTTGGCGGCATCATTGTGTGCGATGCACTTGATGTCGGTGCCGCTCCTGCTCTGGACCTCAAGGTAGAGGGAGGCGGCATCGGCACCAGTTACGAGGTAGCGGCCGATGTAGAGCTGGTCTCCCTGCTGCACCATATCTGCAGGCATGTGCCGCGTTAGTCACTGCGCGCTGCCTCAGTGATTGCCTGTGCATGAGGGGCAGGACATGGCACTGGTATACCCGATATTTACTCAGGTACCAGAAAGATCCGCAGGTTATAAGCGGCTGTCATCAGCCCCACTTGCCGCAGATGAAATATTGTGCGGGGCCTGTGGGGGTGTGGAGAGCGATTGGGTGCTGTCGTGGGCAGGTGTGCATGCAGCCTGTGGAGATCGCACCCGGGAGCTTCTCATAGTTTACAGGGAAGATGGTGTCGGTCTGCACTGCGTTTGGATTTGTCGTGAGAGTGATGATGTCGCCCTTGCCAATGGTAACGCTGCTGCCATGCTTGGGCCAGCCATCCTCACCAATCTCGTACTCACGGCGGATGAAGATCTCGCGGCCCAACGTATCCACCATGACGGCACACAGGCGACGTGTCTTCAGCATCGCCTTTGCTAGGTTGCGCAAGGACTGCTGGTGAAATTGCAGGGATCCCCACTGCATGCATTGCGATTGTTTTCGGTAGCATCACAGCTGCCAATCGAGCTGCTTCGGTTGAAGCTCCGCTGGGTAAAATGTTGAAATAAAACTAAATCTGGGACGGATAGCATTTGATAGTGGATGGCTGTCGCACCGTCAAGTCAACGCGGGCACAAGTGCCGCCATTCTCGATCAGCTCGGCCAGCGTATCGACGTCCTGGCATGCTGGGCCAATGGTGAAGATGACTGCAGGTATACGCAAAGCTTACATATGTTGCACGGTGGGAGACGGAGATGTGGTGGGACAGACAGAAATGGGACAGACTGAGCGCCAGCGAAGGACCGCAGCAACCATGCAGGCGGTGTTACAATGTCGTCCCTGACATGAGCGCCATAGCAAAAGCCTATACACAATCTACGTCTATACAGGATAATTTCACGTATGGCAAACATGATCGATGATTTGTGAAGCTCCATCGTGGTTCAGCACAGAGACGCCACTGAACGACAAACGGCGTCCAATCATGACGGGAGCGAGTGAGGAAAACCGGGCGACGGCACGCTGGCGATTGCTATGCGAGCTGTCACTGCTTCAGAAATACACAATTGTCATGCTGTGTGCTGAAGTGTCCATCTTTCGGATCTCCGGTGTGTGTGCTTTACCATCAATCTTGAGGGCAAGCATGATGCAGCCAGCCCGCAAACGGGTCGAAAGCATTCGCATGGCCAATTTCGAGAGCAGGCTTGTTGTGTGCACACCTTTTGTTGCAGACGGTGCAGACTGAGTGTCCAACGGTTCTAAGATGCTGCTGAGCGCTTTGCCTCTGCCGGCAAGCGACACTTTGGCCTTTGGGCCAGAGCCTTTGGCACCTGGCATCAGTCAGTTAAAATGCAGCTGATTGTCTCAACGACTGTGGCTGATTGCCGAAACTGTGCCTTGGCAGCGTTCACGGTATACGCGATAAGCACGGCAGACACACAAGAGATATGACCGTTTGACGAGACAGACACACATCGCTTTGCTTGCGGGCCAATGACAGCTATGTGGGAGCCGTGCACAAAATTTCTTTATACACGCAACGTTGTCTGCACCTGGCGTGTACCGGTGTCGTGGTGCATATGGCTGTGCACGCCACATGCAATGGGCATGCACCGCGCGTGCGCCAACGCGCTCGCGACGGAATGCGTCGCACTTGCACCAGCGCCGACGTCCTCGTAAAGCTGCAAGTATACCAAAACAGACAGCCTTTGTATACAACTTTGCTTGATCTTTCACTCGTGCAGGATTCAAAGGGCACGAGATGCAACCCACACGTATCTCGAGATACAGCGCCTTTTACTGGAGTCCAGGACATGGCCATGTCAGCCTGTAAATGCCTGCAGACGACTGACTGCACGCAATTGTTAGAGTAAATTGTCAACCAACAATGATACCTGCCTTGAAGGCCCCGGCTTCGATACAAAGCAACTGACTTGGGCGCAGGACCGCAGTGCACACAGATGACGCCAATATTACTGCGTTCAACTTCGAGTAATCATAAGGGATACTTTGAAGGTCCCTGTGTGGCACGCAAATTTGAGGCCGCGTGGAAGCACGTGAATGACATTGGAGCGGTGTATGGCGCGATTTGTTGCGTGTGAGTGGGCTGCACACAGCACATTGAAATCCACATCGTATGCCTGCCTTTGTTGCGGTTCGTGCATGTTGACAGCATATACACGATCGTTAGGCCGCTCACGCCACCGACACTGGGGGAGCAGGTGCAGCTACTCCCTTTGCTCCACTTTTGCCTGCACCATCCAGCATGATCTGAACAATGCTGTTGCACCAGCATGAAGAGAAACATGATGGTTTAACCAGCATAATATCAATAGTCACAACCTTCCACGTCCGCACTGGTTTGAGACAGGGTAAGGGAGCACAGCCAGTTGCTTGGGGTGACACATGTAGTAAAACGGGCGAACCTTCGAGCGCAGCTGGGGCAGTCTGCGGCCGGCAAGGCGACGAGTTGGGAATGTTGCCGCCTGTCACAAAGTTTGGTATGTCGTACAGCGCCAGCACACAGGCGTAGGACGGCACCATGGCTAAATTCAGCAGTGTCTGCCGTGCATGCCAGCGAGGAAGGTCCTGCTTGCAATCAAGGAGGTGAGCTATGTAGCGAGGGGCTCCAGCACTCATGATCTGTGTTTTGTTGTCCTCATCCAAAGACAGCATCCGCAGGCACCCAGCTGCATATGTCTGCGCATCCAGCATTCCTGCAGGCTATGGTCATTGGAATTGCACAACACCACAGCATTAAGATACCAAACACGCAGTTGTGGCCCATACTGTTGAGCAATGATGCCATGGCTCGGTTCTGGCATCTGGGCTGCAACAAGCTGCTCGACCTTTATAAGGTTTACTCACCTGGTTCCAACTTCCCTTTCTTTTTCTTACCCTTGGACTTTGCCTTGCCTTTCTTTTTACCTGGTGGAGGTGGTACGTAGTCTGGGTGAGTGCGGTCCTCAATTGGTCCGTCTGCTGACGCACAAAGCTGCACAAGCCAGGTAATAGCACCTGCCTGGACGACCAGTCTGCAATTTTCTAGCACACGCTCGCGTTCTGCCTCATCGAGCATTGCCTGCTCCCACAGGAGCTCATGGCCATCCTCCTGCATGTTTGGCATCTATTGCCTGCTTGTTGCCCATGGATTAGCCCTGAATAGCATCTCACTCCAAGGGGCATACTGAAGAGGAGCAATTATGGGAGGCTGAGTAGGGATTGCGACGCTCCATTGGCATTGGGCAGGGGTGAGCAGAGTGTAATTGGCGCACACCGCCAGTATGTTGCCATCTGGTTGGGGTGGGCTGGATTGTCCATGACGACGGCTTGCGAGGCGATTGTTAGGTACCATGAAGTGCCACAAGTTGCCAGCGGCAGCCGCACGATGTTCCAGGCTGACGTATGGATTTGACAGTATTCTGACCATGACAAAGACCCCGCCATGCTCAGCAAATCGCGCTGACATCTCCGGTCCAATCGTTTTGAACATATGGAGAACAGTGCATGCACAATAAGCAGCAGAAAGCGGAGGGCCATTGTTGCGGGCGACAGAGAGCAGGGCCGGCAAACCGCCACAAGCCAACAGGCTGCGCTGCACAGCCTCAGCTGCGTCCGCATCCTGAGGCGTGCAAGGCTCCGCCTCTGTACCAGAAGCTGCAACAAGGCATGACAAGGCATGCATGGCGTCAATCCCTGCCCCTCTGGAACCATGGGTACCAACGAATTTTCGAATGACGCATGCATCAATCAGAGGTCTCAAATCCCAGTCCTTCACGGCCCGCAGGACTCTTGGCCTGGAATCTGGGGCACATGACAAACCACACAGCAGCTTACAGGAAGCTGCAACCAGGCTGACCGAGGGGGACATCAAGGCTTTGTGAGTGCTCGTCATGACCGCCGGCTTGCAGCCAAGGATCGTTTCCCTCTCTGTTTCTGCATCCTGACAGAACAGGGCCAGGAGTCCAGCAGCTGGAGTGGCAACCACCTGATCAGCCGATGCAAGGTGTTTCGCGGAGATTTCCAAAACCTCCGCCTTCAACGCCTCACCGCGTTTGGCCTTGGTCTTCTTGTCACTAGGATACAGAAGCTTCCAAAGGAGGAGACCAGCCTGTCATGCAACGCTGTGATCATGTCTGTTTTCGAGTAGCAAGCCTTTCAACGAGTACTCCGCGCTGCTCGAAGGGCTGTCCCAACACACCTGCTCTCTGGTGACCACGTTGATGGGGGATGTTTTGTCACCCTTATCTCCCTTGTCACTTGTTCCTCTGAAAGCCTCAAGCAGCCCGGCTGGATCTTGTGAAAGAGCAAAGAGTTCGTCGGACATCCATGATGGTTTCCCACCCTTTTTCCCCTTGGATTTCTTTTTGGGCATCTCACCCCAGCCAGCTTGTCAGGTCAAGTCAACATCGGCATCAGGACAACATGCACAGCTCGCCACTCCGCGTCCACATTTCTAACAGATATGCGACAGCTTCGCGCATGTCTACCGGCGCGCCAAGCCAGGCCGTGACATCAGCAGCCTGCGGCGACGCTCTGATGTACACGACGGTGACTCTTGCATCCGTACAAACATGTTCGCAACATTATGCAATTGCATGCAACCACAGTGATGCCTGGATGTGTCTGTTTTCACTTGTCGCCATCCCGTGCCGTGGTAGCGTGGTGCGCGGACCATGGCCGGGGGGCCGGCCGGCGATTTGAGCAGCCCATGCATGGTGCATTGCCATGTGAACACGGCCGGTGAATCGGCGAACCATCTTCGGATTCACACAACCAAAGTCTGGTATGCATTTGCAGCCCATACCGATGTGGCATGAAATGGTCACTCCGCAGTCGCGTTCTAATGCCATGTGCAGTACCCGTTTCACTGCATCGCGAGTGCACGACTGTCTTTTCATCATCTCGATCTCCTCCTGGACTCGCTGTTGCTATGCTGGCACAGTGAATCATCGCCAACCACAGCACCGCAAAGCAGTGATTGTCTCAGTCGTTGCGAACACGGTCAACAGAAGGGGGTTTCATAAGCCGTGCAGTGCTGCCTGTAAATGTGTCAGTGCCAAAAAACACGGTTTTGGACCTGGAACGGGCGCACGGGCGAGAAGGTCGGCTTTCCAGCATGCCCCGCTCAACAGATGCTCTCGGATGTTACACCTCTGCCTCCTACCAATGAGTCACATGCCAATTACAAGAGGACTATCACTGTGCAGTATCAGCTTAGAATTGGAAGCATGTACACTATCACTGAATCTCTTCTACCATATCATCCACGTTCCGCTTGAAATTCTGAATTCTTGCTTGCATGTTAGGGGGTCGCAACACAGCATGAGCAAGCACTGCAACACTGCCTGCTGCAGCGCCCATGATCAGGGTGTTGATTGCACCTGTGAACATTGCTGTGATACCACCAATGCCAATCAGGGCATTCGCTATGGTATTCCTGTTATAGCCGGCAATCTTGATCAATGGCTCTTTTCCAGGTGGCACACTGCAACCACACTTACACATGTCGCCATTTCTGACCAAATGCCTTGTTTGACACCGCAATTTTTGTGATGCGCATTTGGACACCGGTTGTCACACAAGTGATGCAAGATAACTGCCATACAAAAATTAGCAAGGCGTCGAGCACTCAGCTCGCAAGATCTTGGCTGTGCTTATGCAGATGACATATTTGTGGCGCATCCTGCCACACAGCTCGTCGCCAAATCGAAAGCGTGCCTCTGCCCATCATGACCTCCGGGAGCGCTGCGTATCCTGGCAGCCAGACTTGAATCAAACTTGCCCAGAAGTAGCATAATTTTGCTGCTGGCGGTGCTGGCAATTGAGTCGATATACAAAGCTGCACCAGTAGCCATGAGTGCTAAGCTCACAGCGCCAGAGGGATTTCTAACAATGCAAACGCCAGTTACGCCTGTAAAAACTTGGGCGTAGTTTACTCGATAGTAATACAAATTGCATTTCAGTCGAGACACAGCTCGATTTGAATCTTTCGGAGCTGAGAATTTTTTGAAAAACTCCCGCCACGGGCGCTTGGCGTGCTGGGCCTGCAACAAACACATTTGTGGCCGTTGTGCCTGCACTAAATGGACACAGCAAGATATGTGTAGCGTAGAATAACGGAGTTACAGAATCGCGGTTATTGCAGCATGATGCCAAGCGACTTTGTCTTGTCGGAATGTCCGGATCGAGGCGCGCCTGACGGATCGCACGAAGCAATTGCTGCGTATCGATTGTGGACCACTCCATTGAATTGACTGATCTGTAAGAGAGGCAGTGAACCTGTCGACTTCAGGTGGATGCTTTTAGATCCCGCCTCGTCAGCGACTGCACTCACGCGACCAGCCTGTGGACCAGTACATTGCCATGTCGGGAAGCAATATAGATTCTGCCCAAAGCATATTCACTACGCTTGTTACCGTCGCGTTGACTTCTCGCGCATGTGAAACATTTTGTGTTGACACCAGAGCCATGCATGACCATGCTGACAAATGCTCTTGGCGGAATGCTCCCGTTGCAAACCTTGGGTGCACTGCAGCTATCGATCGGTGAAAACATGCATCGAATCGCCATACGTGTTGCATGCAATCTGATTCTGGCGATGGCCATTTCCTCACTGCTACTTGATTCACTGTTCATCTGGCTGAAGGGGCATGCCGACGTTCACCAGACCACCTAAGCCACAATGCGTCATATCGCAAGGCCGTAAATTGGCCCGCAGTCGGGAACAGTACCAACGCGATATCACTGTGATATGTCCGCACCCGCGTGTGCCAGCGACAGCCCGAATTGCTATTCTTTTGTCCGTCTCACAGCAGATAGCTATAGAAAGCGACATTCGTCGCGCTCCGGAGCAGATCCAGTTTTGCGTCATTCAGATTCATCCCTACAGCGGCCACTGAGCCTACCAGGACAGCTTCGTGCACGAAGCTTTGCTTTACAATGATGTGATATTGTTCAACTCGAATTTACTGAGGCCTTTGAGGCATTTCGGCGGAATCGAGACGAACATGTCTCCAGGTTGCTTGCGGCAATAGTGCAGGTCATGACCCAACCCACGGCTGATCTGATTTAGATGTCGCCGCCTGACCGCATTCCATGTAAATGTGGAGATGTGAAAGGAGATCTCGTTCTTAAGCAAGCCGTGATAGAATTCACAGATGACGCTGGGAAGGTGAGTAACCCTCAATGAGGGTTTTTTTTATCAAAGAACAACAGCGGGTGCGCAGATATGTGACAGCTCTCTGTACCTGCAGAAGAGACGAGTTCAACCATCGGAGTTCGAAAGTATTAGTGGCAAGGCAGCAGCCAAGAAGTGGAAATCATCGATCAAAGTCAGGGGCATTCCTGGATTTGATGGTCGCGAGATCGGTCTGTACATGCGTGAAGAGCTTGGGGTAAGCCTTGTACACACAAGCGCTAACATATTTCCCGGCACCTGACGCGTTTTCGCGCACAATCTGCAGTCATGGGCACATAATGTGCAGGTTGATATCAACCGTGGTGTGTTCACTGTGGCTGTGGCGGCCAAGCCAGGCACACAAGCCAAGCCGATCGCAACCTCAAAGGCTGCCGTGACCAAGCTAGCAGCTACACTGAAAGGTGGTTCTCACATAGCAAAATCTCCCAGAGCGCCCACTGTGGCATCTGTGAAGCGGCCATTGGAAGAGCGATTGCAGGCTCAATTGAAGAGCACATTCGTCTGCTATGAGGTGCCAACCCCTTCAAAATTCACAGCAGATCGAGGCAAGCCCAGCATGACCGTGCAGCTGTCTGGCAGCTGGCAACAGGCTGCGTTCGCCGATGATGGATCGCCACGGCATGTATTGTCCGGGGACGTGGCTGAAATCCATCACTCAGATGAAGGTTGCAACCAAGATGAGGTTGCAATGGACACACGCATGCTGGGCGATCATGCCGTCGAGCTGGTCAATGGGAAGCCCACCACCAGCTCTGCGAGCATTCTCGACCTCGCACAAACCTCATTCTCTGTTCTGTTTAGCCTTGGTATCAAGAGCGGCTCAGGGAAGGCCTTTTCCGGTAGCACGTTAAGCAGTGCGTTCTCAAGAGCAGGCTTCCATTTCTGGCAATTGTTCAGGCATCTCACGCCAGGACAGCACTACAGGCATTCACAGTCGCAGCATGTTGATCAATCCATATTTTGCAGGTTTACCCGCTGTTCCCGAACAGAAGATGTCGAGGTTTCTGGAATACGGCCACGCTAAAGCACAAGTCAATGTCAATGAATACAAATAAATGCGTGTTTTAGCATCCATTGCACGTGTGATGGGCAGAACGCCATGACTGTCAGATTTGATCAACCCCAACTGGAGCAACGCACAATGCGATTTTCCCTCTTGTGATGTGTAACTGTTTCACTGCAAGGCTCACATTGTGGTATTGCCTTGATGTACCAGATATGGTGCACACTGCCACTGAACATCGCCACTGCACAGCAAGGGAGATTGGCCATCCTATTGGTGATGCAAATGCTGGCAATACACCGCATTGTCCCACTTGTCCGTACACAAGGATATGCTCACATCTGTACCAACTGTCAACCTGCACATGATAAACCGACCATGAAACTACAAGCCATGCCACGCATTTGTATGGGCTGAAAACATCATGACAGATGTCAACTGGTCAAGTAACCCACAGAACTGAAGCGGCGTCATGGCTTGCCTGTCACTGAGTTCTACTCAGCAAGGGACTTCGTTACTGTGTCACGCATTAAGTCCACCGGTGGCTCTTCTCCGGTGAACAACTTGAATTGCTTTGCGGCCTGGCCCACAAACATCTCCAGCCCAGTCACGACTGTGCATCCACAGTCTTGAGCGTCTTTGAGAAATCGTGTGTACATTGGAGTGTAGACGGCATCAAATGCCAGCGGCTTATACTGCAGCTCACCGACGTGGTTGGGCAAATGGCATGTACACCCACACTCATGACAGGGCCTATGGCGCACCTTCTCCAGGATCTCCTTCGACAGTGGTGTGTCATCTTCCGCCGCGCCTATCATGCCAAGAGGAGTCGTGTTCAGCACGATATCCATCATTTGTAGTGAGCCAGCCTGCACATCCTCCAGTGACACCCCCACTGCATCTCCAGAATAGCAGCATGCATCCAGAACCACATCCGCCAGCTGTTGAGCCTTCTCTACACGCCGCCCAGCGACCACCACACGTGCCCCCATTGTGGCTGCCCCGAACGCCAGTGCACGGGCGGCACCGCCAGTCCCTAGAACAACAGCAGTACGGCCACGCAGTGGCAACGCTGGGTCTGTGGGCTCTCGGCCTGCATACATCGCATCATTCACAGTGCAATCAAACACATCATGCACAGTGTAGTAAAACCAGATCGGGCTCTCCCGAACACATTCTATCCCATGGCTGGATATTTTTTCACTGTCACGGTCACTGCTCCAAAGCCTGGGTCAACTATGGACTGCAGTTACCATGACGTTAGTGCATGCAGTTCTGTCCATTGGTTTCATTGCAAATCCCCATCAAGTCACATAAATACCACTGCCGGTACTGACCAACTGCTAGGCAGCACATGAATGTGGAACACCACATTTAGACGCACCAGCCCACAGAGCGTCCGCAACGGCTGAAATCGCAGCCTCCCAGTCCGTGTTATGGCCATCTAGAGTTCCGTCTTCTTGCCGAATCAACGTGTTGACAGCTCCAATCCTGTCGGACACTTCATCTGCATTACTCAGTCTGCAAGCGGCCTCCTGCAAGAAAATAAGCCATTGGGGCCATGCTAATCGTAATCAGAGCACGCCATGAGGCGGACCAGTGAACCGGCTTCTCAGGCAGGCATAGCCTGGCACGAGTCTACTTCAGTGCACCGCCACAGAGCAAGTGTGCTGATGTTGGCGCCAAGGCCGCATGGCAAGGATGCTTGCTGGGTGAACGCAGTTATCACATCAACAAGTTGGGGGCACAACTTGATAAATTTGCAAGTGTGGGCGGTGCATCTGTTTAGGGTGGCAAGAAGTGGCTAGAAAGCAAGCAATATGATGTAGTAACAATACATCAGACGATTGTGAAGTGTCATAAAACCTGCTCCAGTGAAAACTGCTCCTGGAAGCTATGTCCAGTGTGTCGTTCACAGGCAGTCATACCTTGTGGGGGATCGTGACGCAAAAGCCATGCCAGTCTTGGTCAGTGAAGCTTGAGCAGAACTTATCCATGTCATCGACAAGCAGGGGCACAAAGACAGTATCTAAGCCAAGGCTCTGCATCGCAGTATTATGCAGAACCGGGCTGCGGCTGTGCGAAACGGGATTGCCAATGATGCCAAATACCTTGGAGGCAGCTGTCTGCTGACTGCTTCTATACAGACTTTGCAAGCTTTCAAGAGATGGCTGTCCCGGCGCAGACTCCTGCCCAGTTGCCATGGAGGCAAAGGTAAGGTATCCCCCATACTTGGTTGCTAACAGGCGTGTAATCACACCTCGCTCACCCATGCTCAGGGCGATCAGTGGCCCTGCATCCACACGAAGTGACTTTCAATCTCAGCCAGATGCAGTGCTCTTAGCAGGCCACAAGTAGGCTGTACGATGTGGGCACATTTCTGCATGGCAGGTCCCCATTGCGCCATGACCTGCAGCAGTGCGCCTGTGCGCTGGCAACTCAATGCACAGTGCCTGCCTGATTCACTGAACAAACGTACCACTGCGCGCCCTGAGGAGATCAAGCATCACCTTGGCATCACAGATGTCCTGTGCAGTCATGGCAAGCTTGGCTACGTGTGCCCCGGCCTGGCGCATCCCCTGCTCCTTGTCTTGAAGTTCTTGCAAGCTCGGTGTCGATTCGAAGTTGTGATTGCTCATGATCAGTGTTGTGCTTTGAGGCAGTGCGTCTGCCATGGAGTTGAACGACTGACTTGCAGCATACTCCACGTCAATTGCCGGAGCCCCTAGAGTGGCTGCTTCTCGCAGCATAGCCAGCCGAGGCTCCTCTTCCCCTTCATACTCTCCACTGCATTGGACGGGAGGCGATCATCAGAGCACGCAGGGTTTGATATGGCCGCAGCAGACGGAGGCGGGACAGCTGGCCAGGTTCTTCAATGCTGTGCACAGGGATCTGCCAGATTTGTATCGCTAGATGACGTGCGTACCCTTCCCAGGAGGGCCTATAGGTGACTATATAAGGCAGCTGACATGCATCCATAAGGGTTTGTAGCTGTTGGTTGGAGCGAAAATCTTTGTAGAAGTCGAGACGGAGTTCTAAGACGTCGGCACCGGAGGTGTTCCCGGTAGCGATGGCTTCGAGAGCTTCATCGACCGACCCCCCGATGATGCTAGTGCAGAGCAGGGCTCTGTCAACGTCTGGTAGGCCGCGGACATATGTGCGCCGTTTTGCGCTTTGGCCTGCGCGCGGCCGGTCGCACATTTCTGGGCCCCGACAGATCCTAAAGTGGAAGATCTGCGAACGCGATGCGCGGCAGCGAGCTTGCACGTATCGCCGGGAGCAGCTTGAGTGTGACACCGTGCTGATAGATCCCATACTGATGGGACTGATTGATTGGCACAGGCTCTGGGCCTTCACGGATCCGCGCAGTGTTCAAATTGACAAAAGCTCAGCCGGGATACAGCCCGATCGCAAGCAAAGAGCATCGTGGTCCTTCTATGCCACTGTGTAATCGTTTGCCGCAGGTGTGAGTAAGCTTTGATGTCCTCGGCCGCGATCGGATGCCGTGACATGATGGTTTCCGGTGCGCTGACGCCCTCCGCGCCACGGCACTCAGCCAAGCCTGGCCTGGACAGCTTGCGCACGTGTACAGCTGGTCACTGTATAATGACCGTGCAATCTTTGGTATGCGTGCGACAGCTGGATTGTGAGCGTCGGCAGCAGGAATGCTGCGATCTGAGGGGCACAGACGCCTTACCAGCTTGTAGCTTTGTGTAGGGGTGGTGAGAGCGCACCCGGCTGCTCTGCCATGATCATAGGGCCATCTTGATTTTATACGTGTTAATCATGGCACAGTTGGCCAAGAAGAAGCGCAGCCGCAGCGACGCCTCCAGCGCTGAGGCGCCGGCAGCGGAGGAGGACGTACCATTTCCCCGCGGAGGGGCTTCTCTGCTAACACCTTTGGAGGAGCGTAAACTCAAAGCGAAAGCGAAGGCTGATTTTGAGCGAGAAGTAGCCGCTTCGCGTCGCCCCACCGCTAAGAAGAAGCGCAGGAGCGGCTCATCGGAGAAGGATGTCGAAGTGCGCTCAATGGATATGCACCGTCTATGCATCGTTTTATCAGATTTTTGACCAGTTTAATCGTTCTTGTGACCCAACGGGCTCCGTGCATGCAGGGCAGCCTGTTCAAAATCCAGTCTGCGACCGGCGACCTTCCCAAATTCGTGGACCTCCTCAAGTTTACGGTGCTGATCCTGCCCTTTCGCATGTCCAATCTATGCACGTGGCGCTCGCCATGGTATGGTGATCGAAGCTTGCGATCGGGCCCGGATCACAGTTTGTGTTGTGTGCAGAGTTTGTCCGTGGGGGGCAAGATCTGGGGGGTACTGCTCGAAGTCACACCCAGGCGCCTAGTAGTCTCCCTACCACTCGGCCTACGGGGCACTGTCTCTCCAGAAGACGCCAGCGACGTCCTGGCTGCCTTGTCTGTACACAACCCAAGCACAGCTGACCCGGAGCTGCGAGCCGCCATCAAGGGCCCCGCACCCGGCCTCGAAAGCCTGTTCTACCCAGGCCAGTTTGTGCGATGTGTGGTCAAAACTTTGGATGCCCCAACGCAGACAAAGGTGCCCACTCCTGCCTGCATCCCTCAAGAACGTGTGTCAGTGGCTAGCGTGTTGATGCCGACCGTCACGCAGGCACAAAACTGCAGGGTTCCAAGGCGGGCAAGAAGAAGATCCACCTCTCTCTGAAAGTTTCCGATGTCTCCTCTGGCATTGACAAACTCTCGCTGTATGTCGGTGCCGTGCTGCCTGCTGCGATTCGGACCGTTGAGGACCACGGCAGCGTGCTCAGCCTGGGGTTGGACGGCGTTTCGGCATTCCTGCCAGCCAAGTCATATGCTGCCGCGTTTGGCGTGGCTGTGACGCCACTGCCGGGGCAGTTGTTGCAGGTAGTGGTCAAGCAGCTGCTGCGCGGCGGCAGCAGCGCCATTGTCAGCTGCGAGCCGGCGCAGGTGGCAGAGGCGGCGCTGACCGTCGACAATACAGTCAGCATGAACGCGCTGCTACCAGGCCACCTGGTCACAGTGCGCCCTCGATCTCACTCCAGCACACGTCATTGGCCACCACAACCACAACCACGCCACGCACAGCATGCATTGCTTTACTGCTACCCATCTGCCAAACGTGTTTGCCGGCCAAATGGCCATGCAAGCGTCCAGGTAGTCGCATCACACTGGTACACTGCTTCATGCACACAGCACAAATATCACTTGCGCGCTGCCCGTAAGCCACTGCGGTACGCTATGCCGTTTCTCGGCTTGCGCCTGCACATGTTCATTGATAGGGCTCGTGTTGCCCTGTCACGACGTGGAACTTGACCCCAACCCCGTTCCCGTGTCTGTCATGACGCCACGCCGCTCTCACCGCAGCCCCGCCGCCCGGCCTGAGCGACCCCTGCAGCACAGCACACCGCATGCAGGTGACAGTGCGGCACGTGCTGAGCGACGGCCTCATCGTCTCCTTCCTCAAGTTCTTTCAGGGCACCGTCGACCGCTTCCACCTGCCCCAGGACATGCTCGCCACGTGGCGCACGGCCATCACGCCCGGCATGCGCCTGCGTGCCCGCATTTTGTACATCTCCCCCTCAGACAAGGTTGTGCGGCTCTCGCTCCTCAAGAACCTTATCGGGTACCACCTCCCCTCCCCGCTGCCCACGCTCGGCACCGTCTTTGACTCGGTCTCGGTCTTCCGCGCCGACCCTGCCGTCGGTGTCCTGTGCTCCCTCCCGGCAGACTACGCCTCGCTGCACGGCTACGTCCACATCTCAAACCTCCGGGATGGTGCCGCTGTCGCGGCAAATGTGAGCAAGGAGTTCCCGGCGGGTACCGAGCTGCGCGTGAAAGTGATTGGGTTCCGGCCCATGGACGCTCTGGTGACGCTGACGGCGCGTAGGTCTGCCGTGGAGTCGTCGGACGTCACCTGGGAGACGCTGCAGGCCGGCATGGTGCTGGACGGGCGGGTACATGCGGTCGAGGAGTTTGGGCTGACGGTGCAGCTGTCCCCGGAGATCCGCGGCCTGGTCCCGCTGGCACACCTCACTGATGCTGCTGCACCCAGGAAGGCGTCAAGCAAGTTCAAGCCTGGGCAGGTGGTCCGTGTGAGGTGTGATTTCCTGTTCTGGTCTCAGCTGCACATGTGATCACGACGCGTTGCCTTAACTGAGCTGCACTTGGGCAGGAGGCCGAACGTTGGTTGCTGTGCAGGACAATCGACGTGGAGAGTAAGCGCAAGCGGGCGCTGCTTTCGATGAAAAAGGCAGTACTGAGCGCGAAAACGCCGCCAGTGCTATCAGCAGAAATGGCGGAGAAAGGCATGAGGACGCACGGCTGGGTGACCGGCGTCACGGTCGCCGGTGTGTTTGTCGGCCTGTACAACAAGCTCAAGGGCCTGGTCCCCGCCAAGGAGATCCCGTTGCCTTCAAACACCACGCTGCAAGAAGCGTACACAGTTGGGCAAGTCGTCAAATGTACAGTGGTTGGCCGTGACGCGGCTAAGGGCCTACGTCTCAGCTTCTCTGCAGCTGCGCCCGCGGATGCGTCCACCAAGTCGCAAGGGCAGGCTGCGGAGTTGGGCGGCCTAGTTGAAGGTTCAGTTGTGCATAATGCGGTGGTGACGGAGGTGGAGAGAGACGCAGACGATGAAGAGCACGTGCGAGAGTGCGTGCTGGCGCTGGAGACACCATCAGGGGAGCGGGTAAGTGCACGGATGAATCGTCTGCAGTTCTCAGACCATACATACGGCGGTGAGATGATTGCGGCTTCGCTCCGCGTCGGTGCTGTGATTCCGGATGTCGTTGTGCTGGAGCAGCGGCCGCGTAGCGGTCATGTGGTGGTGTCGCGCAAGGCGGCGCTGGTGGCCGCTGCAGAGGCTGGGCTACTGCCAAAGACACTGGACGAGGTTGCGCCGGGGCAGCGGATCCCGGGGTATGTGTCGAGCATGACTGAGAAGTCGTGCTTTGTGCGGTTCCTGGGCAGGTGCACCGGGCGAGTTGCTGCGTCGCAGCTGGGAGATGACCACGTGGTGCAGGCACGCGATGTGTACAAGGAGGGGCAGACGGTGACTGCCGTGGTTCTGGATGCTGACAAGGAGAAAGGACACATGACGCTGTCGATGAAGCCCTCGCAGACTGCTCAATCAGACTGTGCACTGCTCATCAGCTTGTTGGAGTGCGATTCTACTACCACTGCGGCGGTGCTATTGAAACGGCCTGCCTGATTGCACACAAACGCATTACACATGTTTATTGATCTGGCCCTCAAAGGCATGTCTTTCTGTAGACCTGGATCTTGTCAATGATTTGCCTTTTAATCCCACATCGAGGCTCCCCATGCCCCATTGTGTTTCATGCAAGGCAAAAAGCACTGATGAAGGATTCGCTGACATCACTCGACGACCATGAGTGTACTCTGATAGTAGCCTTCACACATTCCAGCTGCAAGCTCAGCCATGCTGCTGCAGCAGCATCATGTACTCACTTCTGTGATTGACACCCTGGAGGCATGGTTGTACGAATCTGAAAGCACCATGTCATGTAGAGACATGAAGCTTGCAGCGATCATGGCTGGTATTGATACCAGCAACATTCCAGCCATTGGCAGCATCATCACAGCGCATGCAACTGAGATGCGGCCATACGGTCTGGTCTGCGGCATTCCAGGCGACTCGAATTTGGCGGGATTGATCGCAAAGCACCAGCTGTCTTCGACTGCTGTCAAAGCCGGGGACAAAATCGAGGTTGCTGTGTTGGACATGCACCAATTTGACGGCGTTTTGGATCTGTCTGCCAGTCCTGTGCGTCTCCCGGTGCTGTTTGGCATGATCAGACTTGACATGGAAGTGGGCACACTGTCGCGGAGAAGGGTCGAGAACAGTTCCATGGCCGGCCTTTGAACTCGAACAGAACGTGATGTCCAACAATGTATTGCTGCGCCTCGATTGACTCAATGGATTGTGCCTATTTCAGATTTTCTGATGTGCGTCTTTGTGCAGGGTGTAGTGAAGGCATGCAAGCGATCTCAGGACAGCAAGGGAGCTGCTGCTCTGAAGGTGGGGGACAAGGTCAGTGCAAAGGTGCTGCTAGTGAAACCAGATGCTGACTTCCTGGTGGTCAGCCTGGAAGGTCATAAGGAGATGCTCGGGTTTGTGCCTGCATGCGATTACAATATACAGCATGGGAATGTCAAGCGGTCATTTGAGCCTGGAGACAACGTCTCTGCCACAGTTGCCAGCCTGCCCGGGGCATCCAGTGACAGGCTGCTATTGCATACTTCTCTGACCGAGGCCAAGAGGAGGGCAGGCAAGGTCTCTGCAGCGAAAGCGAACATGTACCCAGCTGGAACCATTGTCAGTGGGAGCGTCACGAGCGTGCATGACAGCTATGCGGACGTCAGCGTGGAAGGCCATACTGGGCGCTTGCATGCTTCTGAAGTGCAGGAAATGGATGCAGATACCAGTGCGGTGTGCTCCAGTCCTGCTTACCGTCCCAAGCACAAGCAGTGCTGCACTCTGTCATTCTTTGCGAAGAACTGCACATCTTCATCTTGTTCATTTACCGCATGAGCCATTGTGAATGACAGCTTTCTGCAAGTGCAGGCGGGCAGCAAACCCTTGACACAGCTGAAGGCAGGGCAGGAGGTTCGGGTTGTGGTGCTACCACCACATGGTCACCACCTTTCCTTATCCATGCGCCCTTCTGCCATTGCCGCCGCGGACGCAGCCGCTGGTCCCACTGAATTTGGAGACACATGGACAAACCCGCTCACAGTTGGCCAGGAGGTGGCGGGCACGGTTGATGAAGCCAAGGCAGACCACCTGTACGTGTCCCTGCCAGGTGATAGGAGGGCGCGTGTGCATTGTCTGCATGCATCAGATGACCCAGTACACTTGCTGACTCTAGCGGACAGGGTTGCAATTGGGAGTGTCGTCCGCGGGCGGCTGCTGGAGGTGGACGTGGAGCGGAAACATGTCTCAATGTCCTTGCTGCCAACTACATTTGCACCACTGTGCAAGGGTGGTCCTCCTCCCAAGGTGTGCCTTGCTGTTGATGTCCTACTACAAACACGTTCATCCCAAGGATCGTGACCATCTGCCGTTGTCACCACACACTTGACATTGCGACCTGCTTGGAGTCTG
The DNA here is from genome assembly GCA_900538255.1 of Ulva mutabilis. NCBI lineage: Eukaryota > Viridiplantae > Chlorophyta > Ulvophyceae > Ulvales > Ulvaceae > Ulva > Ulva mutabilis. The sequence goes on along the minus strand of UNSF01000038.1, from coordinate 95,498 downwards.
GTCATCCCCAATCGGATTCCAAAGCTGCCTGAGCCAGATCAGTCAAGCGCCAAATTTTGACTTGTCGTAGCGCATTTTGAAGCGCTTGGCGCGCTGCACCACGTCCGACCTGGAAGCATGGATGTACGCAGTTGCTGCTACTTCAGATGAATACAATTCAGCACAGGGTTGACCAGATTGTCCATAATGTTGACAAATGGTACTGGACTGAAGAGCCATGCAGGCTTAGACGTGCTACACGGTCTGGTATCATCTCTGGCTGCTGCTGATGAAGCAATTGTATGCAGGAGGGACAGCTAGTGATGGGCAAGGTTCAGTCTGCATCTGGAAAGGGTGTCTGGTGCTGGCTTGGAAGTGGAGCAGTGGGCACAGTTGCTTTGACAGAGCTGCATGACAGGTTTGTCCCGAATGCACTGCACGGGCTGCAGGCAGACACATTCGTGCGTGCTGTCGTTGCAAAGGTGCCACCAAAGGGGGGGAAGGTGAAGCTCACATTGCGACAGAGCCGCGGCTGTGCTCATGCGGGTGTGATTCCGCTTGCATTGGCCGAAGCATCTCTGATCTCGCGATTGGGTGTTGTGTGTCAGGTGATTGTTCCTTGCATGTCACACCTTGCCCTTGCGACATTTGCAAGGCTCCATATTTCAGTCAATTCCGCTGCGGCTATGCTTCGTGCGTGCTTGTCCGATGTGATATGGATGAGATTAAATGTTGCATCTTCTGCAGGACATGAAACTGAAGCGGATGGACCAGATACACCGAAGCTTGATGACACAAAGGCTTGTCTGAAAGGGCAGACAGTGCACGGCTACGTCCGGTCTGTGCAGCCAGCCAAGTCTAAAGGAGCCGGACTGTATGTCTCACTTGCCGATGGCGTTTCCGCTCGAGTGCAGTTGCGAAACCTATCGGACACATACGTGAAAGACCCAGTGAAAGAGTTTCCCGAGGGCATGCACGTCTCTGGTCGGGTCCTTTCGGTCCAGGATGGGCGCATCGAGCTCACATGCAAAGCTGCCAAGGCAGACAGTAGGAAGCACGACCTGGAGGACTTCAGCCAGGGGCAGGTGAGTCAGTGATGCGCATGCAATCCTTGGATCTTGAGACATTTCGTATTGAACTGTGCCTTTGCATGTCAATGTGATATAATGTGCATGTGGGGCACATCTCCACCACCTGAAGTGGCAGCATAGCTGCTGGTGTTGCACTGCGTCTAGATTCAGTCTGGTGTTGCTGGATCTTACCTTGCTGCTGCATGCAGGAGGTAGAGGGCACAGTGAGCCGGGCGGAGCCATTCGGTGTATTTGTGCGCTTGAGCCAAGTCAACGTGACTGGGTTAGTTCATGTAAGCGAGCTGTCTGGCAAGTTCGTGAAGAACGTTCCTGCAGAATATCCTCCTGGCCGAAAAGTCCGAGCTGTAGTGCTCAGCACCGACAAGGAGAAGGGTCGGCTGTCATTGGGCATGAAAGCAGAGTACTTCACAGACGAGGTTGCAGATGGTGGACAGCTTGCAGGGGCAGGCTCGGATGCCAACATCTCCGATGCTGTGCAAAATCCAATAGCTGTTGATGTTGAGAATGCGCTCCTGGAGGCCTATGATGAGGAGGATGAAGCAGACTCAGATGATGAGTCGATGCAGCAAGATGGCATCGACAGTGAAGCTCAAGCAAGTGCATGCACAGGGAATGGTAGCGACGAGGCTCAAGGCTCAGACGATGATGCCATGGATGCACAAGAGGAGGATGCATCTGCAGATGATAGTTCTGGACCGGATGATACAGTGCAGGAAGCGGCCATGGCAAAGGCGGATCAATACGGGTCCGTTGTCCCCATGCCTATGCGCGTACCGCGCTTTTCACTACATTAATGAGTACCCTATGGAACCACATCCTCACATGACTGGTGTTGATGCAGCTGGGGCGGACTGGTCCAGTCAGTGGCAGAGGAAGGTAATCAGGTTGAGCCAGAGCAATCATCGACCAAATCAAGACGTGCTAAGAAAAAGGCCAGGGTGACGCAGGAAGCAGAGATACGGCAAGCAGAGCTTGCAAAACTGCAGGATTCACCTCCGGAGAGCACTGAGGACTTTGAGCGACTCGTGCTGGGATCTCCTAATTCCAGTTACCTCTGGATTAGGTACATGGCGTTCCTGCTGGGCATGGCAGAGGTTGTGAAGGCTCGGGCAGTTGCAGAGCGAGCGCTGAAAACGATCGATGCCAGGTGTGCACTTCAGCCGCAGGCCCCGTCATTCAATGAACGGCACCCATTGATGCTAGGAGCTGAGACATTGCTGCCCGCAGGGAACAAAATGAGAAGTACAATGTGTGGGTTGCTTACCTGAACCTCGAGAATTCCTTTGCTGATGATCCTGCGCAGTCTGCAGCAGCTCTTTTGAAACGTGCAGTGCAGCAAAACGATGCCAAGAAAATGTATCTGGCTGCCATTGACATCTTTGAACGTGCACAGCGGAAAGAAGTGCTGGATACGTGTGCAAAGACTGTCCGCAAAAAGTTCAGAGAGTCCTGCAAGGTTTGGCTACGCTTGCTTCAATTGGCTTTGGCTGACAAGAGCCACACTGCCTCGTTGTTAGAGCAGGCAACCCAGGCATTGCCAAAGCGAAAGCATGTCAAATTCTTGTCTCGGGCTGCGCTGCTGGAGTTCAAGAAAGGCTCCCCAGATCGAGGTCGTGGACTATTTGAGAATATTCTGCAGACCTATCCCAAGCGCACAGATGTGTGGGGCGTTTACATTGACCAAGAGATCAAACAGGGTAAGACCGTGCCAGTCCGTAATCTATTCGAGCGAGCGATCAATCTGAATTTGAAGGCCAAGCGAATGCGGTACTTCTTCAAGAGATACCTGACCTTTGAGGAAGAACACGGCACTCCAGAAAAGGTAGAGTATGTGAAGCGGTGTGCATTGGAGTTCATCCAAGGTCAGGCCAGCAATAACTCATAACGTCGTCGATTTTCAGTTCCACGCATGGTATTGACAAGCGTAGCTGTGTCAATGCCTTTGTGGCAGTAAATGCCTTTGTGGCATGACCAGACAGCATGTCTTCAATGAGAGTGTAGCAATCTTGGTGTACCTTTCAATATGTTCATGAAGCGCCAGTGATTGAAGCGGTCTATGCACTTTTTCACATTACCTGGAAACGTTTTGGGAAATGACTCAGGTTATTGTGAAATAAGCTGCTGCACTCGCCAAACAAAGCCTTCAGCTGTTCTGCCGCAAGTCTCCTGTGACTTGGTCGCGACGCTGCCGGGCCGTGTCAAAAGCTCCATGCCAGCCAGTTTCTGGCACCACCTGCACACTCAGCCGTCCATAAGTCAGCTTGTGTTCTTGCATCACAGTATCCATGCAGGCGACCATGCACGAGGGGCACCGCTATCATGATGGCCATCGCTAGGGCAGGCGGTTAGACGAGGTACATGCAAACGAGGACAGCCAACCTGAACGGCCTGCTTGATGCCGGTATTCCGGGTTCTGGTAACCCATTCTGATGCACTGAATTCACTTCATGTGGCCACACGGCCCCGGTATCATCGGGGTCAATCTGGTTCAGAAGGTCCGGATGTGTGGGGCTGTGAATGAGTACAGCGTTCATCTCCTCTGAGTACTGAAATGTTACCGTGCATGGTCCTGAAGGGCTGCCTGTCGGAGCTGGAATTGAGACATCGACTTGTTGGGCACCCGCTGCTCCTGTATCCGCAGCTTCAACCTGGACCAGCAACAAACTGCGGCAATTCGAGATGTTTCAGAGAGACTGATCCATGCTGTTGCAGGCTGATGTGCAGACGACATGGACACAACTAGCCACACATCCATGCAGACGTCGCTGTGAGTAAAAGCGTGCCACACCTGGATGTCGCTGTTGTAGATGGCCTTGATGTTCAGAAATTGTGAGTACAGCACGTGCAGCGGAGTTGGGAACGCCCCCAATGGCATACTCTGCCTGAGTGGCAGCTTGTTAGCGTCTACACTCAGCTGCGAAAATGCCTCGTTCGCCTTGCCATGCACTTCTCTGACCATACTGGCAAGCTTTGCAACTGACTCGGTCTTGCTGGTGATTGTTCTCTGCAACATGAGGTTTGAGTCAGCCGCACCGGTGTACATGTGGAATGTGTAAGCCTATCTACTGCATGCGCGAGTGAGTATCCTACTAAGCAGACACACACACACACAGAAGTTGCTTACAGCCAGCCAGAAACCCACCAGCACATAATCGTGGTCCCGCTGCAACTGCTGCAGGTCATCCCGCAAAGCTTTTCTGGCCTGAAGCTCTTCTACCATGGCAGTGACGATAGAATCCATATCGTCCCCGCTATTCCACTCGATGGTGCTGACTGGAAGCTCTGTAAGGGTGCAGAGGTCTTCTCTAATTGTCCCAGGCTCAGGCATATCACCAGATGCCATCAGCGTGGCTATGGCACGTTTCTCACCCCTGAACATGTCAGTATGTTGACGTCTGCGGTTGCCGTTGATTCCAGGGTTGATTGAATAATCTGTGAAGCACAATGATGCCGTACGATGTCAGCTGCAAGAGGTTCAAAGTGAGCCCGGAGATAGGAAATAATGCTTCGCTCACTAAGGTTGTGTTTCCAGAACCACACCGTTTTTCATTCAATGTCATGCGCTCAGCAGGAAAATGCTCCAGCGATGATGCCAGTTCTACAGCTGGTTTCACCGAATCAGCTCGAGCAGCATCATGTGACGCTACAAGACGTTCATAACAAGCTTGAGCTTGTGCCACTACGTCATCTACGTCTGCACTACCGTGCCTGTCAACGAAGCTATTGATTAGTGTCTCTAGCTGTACACACTCCTCTTGAACGTTCATTGCCTTCAAGCCCACTTATGGAATGCTCCAGAACGGAAATGGACACATTTTTCGCAGCTAGTGAATCCACCTCACAGTGGTTCGACTACACCGCCTGGCTCGGTGTTTACAGGCGTGTCTCCCGGGTTGGTCCTTCTGTACAGGCGAAGGATATGCATGGCCATGCCAGCATCGATGTATTCGATTTAATGAAGTTAGGGCTTCGCTTTCATACGTGAGAGGGCCCCTGCCTAGTGCATTGGCGGTGCCGACGCTCGAGCGCTCCGCCACTCCCGCTCGCTGGCTGCATGCTTAGCTGCCCGAGTTCTATGCGATTATCGCCACGGCTTTGAAATTCAGCCTGTTTACACTGCATACATAGTCGTTCAATACTTGGACATTTGCACTGGTTACATGCTTTGAGGCGTGCGATGCCGCACAAAGCGATGCGACAAAATTGTCGTGCGCGGATCGCGGTTGCACAGTGATCTGTAGAAAGTGACCGAACCATGGCACGTTCGCTGCGCATTGTGTCGTCCCTGTTGGGCTCGTTTCATGACTGCCGCATTTCCCCAATAGCCAGCCGATTTTGCCATGCGGTGTCAGACGCTGGCAAGAAAAGCTCACCGTTGCTTAGGCAGCTAGACGTCGACATGCCTGCCTCAGTAAATGACTTGATCCCTCCGCTAGAGCCGCGTGTGCCACAGATGAACAGCTTGAGGACAGGCCTCGTTGGGATCAAGGTGGGGATGGTCAGTGAATGGGACGAATATGGAGTGCTGACACCCTTCACAGTGTTGTGGTTTGACGAAAATCAGGTGTGTCGGAGCAATCCACTAGCTGATCGTAGTTTCAGCTGAATAACATTGCAGTATGCCAATCACAAGTGCCTTACAGGTAACACAAGTGAAAGCTTTCCCACGAGATTGCACGACTGCCTTGCAAATTGGTTGCGGCAGCAAAAAAGCCAAACGTTTACATCCTTCCAGGCAAGCGTTCTACTTAAAATACAACTTACCGTTCAAGGCAAAGCTGGTCCGCCGCCTCGTCCGCCGCTACGATTGTCCGAATGCGTGTATTGAATAGTCCCATATTCAGTAAAGCTATCTCACTGCATCAGAATTTATCACTACTATTGTTTTTGTTTGTCCCACCAGAAGACTCAATCTGCAGGTAGAATTTCCAGTTTCGCAAGATGCCCTGCTACCAGTTGGCACCCGCCTGAATGCAGCCCACTTTTTGCCTGGACAGCATGTGGACGTGACAGCTATGACGAAGGACAAAGGCTTCCAGGGTGTCATGAAGCGATGGGGCTTCAAAGGGCAGGACCGTACTCATGGTCACTCCTTGTCACACAGAAGTTTGGGCTCAATCGGGCAACAGGGTTATGCTCGAGTCTTGCCAGGGAAGAAAATGCCAGGGCAGATGGGGAAGCGGCGGCGGGTCCAGCTGAATTGTTGGGTATATCGGTACGCGGGACCCCTGTCTGTGTAAACGCCAACCCATCTGCCCTATGCACAGTACATTATTGCTCTTATACACCATCAGTGCAACACCACGATCATTTGCTAGAAAATATTCACTGGTTGGTATCATGCGACGCATGTTTGTTACTGGTGTGCCCATGTGGATGGCTGGTGCACATACGCACAGCCATGGGGACTCCGGCTTCGCTCAAGCATGGCTGTGTGCTGTGCAGGGTTGATCCAGAGAGGAATCTCATATGGGTCCAGGGGTCAATCCATGGGCCAGAAGGTGGGTTTGTGATGGTCCGCGATGCAAGACGAAAACGCACAGCGGAGGTGGATCAATTACCTTTCCCCACCAAGATTGGTCAGCCCGGGGAACCGCAACAAGCCACACCAAAGAAAAATGCCTATGACACATTCAAACCCTGACCTGTATTCGTGCCTTCGATCGTAAGCAGGGCTGTGAGTACGATTCTATACAGTTGTGATCGGGGACGCCCGTAGTGTGGTGCTGTCAACAGCAGTCTCAGTCCACAAGCCTTGTGGAGCTGTTCTGTCGCGTGTGTCGTGGCTTGCATTGCTTCAGTGCTTGAAGGCTTGTGCTTCTGAGTCTTGTCTGGTTCTTACCGCTGAAGGACCCCATACCGGATTCATGGTGGCGGACTGTGATGCTGAGGCAAACCCGTGCAGCCGGTGGCGCTGCAGCCTTCTTGCCTGTCACGTGGCTCCAATTCACGACACGGTGTGCCCAAATTAGACAAGCTTCTCTTAATGACGGTATTCGAGCCCGTTGAGAATCGCATTCATTGCGTGGGCTTGGACGCGGGTGGCCCAACAGTGGCCGCTTCCACAAGCAGGCATGTGGTGGCCACAAGGCACCCGAGGCTGTATGCATGCAATCCAGGTGGATCCAGGCACTAGTGCGCACTGTGGGGATTCAGCACTGGCAACCGATCCAGAGCCTGCCAATGGTACGTTGCTATAGCTATTCATTGGGTGGATGATATTGTTTGGTCGCCAGAATCAGCCAAGTTCGTAAGCAGCACATGTATGTACGACGTCGACGCGTCAGGAAGCGTCATGATTGTAACCCGCCATGGCGCGCCAGGCGGTTGGATCATGACAGTTGGGACGCCCACCGTTGCGGCGCCGGTCGTCTCCAGGCACCAATACATGTGGACATGATGTACAATATATCATGTAAATTACTCGCTAGAGGTTGGGAATTTGGAGCAATCAGCATTTACTTGCTAGACTGGCGTGTCAGATGCCAATGCATGACTCGCTGGAAGCACAAACGTGCTAGCGCTCGCCTGTCTTACGACCGTCTCCGATTCGCACAACTCTTTGCTCGATACAGTTCTTGCATCCAATGCGCTTGCAGTGCATCCATGTCCACATGTGATGCACGACGTAGGCCTCCAGGCTGCATGGCGTTGTGATGCTAGCACAATGCAACGGAGCGTCAGCGTTAACCAATAACCAGAACTGCTTCCTTTGCGCTAGGACATCATCCGACCTCCAGCGACTGTTGGTATGCCTTTGTGATCGCTGTGTCTTGCGTGGTCATTTTTCGCTTGAAGATTCTGCAAGTCCAAGACCACATCGTGTGCATATTTGACGAGTGGCTCAGCGCGAATGTGAGACCTACCATGCAGGATGATGGCGTTCTGACGTTTCGCAAATGGAGCCCTTGCACAACGCACGGCAGCTAACCCAGTGGGGCTCTTGCTTGGAGCTTTTCCAACAAACTCATGACAGGCGGGTAAGAGCACTGTCAAACCATCACATTGTTCAATTATATGGCTATCAGATGATTTCTGAAGTCGTAATGCATGCAGGGTGATCATGTCAACACTAACAAGCTGCAGGCATGCACACAAGCGGTCTGCTCTATTCTTGACACAGACATGGGAGATCAGCCGGAGATTGGCGATGCGATATGGACTGGCGTGCATAGGGCAGCACAAATTCTGCAAGACAATCGCATGTCGCAGAATCACCCTGCCGTGTGTGCCAGCTTGCGTGAGATATCATGTGCAGCATGCCGCATTGCGAACTCAGGGCGGCATAAAGATGTGTTGAAGCATTTCGTCCATGCTCTATTGGCGGCGTTGCGTGGCTCCAAGCGACCATTGTTCCTCCTGTCAGATGCGCAGCAGATACTGAAGTTGGTCGGCCCCAAGGCTTCCAGTATGTCTGAGAAAGATATGCTATCGTACGTTTCGCACATCCGAGCCTATTGAAGTTCCGCTGGGACTTGCCCAAACACCGGTTACACATTCGAGTCACATGATAGAATCTGACCCAGATAGAAGCTGTGCCTCAGTCGGACATGACGCATACAATTGGCTGCATGCAGGCTGTATGGACAGCTCCTCACAGCGTTACTGTGCGCTGTGTTCGATGCCATGACTGCCTCGAATCCTCAGCCTGGCTTCCCTCGTGACCAGGTGGATCCATTGTTGCGCTATCTGGCAAACACATCCACGCAGCTGACAGCATCAAGATCATGTTTCTCCACTGCCTCCTCTTCCCGCCTCGGCCACCTCACATCTGCAATAAGAGCAATAACCAGACTCAGCTCTATGAGCATCCAGACACAGTCAAATGGCCCGGTGCCCGACCTTGTGCTACCGCAATCCGATCAAGTGCCATTGAAGTTGCCAGAGGACGTTACTGTCCGACTGGAGATGTGCGTGGATGCAGTGTTGGACCCAATGGAAATTCAGCTTCCTTCTGCAATACGAAAAGGTGCCGAGGCTCAGGAGCGAACGATGCTGGGATGCTGTGCTGTTCTTGAGAGCGCCGCGGAAGCCATGGCAATGCTATGTGTGGCAGGAGGCAGTGGTGTTCGCAGCAGGCTGCGTGGGCTGCTGACGTGTGTCGCAAAGCGGGCATCAGAAGAGCTTGGCCTCCCAGCAAGGGTTGACCCTGCGACAGACAGTCCTCGGGAGCCTGCAGCAGCTTGGGGCTGGGACTGCCGTGTGCTGCACGTGACAAAGCCTCCCTCGAATGGGAGGTCGCCCCCAGCAGCGGCCGCCACTCAGTTGTGCCAGCAATTGAGCATGGTATTGGCCAAGTGTGCCGTAGAAAAGAGGTATGCATGCCTTTCTGTGGTTGACTGGCTTACCTCCTTGGGTGCGCAGTGTCGCTTCTGCGTGTGACTTGTGAGCAGTACAGTCATGCGAAGCGTGCTACCGCTATCAGAAGAACGTGGAGATCACGCTTAAGAATGATGATGTATGTTGGGCATTCCATCAATCATCATGCCTAGTCATTGAGAACCCATGAAACATCTGTGTGTGCGTTGATACAATCCCACCTGCACACTGCAGGCCGGCAAATGCGATCGCTTTGCCCTTTGCACTGGTGCCGTCTCACAAGACCGGGGCAAGCTTCTGTGAGCAAGTCTCAGCGGTGCTGTGCTTGGGTCATATGGCGAAGCTCAGTGAATCAGCACCGCAGGCGGTTGCAGAGGCGGTTGGAACGGCTATTATGCCTGTGTTTTCCCTGGTGCGCTCCTGCAAGTATCCATCAATGACATTTCATGCACGAGGATTCATGTTCCAGAGTGTGCATTCTAAATGCACGTCTGCAACGCAATCCGTTTGATCGCTGTTCAATTTGCCATGCAAGCATTGGCAATGGTGAGGTGACAATGCACAATTGCTGCCACATCCTGCTTATGCACATCTCACTGAACTTCCAGAGTTGCCTGCAAGCACACGGCAGGTGAATCAAATAGCTGTCAAGCCACAGTACCTATGGTGAGCTAGTCCCAGGTGGGAGAAACGTCACGTGTTCAGGCTGTTTGACTACTGAACACGCTTACATGCTTTCGCGATTCTGACGAATAGCTGGGAGATCTAGAACGGCCGTTGACCATTGATTGGCACCCTGCAATGTTTGGCATGCATGGGAGCCCTTCATGTAGGAGTCTTGCTGGTGCAGGCCCTGTCGAATCTCACATCGTCTGCTTCGCCAGCTTACAGTCCTGCAGCATATGCATGCGTCCTGGAGACGATGGGCCGGAGTGTGCCGCCTTTGGTGTATGGCGGCGCTACATGGGCCTATCAAAGGGCCTCAAGTATACTGCTACGTGCCTACCACAGCCCCAGCTCTGCTGTTTCTAAGCTCTTCATGTACAAGCACTCCATTGCCTTCGGCGACCCGCCCCCTGCCGCAGGTGACATAATTCTCCTTGCCTCTTATCCCTGCTTCGGTCTGCATATCCAACTGATTTGTCACAATAAGCAGTGCAGTATTCCTTTGCCACAGTTTTAATGATGGTGGCAAGTGCATCGTGCTGCGGTGAAAGCTGCGATCATCATCCAATTCGCTGCAAGTGCCTGTCTCCGAGGCGTCATGGCAACATGCATTGTTTTGTACTGGATGTTCAGGCTATGCCGCCACGGCTTTCTATCTGTGAACATGTATCAAGTTTTTGAGAGCACGCTTGGCATGTAATGTACATATACAGCATAGCAAAGCAGAAATTGCTATACTATAGCATGCATTCCATGGTGTGTTCCGATTTTTCTTTCGCTGCACCTTGACTGGGATGCAGGGGCTCTTGCAAGAGCGTTGGAGGCTATTGGAGAGGGAGCCTGCTTCATGCCACAGCCCCTCCGCAATGACTACTCGCGCCGGCTCCTGAGCGTGTTTACCGACTTCACCATGGCGTCCAGGCCTGGGAATCCCGAAAAGTCGCCACCACTGGACTCTGTTGCGCTCCTTCCCGCTCTTGCAGCAGCGTGTGAGGCAGCCCAGCTGGACCATTTGACAACGACACCGGACGCCCTTTCCACAAGCAACTCCTCCACTCCTCTCAGCTCCGCCCGCGCTGGTACACCAGCCTCGCAGCCCTCTGCAAGTACACCCGCCAGCACACCAGCAAGTAGTTCGCTCGTGCTGTCAAAGATTGATGAGTTACGGGCGACAGATGCACCCACTGTCAAGCTTTTCCGAAACGTGTGGCTCTATTGCGGGCTCCTGCGCCTTCGTGCTCACCCCGCTCCAGCATACCTCTCGGGCTGGCCCCCAGCAGCTCACTGCCTCGCCGCACTCGGGCGGTTAGCAGCAGCCACGCCAGTGCTGATGTATGGCACTGGCTCGGCGAAGCAGCAGGAAGCAGAGCAGCGGGTGCTGCTAGAGCTGCAGCCTCATCTGTCTGCAGCGGGCGATCTTGGCTCCCCAACAGCCGTTGTCGCTGCTCTTGATGCGCTCCTGACTGATGCTCCCATTATCCCGTCTCAAAACCCCAGCAATGCGTTCCTGCTCGCTGTTGCAGCTCTCGAGATGAGCCGCGCCGACAGTGGGCCGATTTCTGCGCTGCAAGAGGCGCCGATGCCACTCATGCATGCGCTTGCATATGAAGCTGGGGCGCTCCCCGACTCGCTTGACCAGCATGTGTTTGCGTCTCTGGCGCGGTCTTCTTTCTATGCGCTTGCCAAGCGTCTGACACTGCCCTCGTCCCCCGAGAGAGATCGCTTTTGCAAGCTGGAGCATCTCGCGTGTACCATCATCAACGCAATTGCGTGGCAGACTTCCAAGGCCTCATTTGACTCTCCCAAATCGGGCATCCGCCTGGTTGGCATGCTTGAGCACCTGCTGATGAAGGCCCCTTCGCTGTTCTACTCCCCACGCTGCCTCAGCGCCTGGCTGAGCCATGAGAAGGATCCCCTGCTGCTGAAGCATGTGCAAGCCTGGCTCAAGCGAGCTGCAGCACGCGCCCCCACTCACATGGAGCATCTTCTGCAGCGATTCATGGTTGTTGCAGCTGGATACAGCACTGACAGGCTGTCGCTGTCTCAAGACCTGGTTTGCTCAACCAAACTGCTGGATGCCATCACGGCAGGTCGAGCAGAGAGCCAGCTTGAGTCCGTGACGCAAGTGGGGCTGATGGCCTTGCATGAGAAAGGGGCTGCTCGCGGACGTGTGCAGGCAATACAGGAGCTTGTGCCGGACACGGAGACAGAAATAACCCGTCGGGTAGCAGCTGATGCTCAGCGTGGGGGTATTTGGGGACCAGATGAGAAGAAGCTATGCCTCGCTGCTGCGGCCCTGGCTACCTCGAGTGTGGCCAGCGAAGCAGCTGTGCCGCATCAGCTCATTGAGGCGCTCTGTGTGCTGCCGCTGAAGCGCTTCACGGGCACCGCCATGCACGATGTTGCTTTTGCATGGCACTGGATGGCAGCGGAGTGCGCTACCACACGGGAGATTTTGCTGCAAGGCATCGCACAGGCGTGGGAAGCTGCAGCATCTCGCCAGCTTGGCCTTTTCGGGGGTGCTCTGCCTGCAAAGCGGGCGCCGCTAACATCTGGCGACCTTGAGGGCTGGGATGCAAATGCGGGCAGTGAAGGTGTCATCGATGGGTTGCATGCTCACCATGCATGGCTAATTTGCCTCCTGGAGCTCTGGGAGTGCTCGCGGCATGCTGTTGCGATGGATGCATGTGGGGCTGTCAACGTGCCAACAGTGATGCGGGTTTTCCACAGTATCCTTCGTACATCCACAAACAAAGCGCATGCAGTGTGCACACATCCCCTGGCCCGAGCCCCGCTTTTCCGACTTCTGTCTCTGGCCATGCGTGTGCTACGGCACGTCGCAAAGTACACGCGGGATGAAGCAGAGGCGGTGTCCTTGCTGTCTGGAGACAGCATTGCATCCCTCCTGCGTGAGGTCGCCACATTGGGCCTCACGAATTTCTGCCACAGTGCGGACGTGCCAGTCATGACTAGGGATACTGGATTGGGAATGCCAGAGATTCTACATGCGCTAGCTGCGTTTGAGATTGACGCACGCCAGCTACAGGTGCGGTCCTCCACACACAACATGTAGGGCAGTCGCTCCAGTGGTATTGAGGGGCAGCCATTGCACCAGCACTGATGTATTCACGTCGTTGTCCTGCAGCGATCTGCAGCGAGTGCCCTGTGCCGTGCAGAAAGAGGCGCCACAAGCGTGTGCGGAGATCAAGCCGTTGCTTCAGACACTCCAACTACTGGTCGCTGATGAGCTGTCCTTGCAGCGAGTGCTGATGAAGCCCCTACTTCCTGCATCAGCGCCAGAGCCCCCCGGAGATGCCATCATCACATCGGCTGTCGACTCTGCGTGGGCTATCTCTCCGGCGCTGGCTGCTGCTCTGGCCCGTCGGTTCCATAGCATCCCAGCAGGTCGTCAGAGGCTGGTCCAGCTCACCATGGACAATGCACTGGCGCCACGGACGCAGGCGTGGCCGCAGGGTGCTTCAGAGTATGCAGCGGCGTGCTACAAACATGGCAGGGAGCCCAAAGACCTGGAAGCCTGGGCCACGCTGGGACTGGCAGAAGCTCTCGCGATGCTAACACGGCCATATCGGGGTGTGCCAGCAGTCCGGCAGTATGTCATGCGATGCTTGAGCAAGGCGTCTGATGACGACCTCGTGTTCTGGTTGCCACAAGTTGTGCAGCAGCTGCGCGGAGACAAGGATGGCGCTCTTCGGCGGTGCGCTGGCCTGTCCTGCTGCATACGCATGTGTATGGCACATGTATAGCAACCAGTGTCGGCCTAATGGGCTTGTACAACGCCAGGAGCTCAGTTGTGCAGGTTCCTGTTTGAAACAGCAACGGATGCATCGCGATGGATGCTGCTGCATAAGCTTGTGTGGGCACTGGAGACCGAGGAGCGCCCTGGGGAGGCTGAGTTTAACCCAGAGGTCAAGCGATCTGGCTGGCAGCCTCCACGTGACACGGGCTTGTGGCAGTCATGCCAGGATCTGAAGGAGCAGATTCTGCGGCAGCTCCCACCTCAGGCGGCTCAGTACTTCGAAGCTGAGCATGGCACATTTCAGCAAGTGACGGACATTTCAGGCATACTGAAGCCAGTTCCCAAGGAGCGCCGCCGGGACGCGATTGCGCAGGAGGCGCGCAAAATTTCCGTGCCACGCACAGATCTGTACTTGCCCGTGGACGTGCACAAGCGGCTGGTCGCCGTCATACCTGAGACTGGGCGGGCGATGCAGAGCGCCGCGAAGACACCCGTGCTGCTTGCTTTCGAGGTGGAGGTGCTGCCTGTAGAGGTGCACGACGTGCGGCCGTGCGGAGGGAAGCACCTCCGGCAAGCTTGTATTTTCAAGGTCGGCGATGACTGCAGGCAGGATGTGCTCGCTCTGCAAATAATTACCCTCCTCCGCAACGCATTCCGGCGCGCCGGCCTTCCGCTCTATGTCAACCCATATGGCGTGTTGCCGACAGGGTATGAGCGAGGCATCATTGAGGTTGTGCCAGACACAAAGTCGCGAGCAGGGCTGGGGGAGATGACAGACGTTGGGCTGTATGAGATCTTTCAGAGTCGGTACGGGGCTCCAGGGACACCGTCGTTTGAAGCCGCAAGGGCAGCATTCATCTTGTCGGAAGCAGGCTATGCAGTTGCGAGCTACATCCTGCAGAGTAAAGACAGGCACAACGGCAACATCCTGGTCGACAGCACTGGGAGAATTGTGCACATCGACTTTGGGTTCATATTTGAGATATCGCCAGGGGGCAATCTGGGTTTCGAGACAGCTGCCTTCAAGTTCAGCTACGAGATGGTGCAGCTGATTGATCCGGGTGGTCAAAAGCGCAGCGCCGAATACCAAGAGTTTAAAGAGTTGTGCGTGAAAGGGTTTCTGGCAGCGCGGTCTGTGGCAGAGGATGTGATGGTTGTGGCAGCGCTGATGGCAGAGTCCGGGCTGCCATGCTACAGTCGGGGAAAGCCGCTGGAAAATCTGCGAGCACGTTTCATGCTCGATGCCAGCCCACAAGCTGCGGCAGAGTTCATGCGTGGGGCGGTGGATTCGGCGTACAATCGGTGGACGACTGGGTTCTACGACTACATACAGATTCTGCAGAATGACATCCCATTCTAGTGTGCTGGCCATTTCCCTGCACACTTTTGCGGTCGTTCTGTAGTCACAAAAATATGAATGCTCGCCACTTCCTGTACCTACACCGCAAATTTGTTACGTCACTATCCTGTGCTTTAGGGATGTCTGCAAATCTGCACCTGCGCGGCCATGTTTGGTCAGGCTTCACCACATGACCGGACCGGACCCCTCCTAGCCACTACTATCACATACAGGGCCATGCATGAACATAGCACCCGATTCAGAGCACTTGACCGGGAAGCTCCCATCCGGAGAATGAGAGCCCGCGTCGCAGGTGGAAGCGCACCATGCAGTATCATAGGCCACCCAGCTACCAAAGGCGCTGGTCCTGTCGCACTTGCGTGTTTGTCAGGACTGGCAGGGCGCTGTCAAACACGTGGTGCTCGCAGCAAGACATGAGCCCCCAGATGCATGCATGGCGACGACCAGGTGGGCAGCACCACACAGAGCACCGCAGACGCTGAGAGTCGGTGAGGATGCTGATATACATGTATCTCACTTGATCTTAGAACGGCGTGTCTTGCGATGTCTTGTGGAGGTAGCTGAATGGCAGTGCGGCGAGGTTGTTCCGGAGCTGGTTGTGATGGTCACACCCCAGCCACAACAGCACTCACAGTTGATCAGCCATAACTTTGTGCACACTGCTCCGATTCAAAAATTTTCGAGTTCCCCGGACTCTCAGCAGTCCACACGCTTAGCGTAAGACTTTGTAAGCGTTGTTGGATTGTAAGCGTTGTCTAGGCGATTTTATTCACATTTTCCTCTGCAGAGGCTTCAGTGCTGAGATACAGCCACTCTCTAACTCCAACAAGAACTGGTGTCAGATGGACCTGCCAGGCCCCGCGGCGCTGCAAACCCGGCTGTAACTACATATCCACCTGAAATTTGCTGTCAGATAGCGTGGCCACAATGATGGCACCGGCTTAATGGCGACAGCTGTTTTGCTGGCTCAAGCTGTCCCCACGTGGGTGGGGTGCACCATGCATGGCCAGCATGTTCGACAACAAGCACGCACCCGCACCTGCGCGCGTGCGCTTCCAAGCACGACTAAGTTCGAGTCGAGTGCCTTGGCCGTGCACTGGCAGATCCGCAGGCGCAGCAACTCAATTTTCAGCGCGCTGTGCTACAACGGACACGTCGTGTCGTACCTCCGAGACCACCCCTCCAGCCACATGACACCACGCCGCCAGAGCCACTTTGCATGACTCCCACAGTTGCGCAAGCTTCACACGACATGCGTATGGCTTGCAGAACACTGGTGCTCGGTGCTGGCTTAGTCCCGGACCTGCTGCCGCAAGCGTGAGGCCAAGACACGGTGTCGCGAATATGCTATCTTTTTTACACACCCAGTACGCACGCGACCTGTCCACAACATTGTGCCGCGCGCTGGCGCGCCAAGCCCGCGCGGCCGCGCCCCTCCGTGCTAGACTGGTCGGACGGGCGCTGCTGCCGGGCCTTCCTGTCCCCACAGACGGCCTGCCGGCGCTGACAGGCCATCGCGCATAGGCTTGCGTCGCCCCCCCCCCCCCCCCCCCCCCCCTCGCCCATCTCGCCCCGAGAGCCCCCCCCCCTCCACTCATTTCACCCTGCAGCCCCCCCACCCCCCCCCCCCCCCCCGCACCCGATCCCTCCCTCTTCCCTCCCTCCCTCTTCCCTCCTCCCAGCGCATGTCCGCCGTTTCTCCTCTGCGCCCCTCCCCGGACACCGCTCGGGCTGCAGGGCTGGCTGAGGCTATGGCTCCTGGGACCGGTGCCTCGCGGCCTCGGAAATCGCCGTAGCGCGCGCTGTCGCGCCCGTGCAGACTGCTAGTGCCGCGCGGACGACCGCTTGTGGGCCCGGCGAGTGCTGGCTGTGTGTTTGGTGTGCGCGTGGCCTGCGTGGTACTGCGTGGTGTGTGCGTGTCTGCTTTCGCGCTGGCGATAGTTCGTTCTGGCATTTGCTCGTGCGGCGCATGACCTTGGTGCTTGCGGTGGCCGGTCTGTCTGTTTGCTGTCTGTTTGCTTGTTGCCTGGTCTGTTGCCTCGGCGCTGCTGAGTCCTAGATCTATCACTGTGTAACACACCCAGTACGCACACCCAAGTTGCGCTGTGGCTACTGGAGTACCCGCGTGCATGTCAGAAGCGTGGCTACTAGCGCACTAAATTGCTGTCACGTATCACAGCTGTCGCGTCATGAGCTTCTTCGCTCCCTGGCCTGTTCCAGCGCGCAGCTGCGCTGAGACGCAATGCATGCAACCAGCTTGACGCATTGCAGAATGCACTCTTCCGTGAACGCAACAGCTAGTTTACGAGCAATATCACACAGAGCTCTTCCCACAGCACTGTGCTCGCAACTCCCGCGCGACGTGCATTCCATTTCAGCATCAGCATGTGATAGATGCTGCGCTTAATAAGTTGAAGTCACACGTAATGAAACAAAAGAACAGCACGTAAGAGTGGTTTAGATGGCTGGATCTGAATCGAGCGGCGACTCCCGCTGCGACAACGCAAACACATCCGTTCTACCCAGACCTAGAGGATGGGCGGTCGTAAAGGAGGTCTTCAATCCGCAACCAGTCGAGCCTTTGGACAAGAGGTGGACTGCTGCACTGGACAACTTGCTGAAGCAGCAGTTGGCACAGGCGGACCGGCTGTCAGACGGTGGAGGCTCATCAGAAACTGCTGAAAAGCTGGACGGTGAATCAAGCTCACAGTGCAGACCACAAGTCTCCGCAGTGGCTTCTGCGATTCTGCAGCATCGTGACTTTGAATTGGTCATTGTCATCCTGATCTGTGTGAACTGTTTCGTACTCGCACTGTACACTCCTCTCAAGCCTGTTAGCGTCCTGAATCTTGTGATGAACAGAACGGACGCTGCTCTCAACGTCGCGTTCACAGTTGAGGCAATCATTCGGATTCTGGCGTTGGGCAGCTTGCGCCAATACTTACTGTCTCCATGGAATGCCTTTGATGCCCTCATCGTCAGCATGGGATATTTGAGCTACATTGACCTCGGGAAGCAGGCCACCGGCGTCAGAGCATTGCGTGGGCTACGTGCGCTGCGGCCGCTCAGGTGAGGCATCATGTGTGCATGCAGGTGCATCATGCTGACATCGAAACAATTGTGGATGGCAGCCTTCCATTGTACACATGGTTATAAGGTTTGCAGGACCATGCGAGCCCTAAAGCCACTACGCATTGTTGTGGACTGCTTCTTTGCTGCCGCACCGCTCATGAGCAGTGTTATTGGCCTGATATGCTTCTACATTTTCATTACAGGCCTCGTGGGAATGCAGGTCTGATTCATTGTCATCATACCAGCTGAATCTGCAATGTTGTCCTGGTGGCATTGTGTCTGCAGGGCATTGACAGCAGCACGTGTTCTTGTATGGGCAAACTAATCAATGATTGCTCCCACACGCCAAACAATCATCGAATGCAAATCCATCGGATTCATAATCATGCAGTTCATCAGGAAAAGTGTATGAACATACGAACTGTTGCAGGTTTTTGCAGACGCCTACCACTTCAGGTGTGTTTCATTGGAGACAGGCCAGCCTGAGTATTTGCGCCCGGCCGAAGCTGCTGCCTGGGGCTGTGGAGGAGCACGGTCATGCCCCTCTGGGTATGAATGCACGTACCATGCAGACCCTCCCTACTATGAGTACCGTGTGGCAGGATTTGACAACGTTGGAGCAGCTATGCTGACTGCATTTCAGGTGTGCAATCTGTGCTGAAGCGTTCAGGAAATGGCCAGCTTGTTGCCGACAGATCAACAGCCGCATCATGGTCTCATTTCGTTTGTTTGGTCTTTCAAGGTGATGGGACTGTCTCGGCAGACACATCCTCTGATCGTTTGACCTGTCCTTCTCCGCAAACATCCTGGAGGCTTCAATGGCTCTTCAGTCATGCAAGCCTTATCGGCTGCATGAATATGTATGCTAGGGACATCAGTGAAATATTGCTTTGGCTGATGGTTTGGCTTGGACAAACAGCTGCATTTGTCATTGAACGATATGTTTACACAAAGTGTTTTGTTACCTTCATATAGATGTATCCGCCACAAGTGCATGAAAAGGCTACCTTGCGCAGAGCAGTCACTGCGATGCGTCATTACCCCTGCATCCTTTCCAGGACTCGGTCTGATCCAACGCTTTTGAATGACTTTGCAGATAAGCACAATCGCGGGCTGGTCTGCCATCTTCTATCGCACATGGGACGCAACAGGAGTCTTCAGTATCCTTTACCATCTATCAATCATCGTCTTTGTGGCTTATATCCTTGTGAACTGCTTCCTCGCTGGTCTGAAGCTGAAATTCGCTTCGGCATCACATGAAGCTTTCACTCAAGACACTAGTGCAGAGTCGCGCGGCATAGTGCGTTGATTCGTTGGCCAGAATGCTGGAGTATTTGTGATGTTGGAGAGTCTCAGATCTGATATTGCTGCAGGACAATTCATTGGTTGTGCTGCTCAAGAAATCCAGAGCATACTATATGAGTTTGCTTGCTCAAGAGCAAGAAAAACAAGCCAAGCGTACACATCAGAAGGCTGAATCCAGGATCACACTGTTTGCCGCTGCAATTGTGAACAATCCCTGGTTCACACGCATCTTTATGGCCTTCATCTTGGTCAACACTATTGCAATGGCCATGGAACATGATGGGATGAGCACGACTATGCAGAATAAGCTGACCCAACTCAACACATACCTGACGTATGCTTTTGCATGTGAAGTTGTCATCAAGGTGATGCACGGCTGCCTCTATCTGACATAACATGAACGAATTGGATGTGTCAGTGAAAGACTCGAAGACTGTGCTGTGTGCACCAGAGTCACAGCGCCGTGTGTGCAGATGATTGGCCAAGGTTTATCTGGTTTCTTCAGTGAAGGTTTCAATGTTTTCGATTTTTTCGTAGTGGCATTGGCAATAGTCGAGCTGGTGATGGTGTCTAGGTCTGGTGATGGCGGCAGCTTGTCAGCTTTGAGGTGAGCTTTCACAACGTTGCAACTGCAGATGATGATATTTTGGCTGTTTCTGTCTGGCCAGCCTGCGTTGCCGTTCCTGCATGGTCTGCTTGTGTCAGCTGTTCTGTGCTGCTACCCACCTGTTGCAAAGGTGGCATCTGACGCTCGATCCCTCGTGTACAGTTATGCGGCTGGTGCGCGTGTGTATCATGGAGGTTCCTGCTTTTACCAGAATTTTCATTGCTTCTACCTTGAGGGCGCATCAAGCATACGATTATTGTCGACCATGCTGTACAGGAGCTTCAAGACCCTGAGAATTCTCAAAAGTTTCCGAGTGCTTAGGATGCTCAGGATGTTCAGGTTCGCTGCGTCACATGAAGGGCCTGCTTATGTAACATGTACTGTATGCGTGCCATGATTTTGCAGCATGGCCGTGTGCTCATGGCCAGATTTGTGATAGGATTCATCATAAGTGTGCAGGTATCTGGACTCACTTCGGGCCCTTGGGGAAGTCATGATGGATTCCATGGAATCATTTCTCAGCGTCTCCTTTTTATGTTTCCTGTTTCTGATTGTAAGACCACCACTCAATCCTTCGTCATCCTGTAACCGCACTCTTTTCAGATGCGAGTTTGCAGGTCAGTTGATTGCAGGTATTTGCCATTATCGGCTTGCACACGATGGGAGATATTGTCATGGACGCTCCCAACTTCAACACATTCTATGCATCGTTTCTGTCAGTATTCCAAGTACGTCTGTCAAGTCAAAAGCTTGCAATGCACCTTGATCTGATCATGCTGTAGATTCGCTGGTGTGCGTGTTCTTACATACCTCGCTTTGCAGATCCTTACGTTGGAGAATTGGGAAGAAATCATGTTCAGTACCATCCAATCTAGCGGCATGCTGTCCGTCTTCCTGTTCTTTGTCGTTTGGGTCTTGATTGGGAAGTTTGTACTGTTGAGTTTATTTCTAGCTGTCATTTTGGAGGTGCGCCTCGGATCATATACATTGGCATTCCATGCAACTATGGGTGCACTGTCAAAAGTGATTGTCACATGGTTGGTTCTTGCAGGCATTTGAAGTTGCACATGAACGACAGGTATGATCTCGCTCTTGTGAAAGCGGTGGTGGCACCAATACAGATACACACCGCGGAGAGTGTTGTTTGGCGCCCACGCATCTCTGGTTGGATCCTCATGCTGTTGCCCCTCTTCAGGTTGCTGAAAAGTTGAAAGAACAACTTCTTGGCGATCAATCTGTATATAGTGCGCGTTTAATTGGCTCTCTGTTGAAGCAAATGCAACACTGCATGCAACATGACCTGCAGTTGCCCAGGGTGGAGCAGCAGCCATGCCATCAATGTGTTCTGTCTGCATGTAGATCAAGTTGAAGGGGGCTTGAATGCAGAAGGAGGCTTGAATGCAGATCCCGCTGTGTCACCTCCTGCTCATGGACTGGGAGGTGTGCTGTCAACGGTCGTCTCTTCCACAGTGTATCCAGAGCCTATGACAGAAACTGCCACAGGGCACTTTGCACACCATTCTGCTGATCAGGCGAACCCGCAGAGGCAACTTGTGCCAGCATTTTCAACATCGCAGATTGAAGCTGCCAAACGAGCCCAGCGTCACTCCATGGTGGCATATGCCATGCAGGTCTGCTTCAACATGTCCGTGCTCGGTCAACTCCTATGCTGTTTCCATCGTTCATTGTTGCGTTAAGTTCGTTAATGTGATCAGAGAGACAAACTTGAGGTGCTCACGTTTTGCAAAGTGCAGATTAGCGGTCTGCGTGTCCCAGCAGGCGAGCTTGAAGCCATTGCACACGATTTTGAGACAGCCCGTTCCGTCTCCCTTCATGAGGGGCGAGGAAGGTATTGCGGAGTTGTTCAATCGTCATCTGGCCCAATGCTTCTTACAATGGCTCGCTCGCCTGATTCACCTGCTCATGGTGAAGTAGAAGTCCCATTGTCAGGGCCTCGCATGCTGTCTCTGACTGCAATCCCAATGGTCGAGTCACGTGCAGCACCAGCCTCACTCTTTCGATTGTCTCAGTCTCGCAGTTATTTGTCATCAGGCTCTGATGCTAGTCAGCTCGGAAACGATAGGAATTCTGAGTTCGGTGCGCCTAGAGCAGCGGGCTGGGCAGAAGATGACATGATGATGACACTCATGACACGTGTGGTCAATATTGAAGCTGTGGCTGGGCATCAGGAAAATGTTGCAGTCGCACAATCTGAACTGGAACAGTTGTCTGCCAGTCGCGAAGGGACAATTAGTAACGAATGGACGCCTCTGCCAGTTTGTCAGAGAGCTAGTGTTGTCCCAGCAGAGTGTGACATGCCAAGGACTTGGGACTCTGAGTCGACTATGGCGGAGAGGTCGAGCATGTTGTGCATCGACAGTGATGATGCACTAGGGCTTCCGCAGCAAAATTCAGACTCTGCTGTCACATTGAATCCACCAATTGCACCCTGCGAGAGAAGCCAGTCCGCCCCAGATGCAGAGTTGAGAACCTGCTCTAAGAAACCGCAGTCCTTGCAGCAAGCTGCGAAAATGCGACAGCGTCGCCGACTGGACAGACTGAAGGCATTCAAAGCTCCTCGAGCATGTCAGGGTGACATTGCTAATGACAGCAGTGAGGACAATGTCGATGCCAGTCTGGACGCATATGGTAATACTGGGGAGGTCTCGGGCCTCCTCGCCACGCCAATCTTGGACCAGGAGCATGAATGGCTTCAAGATGATCCAGACGCCCTGTTGACAGCCCTGAGAACAAATCCACTCTTCAGCATAATTGCTGAGACACACAATCAAGAAGCTAGCAATGATCTAGATCTGTATGATTGCGCTGCATCTGGCCTGGACCCAGGTGAATTTTTGTTGTCCCAGTACATCACCGAGTCTACCTGCTTTGGACCCAGCATGAGAGACAAAGATGATGAAGATCCTGTGGCCGGCACGTTTTTGGGGCTATCAGCGAACCATCCAGTGCGAGCTGTGGCCATCAGAGTTGTGCAGCATTTGGCGTTTGACTACACCATGACAGCTGCAATCGTGTTGTCCTGTGGATCAATGACGGTTGAAAGACCAGGGCTGCCGCCGGACTCGAGTACAATAAAAATTCTCCAGATGATGAATTTGGTATTGGATGTGTTGTTTGCTGTGGAGTTGCTGCTGAAGTTGACCGTCTATGGGTTCAGATCTTACTGGTCCCGCACCTCGAATAAAATTGATGCTCTAATTGTCATGCTCTCTGTGCTATTGATGGCTTTTGAGGACTCTGGTCTGTCCATATTCAGGTGTGAACTGTGTACGACATTCGGAAACAGATTTCATTTGAGTGTCAATGCATATACGGAAGCCCCGTTGCCCAGTTGAGTCGTGTCTACGAGGGCCTAATGGGCAAGCTCTGTACCGTTGATACAAGTTGGCATGCATAGCGTGAAGTCCAAATGCAGGTCCCTGCGATCTCTGCGAGCAATCAAGGTGTTGAGGGTGGCAACCAGGTCAGATGTGCGGGCTTCACGCTGGAAAACTGATCTAGGAAATCAGTTCAAGACTGCACAATGCGTATGGCGATGCTTCCTAATAATATCTTTGGTGCAGGGTCTGAAGAACATTATTTCACTCATCATCAACAGCTTAGCATCAATGCTGAATGTCACCCTCCTGCTGGTCATGTTTGTGTGCATCTTCGCAATCTTGGGCGTCCAGCTATTTAGTGGCCTAATGTATCGATGCAATGATGGAACAGTTTCGGGCATAGAGGAATGTGCTGGAACGTTTATAGATGATACTGGCGTGGAAGTGGACAGGGTTTGGAGTCGGCCATTTCACAATTTTGATAGCTTGGGGAGGGCGCTATTGACATTGTTTGTTTGCAGTACACTGGTGCTGTTCTCGACACGATGCTAACGGCTGAGCTTATCTGAATTTGTATTGCAGAGGACATATGTATTACTTTCTGGCCCACTCATTTAAGCGTTGTGCAGGATGGATGGGGACCAATCAGCCAAGCAGCGACAGCAGCCCCTCTGACTAAAGGGCAGCAACCGCAACCAGGCTCAAATAGCATGGCAGCTCTATATTTTGTCGGATACATTGTATGCATTGCCTTCATTGTGCTACAGCTGGTGCATTCCCCAATGACTGGTGCTCTCTTGATTGTATCCTGGCTTGCTGATCACTTGTGGTGCATTAAGAGCTGCGATGGATAGCCAAGACACACATCCCCAATGCGTTCCAGACGGAAACGAGACGTGTTGTGTGTGCAGTACGTTGGTGTACTGTTCTACAGTTTCAACAAGATCCAGACAGAACAACTTGGGCTTCACAGCCTTGATGTAAGCCAGAAGGAGTGGCTTTCCATTGTACCGTATCTTTGCTCTTTGAAGTACATTCGCATACCGCCGTACCCGGTAATCAGATGGAAGCAAATGATGTATGAAATTGCCACAAGCAGCCGCCTGGAGCAGTTCGTCTTAGTGGCAGTGTTCTTCAATGTTGTCGAGCTGTGCATTTGGTGGCATGCGATGCCAGCAAGCATTCTATTGATCAAGGAGCGGCTGAATCTGGCCTTTTCTATGTGTTTTCTGGTGAGACCCCACCATGAGATGCCATAAAGATTCACGTTTGCGTTGTGCCTTGGCTCAATTCGAGCTGTGACGTTTTAGGGTGAAATGGTGATCAAGATCGTTGGAATAGGTTGGCGTGAATACTGGGCAAATGGATGGAACAAACTCGACTTCTTTCTGGTTTGTTTGTCCATTGTTGATCTGGCTTTTGCATACCTGCAATCTAGCTTCCTTCGAATTATCAAGGTCCTGAAGGCTCAGAAGATGCTGAAGGTGCGCACCTGGCTTTCCTGATATACGCTTCGAAAGCGTATGTCGTGGTCCGGACCATGCAGCGGACGAAAAAACTGTCACACTTGTGAGGTCACGTCACCTCAGCGAGGCATTGTGGCGGGCATGGCTAATTGTCATCGTTGAATAATGACCTCACATCTGTACATGTTCCCTTGCACGCAGCTGCCTTCCAAGTGGTATGCTTGCGGTTTCAGTGTCCATGCATGCGATGGACATAAGTATTGTGGGCATTCCGCCTTCTCACACATATCTTTCATTTGTGATGATCCCTGGTAATGCCATACATCTGCCGCTGCGTTCTTTGATTGATTTTGCAACAATGGTTGTGCGAATTGCAAACGCAGCTGTGTTTTCAAGCCCCATGATTAGATAGTTGTTTCAAATGATCTGTTCCATCAGGTCACCAACAGGCGTTTTTGTTGCAGCTCCTTCGTTTATCCAGAATGGTCAAAGCTTTAAAAACCATGAAAAGTATTTTCCACCTTCTCATTGCCATTCAGCGCTCTGTAGCCGCCATTACGCAAGTTGGAGCTCTGATGTTGGTGGGCACCCTGATACGCGGGTACATGCTGCATGAGCTGTAGCACGATAGCTGTAGCACTTTCAATGCCATGCTCATGGCCACACACAGATGCATCAGAGCTTGTTCAGTTTGCGCACCTTCCGTGCAGGTAACATTTTTTGTATTTGCCTACATCGGTGTTTTGGTATTTGGCAGTGTTCAGCCCGGGTGCGTGTCGTGTCATTGCTGAAGTGGTGTAAACTGGCTGAATGTGGAGCAGATGATTAAGCAAACGCGTAATTGAGATTCATTGCAAGAAGCCCATAGAATACATTTACAGGGATGAATTAAACGAACATGCAAACTTCAAGACATTCGGAGCAGCCATGGTTACACTAGTCCGCATGTCGACAAATGACAACTGGGCAGCTTTGCAGAACGTGCGCATTGCAACATTACTGAAGTGTTGAACTGTTGCAGAGCACATGCCACTCGGAAGGGCCTTGACAAGTATGCCTACGATTGAAGGGGCCTTGACAAGCATGACTGTGAATACATTTGCAGAATTTGAATGTCTCGCCACCAGAGTGTGATCAAGCAGCTGGGGAATGCGGCCAGCCCTTCTGGATCGTTTCTTTGTACTTCGTGGTGTTTGTGTCGTTGCAAAGCGTACTGCTGATTAACTTGTTCTCGACCATCATTTTGCACCACTTTGAGGCCCTTCAGGTGTGGTTACCCTAAAACTTGCTGGCGTGACACTTTATCACTTTATCACAGACACAGCATTCGCTTTAGTGAGGCCGCTTGTGGTACATTGAACAAGCAAGCGTGCGGCTGTGCAAGGCATACCGCGGTCGGTTCTAAAAATCGCGCTCGATTCTAAACAACCTTGTATTCTTGGGACCGATCCCATTTGCGGGAATCTCTTCACCTATCCAGTTCATCCACGGCCCATGCATGAAATGCGGTCGATTGTCCACTTTGCACTTGTCACGCCGACTCATCGAACGTCTTTGGCAACAATGTGGTGCACTCAAGACGAGCACATACCGATGATGCCGGATGCAACGTACCTGATTCAGTAATATTGCAGAGCGAGGAGTCCTGGAGCTTTAATCCGGAGCAAATTGATCTGCTGATTCAAGTTTGGGGTCATGTCAGCCGCCTGGATGGCACAATTTCTCATCCCCAGCTAGTGAAGCTATTGAGAAGCGTTTTGCCTCCACTCGGAGTTGGCCCCAACGCTTCACCCACAGATGCAGATGCTTATATAAAGAAACTGGGAATTGTCAAAGTTCTGAATGGGCGATATACATTCGAGCACACGACTTTTGCCCTCATTGCTTCAGTTGCAGGTGCGCAATCTTGCACTGCGGTCGGCCTTGGTATGTATTACAGTGTCATCACTAACCTGGTATGCAGAAGTACCGGTTCCATCAAATGAAGCCACTGAGACGATAAAGCAGAAACTTCGCACACGATTCAAAATGGTGTGGATTCTGCTTGAACACATACTAACGCTATGCGTGCAACATCCTGGACTTCCACCCTGTGTTGGCCAAGCTGTACAGGCACAAATCGGCTGTGCTCAAATCCTTGTGTCGCTTCTGCAGGTTTACCGACGACTGGGAGTGGGCCCGCAGAGCATGATCAAGCAGAAAGCACAACATGCTTGGCAAATGCTTAGGGGCAGCATGCAATGTGGGCAACGCCCACCTGTCTGTGGTGAGGAAGAGTCCATGCAGTCCGTCAGAGGCTACACACAATCAATTTTTACTCGGACAAATATCAAGACAAACAGAGTACAACAGGCTGGGATGTAGCCTCGTTGTTGCCTTGCAGCCATGTGTCACATGGAGGCTTCTAGGAAGTGTGATACAGAACGGCCTACAGACTGTAGCATCAGTGAGATGGCCAGGCGGTCCAAGCTGATGCCCCTGTCATGCTGATGGATGATCACACATCCGGACATGGCCCATGACTCGTTCTAGTCAGCGCTGTGTAATGTCAGAAAGCTCAGCCACAGCACAACTCATGCGCTACAGATGCATTCGGCAAAAGGTGAATGTACTACAACACTTGCCATTAGGAAGGGTCGTACTGCTACAACAGTCGTTCGGTGTTGTGCATTTGACCTGGGCAATGTGGGCAACACGTGGCATGCAAAAATGCGTGCATGCCTGCGACACTACGTACTTACGAGCCTCCAGTGGCTACGCATGCCTGTGCTGCACTTCCTGCATCCATACCGGCCAGGTGAGATGCTCCAGGGCGCCCGGCCGGCCTGTAATTACCCACAGAACTGCTCATCATGCAAAACTGTGTCCCGCCCGGAAGCCCTGCGGTGACAGGCCACTATTCAGTGTTCCTGTGCCACACGGCTGCGTGCACTGTTCCTTTCCTCCAGCGGCTGCCCTGCCTTGGTGTGTCGCCCAGCCCGCTCGTGGCCTCTGCTGTCGCCTTGTGGCCGCTTTCCTGGCTGGCACGGCTTCCCAGATTTCTGCCTTGTGCGCGTCTGAGCCCGTTGCTGTGCCGCCTGTGTGACTCCCGTGTTGGGACCGGCTGCGTGCATATATGCATGGTCGTCTGAGTTGTGCTCGAGTTTGCGCGTGTTGACGGTTCTTCCGCCCGTGTCCGCAGGGGTGCTGTGGCCGATGCCCGTTTGGATTTGTCGTGATGCCCGATTGGGTTTTTAATTACAAGGAAGCTAGATACGTATGAATACGTTCTCCGCGTTGGTCAACACATGCATTCGAGTTATCTCGAGATACCGCGGCACGTTATGCCGCTTGAAATTTGAGACGCGTTATGCGTCGAACGGGACAGCGATGGCTGGGCCCAGCTAGCGCTGGGTGCGAAGGGACCCAAGAAGATGAGGGGCCGACCCGCACGCTGTTGCCAGGCCATATGAGCGGTCTTCAGCGCTCGCAGTCGGCGATTGCTACAATTGTACGCAGGTTCGCCTGGATCGCAGTTTGTTACCCGAGCCTAAGCTCTTTGAGCGCCATTGAGTACGCGTGCAAACAATTGTCTAGGCAGAAATTGTCTTATGAGATGTATGAAGAACGGTGCGTGTTGAAGCAGGCTCCGTGTTATAGCACGTGATCGTGAACAGTTCATGTCGGAAGCCATGTGGGCACTCGCAGTGTCACTGCCTGCTTGACTACGTATCTGTGACATCTTCACCATGCAGCAGCTTAAAGTAGGACGCTACATCTAAAACGTGGGTTGGCGTGCTGTTTTGTGTCCGTGCGTCCACAGGTGTGCAGGGGCGCCCCGGGCCCATCCCGATCGCGCAACGTGTTAGACGATATCCCGGTTTATTTCACCATTTCGCAGGATGCGACAAAAAATGGGCCTGAGTTCCGGGGTCAATTCCGTTCGATCGCTGACTGCGCCTGTGAACGTCACGCAGGCACCTTCTAGCGCTGGACGGCCTGCATTCTGCCGCCGCAGCAGCATGGGCATACGAGAGCTGCAAACAGATCATTGGTCTGGAACGTGGTATCGAAATAGAGGCCCGGGCAGAGATGTCAACTTGCAGTGATCTTGCTGGGCCATCGAAGGTGTGCACAGTGCAGGGCTGCTTATTGCATGCGGCACTTTCTTTCAAGTGACAGACACGAAATATGTCAGCTAGCCTCGCAAACTCAGTCTTACCGCCAATGAAGTAAACAGAACGATCTCAAGCGGTGACAGACTTCTTTTATGCAGAGGCATACTCCTGAGACACAACCTGATGCGGAGTTTGTCGGACAACTTGTTGTTGTTGTGCCTTCATGAGACATCGGTGTGAACCAGCAACCCTGCATTTTAGTGCCTGCCGAGTCATTGAATGTACATATGTTGGGAGTTTGAGGCAGATTTCGAGTGGTGGTGAAACAGTAGATCCTCAGCTGCATCTCCGTGATCGATGGTGAATGTGCCTGTGCATTGGAAGCAGCCCGCACAATTTCCCCACTCTTCTGCTGGTTCACACTCTAGATTCATGCAGGCAATGAAGTCATCCGCCTCCTGCACAAGGCAGTAGTAACAGTCAACTTTGCACAGAAGGGCACGCAACAACTGGCCGTCAGATGGCTACCAGCCGTGCACCTAAGCAATACAGTCGTATTCGAGGTGCGTATTGGCATGCAGTGCATGCTAATGCTGGACTTCGGCCACGACGCTGGTCATGCTAGTGGTCCACGAACCCTTTGACGCCCAAGATATTGGCAAGCACAGGCAGCCACATCGTTCCCATCGCACAGTATAGTGCAGCTGTCAGACATTATAGTGCTGATGCAGAGCTTGACGGATGCGGCCGAGGATGGGGAGCATTGGCTCAGTATCGCAAAGCAAGCCAGTCAGTTGAGTGGCGTTAAAAGCGTTGAGCTCCTTATAGACTTGAAGGATGACCATTGCCAAGTTACAGCAGTGCACGTCCAAACAAATATTGGCCCAGAAGCTCACAGACTTATCACAAATGGCCTGTCAAACGCCTGGGCAAGCCCAAACCGGCAGAATACGTAGTACGGGGACATTGGCACATCGTTCTCGTTGGCAGGCAACTGGACAATCCTCAACTGCCGCTTCTTGCACCAATGGCAGGCAAAATTCTGTCCCAGGCGGTGTATCTGGTTAGCGTCTCTGGTCACTCTGACTGCACTTTAGCACACCAGGAGCAGCCGTGCTTGTACTTGTGGTTGTTGGCGTTCAAATGCTCTGTATTACTGACATTATTGCACCTGCTGTGTTAAAAAAGATCTCAGAGCTAGCTGTCCCTCAAGCATCTGCACGGCCACGGGTACCGCTTTAATTGTTCAAGGCAAATATGCAAATCAAAGCTGAGACTGATACCACCTGCTGGCCAGTGCTGAGGCAGGACCTCAAATCGAATGGGCCTCCATGCTCTAGAACGTATGCACTGGGGCACACAGAACAAACAAGAACTGAGGCAGGTTGTATGCAGGACGTATCGAATGACATCGTGTACCGCTTCGTGAAATTTACCACTCTAGAAGCCTGGTTGCAGATGGAGCTGGATCAGCAGGCACACACTTCCCCTGTGGAGTTGGTGTCCGCATGGAATGCAAACCGGCTGCCGCCGTGCTTGCGGCCCAAGTGGGATCTGCCAACACGGGCTGTTGTGTGTCTAGGCAACATCTGCGTGGCGGGCAACAGTATGATGAGGGCTGCCTATCAGGTGGGCATCCGCTGCTTCACTCAGTCCTTATGGCACATGAGGGCCTTGCAGACTTCAGACATATCTGTTTACTGCGCATGATTGGATTGCACGCCTTGGCTCGCTTGCCGAACAAACTCCCTGCTCGGCGTCCTAGTCATGAGGTACACATCATCAGAGCGGCATCACCGATGCAAACTTCATGAATACAGCATGAGCTGGTGTGAGAACTTTATGTACATCCCACGTATCCCCCAAGAATTGATCGTCGTGCGGGGGATGGTGTGCATCCTTTTGCAGAGGCGCTTTGAGATGCACAACACCTTGCACGTGCCTACGTTCAGGATGATCCCTGGCAGGCAGGCTTCTGGAATACTGAAGTATCACATGCTGAACTTGCGTAGCAGAATGTCAGTGCAGATTGACATGATGTTTAGCCTCGGCATGGTGAAACGCGTCTCAAAGGGAGCGCCAGCTTCGGCTGCTCCACTGTGCATGCACCCTGGCAGAGGCGCGCACACAACAGCCCAGGAGATGGTCACTCAGGCCACACAGCAGCTTGCAGCCAATGCTGACACGGAGCGCATTGCTGCAGTTCGCAGCTCAGTTAATGCGATTGCGACTATTGCTGTCTAAGTGGCTGCTTTCCGTATGCATCAGCGCATTCGCCATGAGAGTGCAGTTGCCCAGGAATCAGGCCTCTCGCGTAAAATCTATAGGAGCCGAGGTGTTGGCACACCTTGTGTGGCAGTTGCCATTGATGAATGTTCACAACTCCCGGAGGCCACCACCACATGTTCCCTTCCCAACGAGTGTGTCGACAATCGATTTTCACCAAATCCGGTGCGCATTCTGCAATCGTCTGGGGTGCCCAAAATGCAGTCCCATCGCTCGCACTGCTCACATGTTCATATGCCCTCCCCTAAGTGCGCATCCCCCAGGCGCGCCACAGGTCCATCAGCTGACCTGCATTTGGCATGTCCAGGACACACTCCTTGCTCGCCAGCCGACACTGTTTAGCCTCGCTATGGTGTTCAGCTGTGCCGGTGACTGCAAACCAGAATGTTTCAGGTCCCACCATTGAGATACATGCAGGAGCTGGAGGTGAAAGGGCCTGTTTTGTCCAGCCCAGACTCCAGCAGCAGTCTGATTCGGGCGCACCACTGCAAGGGTGGTCCGCAGCTGACTCCAAGACTGCCGAGGCCGCCATTGCAACTACCCCATTATCCCCAGATCAGCGCTGGAGGGTCACCGTGCATCGGTGTCACCCTCGGTACGGAGTTTCGTCCGCAAGAGATGCAGGTGACTCTGGACACAGCATCCGTGGTCCAGCGGAGGCGGCCGCGGCGTGGCCCGTTTGCGGTGCTGCGCGTTGCTGAACATGTAGCTGCTTGTGCAGCACGGGCTGTGAGCAGCATGGTGGTCCGCAATGGACAAAGCATGCAGGCTGACGCCGGAGACGCTCCGCAGGATCCTGGGCGTGTTAATGCCGCCCCTGATTGTGTGCATAGAACGTCCAAGGGGAGCTAGGGTGTCATTGGTGGATGTGGGTATCGTGATTGAGCCATTCTCATCATTGACAAACATCAGGGATCCTGCCGCGTCTATGTGGGAGAACGGTCATCGGCAGCGATGTTGTGGGTCCCACCTTTTTGGCAGCGGTACAGAGGCATGGCGGAGTGGACCTCCCAAAAGCTCTCAACTTGGATGCTTCAGTGCACTCGTTTTCGCAGTTTCGCAAGTTTTTGAGCATGGCCGTTGCCATCAATGTTTCAGCCGCTGTGGCGTGCAGGTTTTTAACGAGGCACATTTGGCAAAAGTACCCTTGCTTTGCATGTCAAGCTGCACATGGCGCGTAGTGAAGCAATAACACAATGAGGAATGGCAGCTCCAAGAGTGCAGTGTGCACTGGGTGCTGCCTCGTATGTTATTGTTATTCCAGTCAGTTCCACAGAGCATGGCTCAAGACACAGAACTTTTTTCTGATGTGGTATTTCAGTATTCGATAGAGTGTACCTGAGTCAAGATGCGCTCCGCGCCAGGTGGTGATTGTGGGGCTTGTTTTACAGGCTAGGTCGCTTGCATTTACAGTGTATAGCTTTGGTCAGTATGTTTCCCCTGTGCGTGGCACCATCACAGTACAGCATGAACCTACGTCTGGCAATGCTCAATGTCAAACACATGTGGCACAGCGAGCCCTGATTCCATGGTACAGTGCGGCATTCATGCGAAAAACAGGACGGGTGTGTTTGACGGTTGAGGTCTGTAGCCTGACCACATCTTGATAATTTCCGCAACAACTGCGCAATGCGTCGAGGATATGTGCTATAGCTCTGTCATCTCATCGAGCGTGTATTGCTTGTATTCGTTTGTTTTTCTGCATTACTGAGCTCCCGCTAACCATGTGCCAAAGAGACTTTTGCAATGTTTTGATGTATTGGAGCTGGTACGTGTAGTGCACTTCGTCAGAACCATTTTGCACAATGGCGTCGATGTACTAGGGTATGGGTGGTGTTGGGGCGCCTGATGGGTCCTGAGGGGTTTGAGCGAAGGCAAAGGCGGCACAGCACTATGCCATCGCGGCTGCAGATCACCCAGCGCGCATGAGGCCAACGGCACTGCGGGTAGTGAGAACATGTCTTATGTGTTGGCCTTGTGATGTTGGCATCACAGAGACTCGCCTTTCTAGAGTATGCACAGCGGGGGTGGTGGGTGTGCCAGGGCCTGAACAGGATTGATTTCTAATTTGTTTAGTCCAGACTCAAGCAATCTAACAGGGGCACACCACTGCAAGCCTGGCCCGCGGCTACCGCAGACTGCTGAGGACACCATTGCAGATGCTGGGCCGGTGCTAGACCAGCACTGGAGGGGAAGTGTGGCGCGGAGCAGGCTGCATTGCGAAAAGAAAGAAAGAAAGAAACTCGGGTATCGAACAATATACAGTACCATGTGGAAGTGAGTCTGGACACAATGCTAGTGGTTCAGCGGAGGGGGTGGCCCTTGTGTGGTGGTGTGTGTGCTGACAGATATATCCCTGAGCCCGCCGCCTGAGCCATGCGCAGTTGAGACTGTGAACAGAGATGTCCACAAAGGCTGATCCCCGAAACAGTCCACAGGACAGCGCATGCACACCATCCTCGGTGATGTGCAGCGATCTGATCAAGCGAGACCTGCGTGCCAATGAATCGTGTGGTTGGTTGAGGTGAGTGAAGCCACAGAGTGAAACGTCGTTACTCACATCGAGGATGCTGCTAATTACCATGTGAAACATGGAATGGAAGTAGGAGAGCCAGGTTGTGCCCAGCGATGCAGAGGTATGAGGGTTCGGGGGATACTGGGAAACAGCCTGTGCATATGGATTAATCAATGGTATTTAGAGGGTTGGCTCTTGATGGTGACACACTTCGTGCGATCAGCCGTGAGCACCAGGTGGATGGATCGGGGATGGCGGCTCGCATCATGTATGTATGCTCAGCGTGGTTGGTGTTGACAGCAAGGCATTCGTGCTGCAGTCGCAGACTCAACGTTTAAGAATTTTGCAAGTGCTGCACAGTGGAGCGAGCGGCCTAATAGTGTGCACATATCACTCACTAATACACTTAAATTTCAATGGCCAGCACAAGCAGGTCATGCTCAAACGTGTGCTGCGTGATCATGCAAGCGAGATCATATGATCAGTGATGCGTTCAATCTCGGCTAGCTCCACTGCAGTAACAGGCTTGGCTGCATCTTGTTGTATCCTCACAAATCCAGTCTCTGGGTCGACATGCCAATAGTCTTTCCTTTGACAATCTGCATAAGAGCAACTCTTCCTGACCTCCGCTATTGTCGACATGATGGCAACGGAAATGCAACACATATCTAATAGATTTGCCTGCAGCGCACCTGCAACGAAGTCATCAGGCGACACGCCCAACAGGCCACAAGCAGTGTTGACCCTGATGCAGCTGTACGCGGATCCAATAGAGGCTGCAACCTGCTGGCGTAATGCAGCGGCAACTGCACCCAAAAGCTCTGCTCGCTCGGAACGCCATGTGTCAGACTGTAAGACTCGCCAGACATCAGAATACTCCCGATTCCATACATACTGGACCAGCTTGAAAGCTAGCTTGAACTCCTGATGTCGCTGCAAGGGCAAAGCGAAGGTGGGTGCAAAAAAACAGCTCAAACTTGCAGTATATTGAATTACATGCTGTTCAGTGATGTTTACACAGGTGCAAGAGTGTCGCACTTGCACCGCTTCAGGAGCTCTCTTGCACGCAAATCTCGCATGCGGACTGCACATAGCCCAGACAGGTCCTTCCAAATATACAAAATTGAAATTTTGGTCATCGCGGACATCATATACAGCATATGGGAAATCATATTTCACTCAGTATCAGCCAGGACTTTTGGTACCATCCAGGATCCGGCGCCCTTGTGTGGAAGCAGAATGCCAACGCGAGGCAATCGACCATGGCGAGCAGCGGCGCACCATTTGTGATTCATGACATGACTCAGAATAAGTAAGAGCCACAGGTCAATATCTTCGTTCTGCATGCGGTGAGGATGTGGCCACATCGGCGAATCAGGAGGGCTCCAGCAACGCAGCATGATGTCACACCTGGCAGTCAAGCGGGCTGTCGCTCCTTTCCAGCACGTCTGCGATCTCAGAAAATCTACATTGCTCGACTAAATTCTGCACCTCGTTCATCCTTATAATCGGGCTTTTGCCGAAGGCACTACTGTTCCTTCAAGTGCCAGTGCGACTGTCTATATGTGCGCTGATGTATCAAACTTTGCTTGCCGTCCTTCCTCAACATCTTGCGCTACATTTGTTTGGCTTTCTTATCTGTCTCATTGTGTTCTGCGAGCCGAGCTAGATCCAGTCCATTGCGACGCTGTAACGGGAGGTTTTCGGTGCATGCCTGCCGCGGCGATCGGGCTGAAAGTTACTACTTGAAACCCAATCATGTTTGCGTTTCTGTGTGTGATCTAGCATCCAATCGGCGTTACTATGATACAAAGCCATATCTGTTGCAGGATACATCCGATCAACACCCGGTGTTGTGAAGGACCAGCGATATCACAAATTGCATGATAATGAGACTCGAAACAAGTTTGCTATACTTTCTATGTTGTCATGGGCACCTTTCATGCCAGCAGCTTGCGATTCGTTATCCAGAGTTGATTTGCCATACAGCACCACACTATGGAAAAATGCCGTCAACCTGGCAATTGTGCTGCGTGGCAATAGCTGACAAGCGGTCTTGAATTGGCCAGAGTGCCGGATTGCGTCCAAGTAGGTGAGGACCAAGACTGCATCTTGCGGCAGTGAAGAGTCCTGAATAACCAGCTTTTCTGCCACGTCCACCCCGGCTTTGAGCGGGCATGCGATTTGCTTGTCTACATGATAAAGGAGGACGTCTATGATATCGTTGAGAAGCAAGCCATCCAGCTCGACCTTGAAGAAGTCTCGTAGGTGGTTGGGTGTGTACCGTTTCAAATATTCCAGTTTCTCTTCTTTTGTAGCACGCTTCCGCCGCCAAATTCGTCTGAAGTCCGCACCATTCAAAGCCAGCCCGCTCATGTCCTCGCCCGGAAGCGTGTCGTACATCTCGTTTTGCCTGATAAGCTGTCCATCTCTTCCAATGCACATTGCTGGCGTCATCAGGATACCTACAAAGTGGCAGCAGTCACAGCCCGTCTGCCCAAGCCATGAGGCTGCGATCAGAGACAACAACACCTTCTAGATTACGCTGCAACAAATTACGCTGCAACAGCTCACGCTGCAAAAAGAGCTAACCGTTGCTTCTGGTCTCAGCTCCAATGGGCCGCAGGTGCGCAACTGACACCATGTTTTTGAACGCCTCGTAGTCTGAGGCCTGCCCGACGGCCCGCTTCTTCGCTGAGTCCACCGCCTGCCGTTTCCAATCATCGTATACAGCGTTCTTCAATTCTTCGCAAACTTTGGGAGGAACCTTTGCATTTTTCATGTTGCGCAGATTATCCGCACCTGCACAGTGCAGAACGGGAAACGGCAACTGATGAATCGCGCCGCTCACATTGCTAATGCCGTGCGTGAACGTTGTACGCAGGTGATTACGAAATAGTTAGAGAAGTCACGGCTAGCGACTTGACATACCGCGCTGCATCTTGCAGTACGATGCATCGCGATGTTGCAACATGTTGCCCCATGGGACTCCACCGGTGGCCACCATGGTGCACCAACTCGTATGGCCATGGTATTCCAGCTTGTTCTGGCCGGGATCCCGCTCCCGCGATAACCCGCTGCCGTATGACATCACGAGCGGACCGCTAGCTCAACACGCATGCATGGTCGGTGTAGCACCTGGTTTACCAGGTGCTCGGCACATATAGTTGCCGCCCGGCAGCGGAGCAGCATCGATGTACATATTGCAATGATCATTGCGTTGCCCCCGCTGGTGATCCCTCTTAAGCTGCCGTTCCTACTTACATTCTTTTTGAGAGCTGGTAAACAGCCCTTAGGGGCTTCCACAAGGCTCGGGGGGATATATGCTCCTGCCATGGGTTTAGTGTTAGGCCATGGCCAGATCCGCCCTGCAGGCTCTGATCCATGCATGCGCCGCTGATCCCGACCGTGTGCCCCAGCGGCGAGCGCAGTCAAAGGGGCGCAGCGGCCTTGGTTTAGGTATCAGGGTTGATGGCCCCCCTCACATGCCAATGGTGTGGAGAGTAGGAAAACTTGTGTCAGACGTACAAGCTGGCACCAGCTCATGACCGGCATGGCCAAACAGCTCTCGGGGTGGCATGCATGGCGCTGCTGATGCAGACGGCCTGGTTTTTAATGGATCCCTGGTCGGAGAAAGCGTGGGGGTTGGTGGGGGCCGCGTGATCGGTCGGGCGATTTCGTGGTGGTGAGTGCCCATGTAGAAGGGCAGGCGCGGGTCCCACTCCCGTGGCACCTACCCGGCACTCAAACTCATGCATCCGCTCATGACGGTTACTGTCAAAGTACAGGTGCTGCGTTTCAAACAGGCTCGCATTCCTTGCATGCTGGGCAGTTTGTGAATTCGCTAACTGCACACCCGTAACAAGCTTGTGACTCTGCATAGATGCAACATGCACACGTTGTACTCAAAACTGAACGCAGAAATAGCTGCCAGACGAGTTTGACAGGGGTTTTGACACTTTCTGTTGGATGATCCACGGCTAGTACCTCCTCACAATATCTTT
Organism: Ulva mutabilis; assembly: GCA_900538255.1. Taxonomy (NCBI): domain Eukaryota; kingdom Viridiplantae; phylum Chlorophyta; class Ulvophyceae; order Ulvales; family Ulvaceae; genus Ulva; species Ulva mutabilis. The sequence continues at coordinate 57,633 of UNSF01000038.1, read as the reverse complement.
TGGAGGACGGAAATCAACAGGATGAGACTCTTCGGTGGCAGTGTCGTCCTGTTTCCACATTTTTATCGACTTGTCCGCCTCACACGTAACAAGGCGTGTTCCGGAGCGATCAAATGCCATGTCTAAAATTCCTGCTTCTGACTCTAATGACCCAGGTTGAGGGATTGTCTGGCCCTTCTGGAAGCAGTTTCCAGAATGCCAATCCCAGAACCTGAACACATCATCAACGTGAGAGTGCTCCACTTGCCTATGGCAAATGAAACATGAGCAGGCACTACCTGACAAATGCTGTTCAGTGCAACTGCAAAGGTTGGATTGTGGACGATGCAAACTAGAAAAAGTGGACATACCAAATCGACCCGTCGTCCGCTCCGGACACGACCACTCCATCTTGGTTCATTGCCATGCAATTGATAACTCCAGGTTGTGTCTGAATCATGTTGTGGCAAAACTCGCCGTCTGGCAGCTTATACTTCTTGATGGTTCCCCCGCCACCCCCAAGGAACGCATACTGCACACACTCATAAAACCTTGAGCAAAAACAGCCATTGTACGTGCTTGACAACATGTGACACGAAGACGGCTGCAGCAGTACGTGCTGGCAATGCATTGGTGATCACAAACCAACAGCATTGCGAGTCCGGACTTGTAGGCGCGGAGCAGGAAATATGGGATTTACCATTTGGTCGCTCATCGCCAGCGCCCGTACGCTCTTCTTGTGGTATGTTAAGGTGTGGAGGGTGTTGCCTGTGCGTATGTCCCACAACCTTATCTGCTTGTCGTGGCTCCCGCTGATGACTTGAGGGTCTGCTGCGTGAGTCAGCAAGCTGGCCACAGTTGACTGATGCCCAGACATGCAGTGCACTTGGTGCCGTGTCCGGATGTCCCAGACCCGGACTGCAGAGTCTCGCCCACCCGTGATTAGCAGTGGCAATGTTGGATGTAGCGCTAGACTGTATACACCTGATAAATGCCCGTGGTAATTCCGTATCACCTGCAGGTCAACGAGCATCATGCACTTGACTGGAACGCGAGTCCTTGATAAGAGGGGTGGGGGGGGTGGGGGGGTGCGGGCGTCGTTCTTCACATACGTCCAGTACAATCGGGCAAGCTTGCTATTGATGTTGCCGCCGCATACCTTGTTTTGCTCAAGATCCCAGCACATCACCTTCTTGTCCAGCCCACAGCTAAACATGTAAGGGAACTGGTCCGAAACAGCCAAGCCTGTCACCTGTTCTGTATGGCCAGTCAGCGTTAACTTGAGTGTCCCCGATGCAGTATCCCAGATCTTGACGGTGCGGTCTCCTGAGCCTGTTGCGAACCACTCGTTTCCCGGTTCAAAGGCAATGCTGCTTGCCCATCCCAAGTGTCCGGATATTACACGGTATGTTTTCCACGGCGCATGCCATTTGGGTTTAGGCCATCTGCTTGCTAAACGCTTCATGACAGCAACACTGGGTTTGTAAGCCTCAACAGTGCCATCAGCTTTCTTCACGCTCGCCCGTGATCTAGCCAATACCTGCAGTAGACGGCCCCAAGACTTCAACAAAGCGACTGGGCACACAAACGTGGTGACACAGGCAGTAGCGGCAGATTGCAAAATCACCATGATGAAATCACCTCTCGAGCTCGCTGGGCGGCTTGAGATTCTGAAACCTTGTCTTTGTCGTGAGATATGGTCAGGGCAGTGGATGCCGACCCACCAGCAGCAACTGAGCGAGGCTTTCCATCTTTGCCAGCCTGCACTGCCCCGTCCATGCCCTGACCATATGGACTTTCCGCAAGGTGTTGGAACTCGTCGCGGACTTTGCACGCCAGTTTGCGGGCTTGACTGCAAGCCAGAGTGCGTGGGCAATGCACGTTGTAATTGTGCGGCACAGCGCATGCATCAGATCCGATCATAGGGGAGGGATGATGGTTTATGCGAGTACCTTTCACGCAGGACGGCTTCTTCGTCCTCAGAATTGATCACGCCGTTGGAAAAGAGATAGTGTGTTCGCTTCAGCATGTTGAACGCCATAGAGCGTACGGTTTTGCCCTCGACAGGCACGTCCGCACCCATTTCAGACGGATTACCTCACCCGGTTTTCACGACATACTGATCAGCGACTGCGTGACAACAGCGACAAAGTGCGCAAGGTGCACCATGGGATCAGCTCCTCATCAAAGGTTCATTCAATCGCGTACAACACAGCAGACGTAAGAACAATGATTAATCAAGATGAGCGACGTTCTGTGTACATTTGTCCATGCTTGCGTATTGTGAAGCTGAAAGGCAATTGCCATGCGGTTGCGTGGCTATTGCATGCATGTCGACACACGCCCGACACAAGAGGGACTTGTATTGCATCCTCGAAGCTCGCCAACCTATTTCCGAACACCAAAAGTACTTGCCAGTCATGATAGAGATCACAACCAACCTGACGGTGTCCACTAGGCGAGAGTGACGGAACGGCTTCACCCGTGACTGAGCGCCTTGCCGATTGCACCATGTTGTCCGCCGCTCTGCGAAGCACTGGGCGATCGCTGACCGCTCTTCGGCAAGTAGCCGCATGTCACTCTCGCTTTCAGAGCACATCAATTGATGTGGAGGTATGTGGCACGGCCGTCTTTCGAAATTTGCTTTCTGGACCATCGTCTTTCACGGACACCGACAGTCCATCTGAACTAATAATAGAGTTTGCCGCTGTGGGTGGATGTTTTAAAGCGCCTGATCGACGTGAGTGCGCAGTGGCCACCTGCACCATAGTTCCCTGACGTGCAGGTGCTCCCATTTGAAACGCATAAGTGCGAACCCCCTTCCACCACGGTCACCACCAACAAAGATGAACTGATGGGATGGTTTGAGACCATGTACCGAATGAGACGCATGGAGATTGCATCGGACATGTTGTACAAAGCCAAACTAATTCGTGGATTCTGCCATCTATATGATGGCCAAGAGGCCGTCATCACTGGCCTGCACGCGGGCTCCAAGATCAGTGACTCTATCATTACATCCTATCGTGATCATGCTCTGCACCTTATGCGAGGTGGTACCGTGAAGGAGGTCATTGGAGAGCTCCTCGGCAAAACAGTTGGAGCGTCTCGCGGCCTTGGTGGCTCGATGCACTTTTACAACAAAGAGAAGAACTTTTACGGTGGGTGTGGTATTGTTGGCGCTCAGGTGTGACCTCCCCTTTGTGCGCAGTGTTGTTTCATGCCAGTAGCACCGTGCCACGCCAATTGTGGACAAATTCGAGGTAGGGACCGCCTCGTGCCACCGAGGTACAGGCACAGGCACAGCAAATGGCATTTTTACCCCGCGAGTGCCTTTGAAACAATGCATTAGTTTGTATATAATGCGGCATGTCTCTATGGACGCCCTGTCCCTGAACTATCGCGCTGTGTGACTGCACTCGTGATGCCACGTCGCGTCGTTTGCCATAGCTGCTGTGCGAGGTCCAGCCTCTTCAGACGTTTATCCGAAATGATCGCAGGTTCCAATTGGGGCTGGTCTCGCATTGGCGCACAAGATGAAGGGGGATGGCAACATTGCGTTTGCGTTGTACGGAGATGGAGCAGCCAATCAAGGCCAGATTGCAGAAGCCATGAACACCTCCGCACTGTGGGATGTGCCCATCATCTTTGTCTGTGAGAATAACCACTATGGCATGGGTACCAGCGAATGGCGTGGCTCTAAGTCGCCGACATTCTATAAGCGTGGTGACTATGTGCCCGGCATCCGGGTGGATGGCATGGATGTCCTGGCTATGAAGCAGGCCACAGTCTGGGCTCGCCAATTTGTTTTGGAGAACGGACCCCTTTGCTTTGAGGCAGACACATACAGGTGCGGACAAGTGTTAGTTGCAAATAGTGTGTGGCATGATGGCCGATGCTGTCACATGTGGCGCACATTACATGAGGCAATGACCGTCAGGTGCCGACATGATTGCATATTCGACTGCCGGACACACATTATTTCTTGCTTTCTAGGCTCAGTCCTCATGCTAGCCCAGCTAGACCATCCACCTATTGCGCGACCTCGTCATATCTATATGGTTCACAGTGCGACAGAGATTGAAACAGTATGTTGTTCATTCAGGTATCATGGGCACTCGATGTCAGACCCTGGCTCCACTTACCGTACTCGCGACGAGGTGACAACCATGCGTCAGGCTCGTGACCCCGTCGAGCGTGTTCGCAAACTCCTCATTGACAATGGGTTCGCGGAGCCAGCCGACCTCAAGGCGATTGAGAAACGCATCAAGGGAGAAATCGATGCAGCAATTGAGGAATGCAAGGCTGCAGCTATTCCTGAGCCAAGCATGCTGCAGACAAACCTGTACATGGACCCATGCGGCATCCAGATGCGTGGCACCCGCTCGGACCACTGGATTTCCGCCCAGGTCAAGCCATATCCATGATAATTGCACCAAGCGTGGACTCTGGGGGCTGCAACGTTCCTAGCAAAGAGTTGAACCTGTATTTGGGTCATCACATGGGAGATATATTGACAGGAAACGTGTGCATGTCTGCACACTGAATTGACATTGGAGATGTACCACCTTCATGCAAATTTTCTCTAAATCGTTGTGTCCATAAACTGGCGACAATTTGGCATGCACATATGAGTGTGTTGCTGGTGAGTGAGTATGTAGAGTGACAGGTTGCTACAACTGAATTGGCCATCGTACAGTCACAGGCTGCAGTTAAACCCGCCTGAATGTAGCCTGAATGTATTTGTTCTGAACTACGATGAGCGAGAACATCTGAGAGATGCCAACGTTGGTGGAGGTGGGCGGTCTGCACGCCATGTTGCTCCCGAGGTGTCTGCTGATAGTGGCAAGCTCGACTCTTCTTCAATCCAGCTCCTGTAAGGGTCTTCTAGGAGCTTCAACACCTGATGCACCTGCATGCAAGCCAATTTGGCAGGTGAATTGGTAGGGTATTGATTCACCAAAAAGGCATGACCGACATGTTGGTGCGAAAGAGGGACGGCGCACCAATGAAGGATTGCCCCGTGATGCAGCATCGATAGCTACCTGAGCCACCCAGTTCGAAGTACCACCGTAGGATTTGCGTTATGCAGGACTTTGATGCGGTCCTTCTGGCATGTACCAAGCGCACTCTCGCGTTCTAGGCGCTCCGTGTATGCGTGTAGCCATTTCTGCCAAGCCTCCATGTCTTGATCCCGTTTTGTGGCAGGATCGACTTGAGCAGCCTCAGCTGCGCAAGCGTTCTTTGCTAATTCCTCTTGTATTGCCTGCATGGTTCAAACCTTTCAATGTACGATTTGTTGCGAAGGTTTTCGTGCTTGAGAACCAACCTTTGCAGAGCATGACACAGGTACCATCTGCTTTGAAGACAGGCAGAACCTCCACAGATACGCCTGATGACATGAGGGTGACCGGGCTACCTGAAGCTAGGTGCTGCAAAAGGTACAGTTGCCTGGGGTCCATTGCTGAGCCCAGGCTCTTTGCCATCGGTGCAGGTGATGCTGCAGTATCAAGCACTGCTTCGAGAAACTCCTGCCATGACTTCTCCACCTCAACGGAGCCTGCTTGATTGGCAGATGGCATGGAAACTAGCGCAAGGCTTCGGAATGTGACATACATGTCAGCTCCGGTCTTTTGCATGCACTGAAGCAGGCTTGCGATGAGACTGTCGTCTGAGTCCTCTGTACATGCGACCAAGCCCAACTTTTGCCGCATAATTCTCCGATAACAGAGTAATGATCCCAGTACTCTCCTGAATTTGTAAGGACTGAATCAGCACTCTGATCCACAGTGCCGCTTGTGAGAGAGCATGCATTAGTGTTCCTTGTTTCTTGATCTACCACAACAGTAGTCTACATCTGTTCAGTATCTTCCAAACAAAGTATCGATCATCATGCTCACGAACATGGTCACTGCGGATGGGTCCAAAAAGCATACATGTCTGCTGCACTTATGTGGAACAACGGCAAGGCCTTGGAACATTGCATCTCAGAGGCTGCCTGTGTTGCTGAACTTCATACACGATTTGTTTCGGTACAGAGCATCCACGATGCCCGTGCATGGCCGATGGCATGTATGCATTTGTGTGCTGCTATGTGTAGCATGCTACTAGCAACTCAAGCATCGCAGAACCATCGAAGTCAACTTTTCTGAGAAGACGACAGACTGAAACGTTATGAAGTGTCATCATACCTGCTCCAGCACATCCTGTTCTAACTCTAAGCAGGCACTCAGTTCCTCTGCAAACTTTTTGAGGCTCCATAGGGTAATCTCAGGCAGTTTGCCAAACGCATAGCGGCCGCTATCATCCGATGTATTCCCCACAAACTTGTCATCATAGCGGTCCAGAAATGCATAGAGTCCATAATCTGCACAGGACAATGCTATCCTGATCGTGTTGTTTGGCGCTGAATCTGGTCAGGCAGTCACTGAAACAAGAACACTATGTGGAACAACAAAAATGTGAACTTGGTATTGCCGAACTTGTACGAAAGACACATACCCAGTGTCAGGCCCAGGATGCTCATATTGTCTGTGTTCATCACGCCATGGCAAAATCCGACGCATTGCCATTTTGCAAGGAGACAGGCTGTTGACTCTACCACTGTCTTATAAAAGGCCACATAGGCTTTTGTGTAGAGGCTGCCGTCGCTGCCGATGAAGCATGCAGCATCTGGCAAGTGCTGTTTTATGACATAGTCAGCCAGCTGACGGACCACGTCCACTTGCCCTGCACTAGGCCCTGGCTCGCCTGTGTTGCTGCGATCAGCGGTCTTGCAGACCTCAAAAGAGCCAAATCGCACGAACGACGGGGCCAAACGGAGTACAACTGAAGCAGGTTCTTGGATCGGACTGCCACTGTAGTCTGGGTCTCTCACAATCATGGTCGCAGACAAGCAAATGCTGGCTGCCCTTGACGTTGGGACTCCCTGCAATGCTTTGCTCTTGGTCTTTCGGTTGCGCAATTGGTGCTGCTGCGTTCCAGACGATGATGAAAAGTTGTGAGCGCTCCGATACGCACAGTGCTGTTGGTTCTGCTTCTGTGCAAAACACTAGCAATGCTGCTGTGTGAGCACAGAGCAACAGTACTAGTCTTTTGCAGCACTGTGTGGGATCCACGGAAAAGTCAAGGAGGCAAATGTAATTAGCTCAAGCAGAGGGCGTTACCAGATGATGCATTGCTTCGGAAGCCAAGAACTCTCGCAAAGATGACCTCAGAACCTTGCGACCATCAGCAGCTCTGCATCATGATCATGTCAGGTGGCGCACACAGACCGCTGCCTGCCCACAGCCTGATCCACCTGGGAGGTGTGCTGATTGTCTGGGAGGCACCGCATCCCATTATCTTCGGCATGAAGTGATAGAGTAAGGCAGGTTCCCCAAATGTTGCCGTTGTGAGCTGACGTACCTCGAATACGGTGTTAATCCGGCTCCCTTGAACTGCAGTTCCCAGCGGTCGAAACCAACATGCGCAGCATCCTTATGGCTGATTTCCACTTCACCGATACTAGTGGCAGCCCCGTCACCTAGCTGGCCAGCAAACATACCAAATACTATACTACTATACTACTTACTATATATTTGTAGTGACGATGTTTCCGTGTCGTGGCCGACCAGCGTCAACCCGACCCGGCTCAGTAGGACCGCACAAAACCCCGTGCAAAAAGAATGCTGTGATTATGTAATGTTGTAGAGTGTCTGTGCAGTTTCTCTGGTAAAAATAGCGAGTGTGCGCGATACAACCATGTTCGTTGTTACGTCGCAGAGTTGTGTAGGAACGCGCCAAAAGAACCCGCGCGTGCAGATGCAAAAAGAAAACTACGCATCTGAGTGTACACTGTAGATGTTCGTGTCCCCGTTTCCGCCCCCTGAGCCCAGAAGAGGAAGCGGCCATGCAACTTCTCTGGAATAGATGATTTCGCGACCGACCTGACCAACCAGGCCGGCCGTCCGCGCGCCAATCAGGCCCACGTAGATGATGATTAGTATGGTATCGACAGCTGACTGCTGTTTCGTGCGCGTTCCGACGCACGTAGTCACGCCAAGCTGTACCCCGCAGCACGGCAAGTAGAAGCTTAGGAAAGTGCCAAAAGAAAACATGCACAATGACCCACAAAAGAAAACAGAGTGGTCAGTAGCTTGTATTAACTGTCCCCGCAGACAGATTTGACAACCCCAGCCCAACGGCGTCCCTCCCAGCAACCACCACCATGCCAGCAACTCGCCACATCCACCTCACAGCATCCACACCCACCACCAGATGACCAGATGACCCGACCAACACCAGCCACTGGACTACGATGTCCGCATCCAGCCTGCAAATGTGCTCGCCAGGACTCCAATTCGCTCCGCCAGCATGTCAACCAAGATCACCCGACAGCCCAATGGCAGCCCGACCAACTAGCAGCAATCGACTCTGTACAATGCCCGCAGTGCCAGAAAGTCCTCAGCTACCCCATCCGCTCACACAAAATAGCAGGCGCAGGCAGCGCAGCGTGCACCCACAAGACCTCCACCGAAGAATCAAGCAGACACCGGCAGGCAGTGAATGCCAGAGCCAAGCCCATCCAAACACCACCCCACCAGCGAGCCCAACAGCCCCACGCAAGCACATCCCATGCGCCTCCGCCGCAGCAACCCCCACCCGCCCAAGCAGACCAGCGACCCCACCCACCAAACACCCCCAACATTGACAACGATGACCGACCCAGACCAAGACAGACCATCCCAAAAGGCTCCGCGCACGCCTTCGGAGACGGCCTGGCCAAGCTCGTCACAGCCATGACCGATGCCCCAGACCACGCCGCAGCCACAGCTGCAACCACAGCCATGTTGTGGTACCCAGCCCAGATCCTGACCGACGACAGCCACAACGGACTCGAACGCCGCATAGCAGCACGGATCCTTGCCCACAGCGAAGGCAGGGATCCCATCCAATACGAAGAACGCCGCAAGAAACCCCGCTCCAACCCAGCCAAGCAGACAACCGACCAGCGCACAGCAGCCCGCATACACACAACGCTGACCATGCACAGCCTCTCCCGAGCAGCCGGATGCCTCGCCCCCGGCTCCATCGTCCAGCAGCCCACACCAGAAGACCTCGCCAATCTCCAAGACCTCCACCCCCCAGGAGAACCAGCCCAGCCACCTCCCATCGACACAGCCGCACCACACATCACTGTGGACGACCTAGAACGTGTCCTCGGCAACCTTCCCAACTCCTCTGCACCCGGCCTGAGCGGCTGGACGTACGAACACGTCAGATCCGCCGCATCCGCCAGCACCGAGGCCAGAGACGCCATCCTCCACCTCATCAACCAGGTCATCAGCGGCCAGTTCCCGCAGGTGACAGCCCTCCTCAGCACCAGACTCGTCCCCATCCGCAAGCCAGACGGCGGCATCCGCCCCATCGCCGTCCAAGAAGTCTGGGTCCGCATCGCCAGCCTCTGTGCACTCAGAGCATGCAGCGAAGTGGGCCCCAGCCTTGCCCCGCTGCAGGTTGGTGTCGGTATCTCCGGCGGCGCTCAGACCATGGGCCATGCACTCTCGTCTGCCGCCGTTGGGAATCTCGACACCGTCATCCTATCGGTGGACTTCAAGAACGCATACAACTCCATCCACACCCAGTCCATGCTCGACGCAGTCCTCCAGCGTGCCCCACAGCTCCTCCCATACGCCATCTGGGCCAACACAGCACCAACCCAGCACCACGTCGTAGGCGCCCCACCAGGCACAGCCCCGATCACATCGACCAGAGGTGTGAAACAGGGCGACCCCCTTGCCAGCCTCCTCTTCTCACTGACTCTGCAGCCGGCTCTCGAAGCCGCCCAAGCCACCGCAGATCCTGCCGACGCAGCCCTCCTTGCCTATGCCGATGACTGCAGCATCCGCGGCACCGGCGCACCCATCATCAAGGCCTTCACCACCTTGGAGGAACACGCCCACCCGATCGGCCTCCGCATCGGCCGTGCGAAGCGTGCAGCCACATGCATCATTGATCGCGACGCGGCCCAGAATGTGGCCGACGCCACAGGCGTGCCGCTGCGCCCACACGGCGTCACCTGCGCAGGCACGCCCATCGGCCACACCCCCTACGTCAAGGACTACTGCAACCGCCGCGCGACAACCGCATGTGTGAAGATTGATCGCCTCCTCTCTCTCCCCCTGCCTGCCCAGGACAAGTTCCTGCTGCTCCGCGGCTCTGTGCAGCTTGCCCTCACCCACCTAGTCCGTGTCGTCGCGTGGGACTCGGTCAAAGACGCGGTGCAGCGGCTGCAAGAAAGGGTAGTGGCGGCGGCGCGGGAGATCATGCACCACCCGCAGATGCCCACCGTCGCCGAGGAGCAACTCCGTCTACCGCTGCGCCACGGCGGATTTGGCCTCATGGACGTCACGGAGCACGACGCAGATGCAGCCTATCTGTCCAGCGCCGCGCTGGCGCATGACGCCATGCGCGATGGCCCCCCCGACTTCCGCCCATTCGCCGAAGGCGACGTTGCCACAGGCCTGCAAGAAAAATGGACAGCGCTGCGTGCAGCAATGCCGCCGGAGGCAGACTGGGGGCCAGAGGAGCTCGACAACGTCTTTATCGCCACTGGCCTTCCCGGTGTGAGCAGAAAAGTGACCAGGGCAGTAGCGCAGACACGGCACGACGCGCTGCTGCAACAGCTGGGCAGCACCCCTGGTGGTGCAAAGGAACTTGCACGCATGCGCAGCTGCGCCTGTCGTGTTGCCTCACTGTTCCTGGATTCTCTCCCGACCAACCGCATGCTGACTCTGAATGATGGGGATTTTGTGCATGGGATGCGGTTCAGGGGCGGACTTTCCCCCCTGCCGCCGTTAGATGGGGAAGTGATATGTGATTGCAATGCTCGGGTGAAGCCCGGCGACGTAGATCATGCCATGACATGTCGACACAATGCCGACTGCTGGACGTTGCGCCACAACATTGCCGTTACGGCTTGGCGCCGTCGAGTAAGAGCGGCAGGGGTGTCCACATCAATTGAGCCTGTGATGCGCAGCCTGGACAGACGCTACAGGGACGACAGTAGGGGGGACATCCTAGCAAATGGTCCGGACGTGGACGTGTATGTACTAGATGTCAGCTTCATCCACCCATCTGGGGTGGCTGTGGTGGGGAAAGCATCGGGGGCACAGGGGCACGCGGCCGCCGTACGCGAACAGTTCAAACTCAACAAGTACAAAGAGAGTGTGCAGGGATCGTACAAGGTGGTGCCGGTTGTGCACGAGACATATGGCAGACTAGGGTCGCATGCCATGCAGTACCTCAACACGCTGGCAGTGTCGTTGGTTGGGCCGTTCGACAAGAGATCAAAGGCTCGCTGGATTGAGAACTCCTTGCGGGAGTTCAGTGCGGCGACAGTGAAAGGAAACGGATTTGTGATCAGAAAGACCATGTCCAGGGTGGCACGGCTCACGGGTGCGCAGTTTGTGCCAGGTGATCGCCTGGCCGGCTTGCATCTGCTGGGTAGCATGTGAGTCTAGAATCTAGTTGTACGTTCGCTTGGTGCACTGGATCGGAGCCCCTCGATGTAACTGAACATACCAAACTGATGGCCGGCATAGCAGTGGGCATATGGCGCCGCATTGGCGAATGGCTTGCTGGCGCTTAAGCAAGCAGCAATCTCCGAATTTCCTTCGGCCTGTTGCTGGGTCAGGCCCACAACAATGAGGGCAAACGCTGGTTGAATGATGCACACAACCTTGGGGTGATCCAGTGGCTGGAGTGGGAGAAGCACGCCCCTGACACTGTGTGTGGCACAGGGGGATCATTGGTCGTCTGCTCCACCGGCACTTGCGTAAGCGCAGTGATTTGGAAGCATAGCTGTTCTAATGTCAGAAGACTCATGCGGCTATGCTGGAGTATCAGACGATTGCCAGTGCTGTTAGTGCCTCTGCAGCTGTACAAAAACGCATACAGCCACAGCCGTGCATCGCAAAAACATGTGACGGAATATGCGGCTTTAATCAATCAGACTCTAGACCTTAACATGTGACACTCTGGATTACCGTGGTTGAAATGCGAATCGGTCGAAAGTCGGCGTGTCGAACTTTCATCGGCCCACAACGCACGTATTGCCTAGGCGTGCCTTGTCATCAGCAGGTCAACATGCATACATATGCAACCCGTGATGTCGGTGCACTCTGCACTCTGCACTGCCACATGGCACTCGTGAAGAAGGTGAAGTTATGGCCTGTCAGCGGGCGGCTGTGCCATTGTGGCGCAGGACCAGAAACAATTCCGACGATTCAGTAGACGAAGCTGGGTTCGCGACCACGTGACGGTGCCCCTGGTTGCGGGTTGCGGGTTGCGAGCGCCGAAAACAGTTGTGGCGTCATGGCACACCTACTGCGAAGTTGTCTGATCTACAGCCTGGCGATCCTGGCACACGCACAATCAACGCGAGATGTTGTCGATGTACTCTCTTGAAACTGTCAACAGTGCTACGTGGTGTGTGATGTGTTGTGCTAGAACGGGTACCGCGAACGCTGCAGCGGTTCACAGGGCAGGCTGCATGTTAGCTGGAAATTACTGCTAATGCGAGTGCAGAATGGCGGCAAGCTGTTCATTCGAAGATCTCAGTGGCGCCATATCATGGAATCGCTTGGAGATGCTTTTGTCATCTCAGCAAAGTAGCTACGGATGCAGGAAGATCGTGTTCGACGTCGTCCAAAGGCTGAAATCTAAGCGCTATGAAACAGTGCTGAACACATTTACGGTAATCTGACTGCCTCTTGACTGTCCGTATGCCAACGCTGTCCGGGATCACACCATTCACAGTGGATCAAACTCGTTCGAACGATGCTGGTTTGCCCAATACATCACCAAACGGGTTCAGCAACACAAATTCTTCATTTTCGGAGCTGAGTTGTGCGGAACCCGCCTGCAGTTGCTTCACACGTACAGCGTTAACGCTTCGTCAGAGGCGCTGAAGCACTTGGCCAGTGACCACATCTACAATGTCTTTGTGGAGATTCAGAAAGGGAAAAGCAACACGCTAGCAGCTGGTCTTGCGCAGCTTCTCCATGATTGGAAGCACATGTTCAAGTGCGCCTCTGTCGCACGGTGTTCACGCAACTGTAGGCCCGTTCAACCCACGGGGCGAAAACGCGCGCCGTTGGCTCTCTGAAGTTGATGAACATCATCAGATTCTTATATTCAATCGGTTGCTTGTTTGCCTTACTGGACAGTCGATTCACCAAATTCGCGCACTCTCTGCATTCGCTCGCAGTAGCGGCGTCCTAACGGAGGTGGCCATGGCATCGCAGGGATGAAGGGCTCGGCGCCAAATTTGATCAGCTGTATCACGAAGTCCTGCCGCGTGCAGCACCCCAGATCCGCCCCAGCGCTCCTGCGGAAAAGTACCTCAGGGATCCCCCAACAGGTGCCACCGGCTCAGAATGCTTCCGCAGACCTCTTCACAGGGGCTTCGATTTCGCCCTGTTCAATCAAAAAGCTCGCCGAATTTCATTCGCTTCCGGTGCAGCCAACCCTAACGCTGCCTCATCTACCGGTGGCTCCTCCAATATGCCCCCACAGCCCCAGCCGCAGCCGTCCACTGGCACGGCCGGCGGAAACTTTTACCGCGCCACCACCCTTCCGACACCCGCCTCTGACCGGCCTCACCCTGTCCCCTCGAAACAGCCATCCGCAGATGTCCCAAACACACCAGTCCATGAATATGCAGCCCCCGATCAAGCCTCGCCAGTTTCCTCCGGTTACCAGTCCCCCTCCCCTCTCGCAGCCGACTACGCAAGCTCAGCTGTCCCATCCTCACCGCCTGCATTACCAGCATCACGCCAATCCACTTCCCCTACCTCGCAGCCGCCTGTCCCACGGCCACAGATCCCATCCCTCGTCTCCCGCCAGATTCCCCCCGCCGCGCGTCCCGCGCCCCCTGCAGCCACTGACCGCACACACGACAACTTGACCAAGTCCTCCTTGTATTCCTACCTCGATTCAGCCCCTCTCGATACCACAATGCCTGAGCCGTCACTTCCCGAGCAACAAGTAGACTCCGCGCAGGCCCGCCCGCGGGACGCGTCCGCCAGCACCATCAGCTCGCAAGTACGAACGCAGGATCCCCCGACCGAGAGCGATGCTGGAGTGGCAGGAAACTCGATCTCCCGGCTGCAGGACCGCCTCGTGGAGGACTTTGGCTCTCCAAAGCATGCAGACAAGGCAGCCACCCCATCTATGCCAGCGCTTTCGTCGCATGAGATCCGCTCCAGAACCATGCCTCAGCTGACGCATACGGAGGGCTCTGGAACGGGCGACGACAGCAACTGCGTGATATCAGAAATCTTGTCAACACAGCCGGGAACACACCAATATGTGCCATCGACAGTGGCGGAGGAAAGTGCAGCAGAGGCGGGGTCTGTCTTAGAACCCGCAGAAGATGTCGGGGACATGGTGCTTGGCCAATCCGGGGATGTTTCCAGCCCCGCTGCTGCGGCGCACTCGGCGGTAGACAGCATTCCAGGTGATGCGGCAGCCGCTGCCCCTCCGGAGCCGCTGGAGGCACAAACTTACGAGGCGGACTCACCCCCTCGCGCCCCTTCCTCAGTGCCCGCGGGTCGCACTCCAGTGACACAGTCGAACGCGCTGCATGCAGTCATGCCAGCATCAGAGGGTGAGCAGGTGCGGGCGGCCGTGAGGGAAGATCCAGCGCAGTACCCGGTGCACCGGGAGGGTCCACACACAGTGGCCCTCAGGGTGTTTGCGAACGCCCCCCCCGGTGCCGCGACGATCTCGTTCAAGGACTGTGCTCCTCGGAACATTGTTCGACGTGCATCGGAACTGGAGTCCAGGAGTGACAGTGTGGAGAATGTCGATACGATGTCTGCAGGGGTACAGGCACGCAGAGAGGTGTGTGCACCCTGCTTCCAAATGTCCACATTCCACAGTATGTACTGTTACATCGAGGGGCTCCGATCCAGTGCACCAAGCGAACGTACAAGTAGAGTCTAGACTCACATGCTACCCAGCAGATGCGAGCCGGCCAGGCGATCACCTGGAACCAACTGCGCACCCGTGAGCCGTGCTACCCTGGACATGGTCTTTCTGATCACAAACCCGTTTCCTTTCACTGTCGCCGCACTGAACTCCCGCAAGGAGTTCTCAATCCAGCGAGCCTTTGCTCTCTTGTTGAACGGCCCAACAAACGACACTGCCAGCGAGTTGAGGTACTGCATGGCATGCGACCCTAGTCTGCCATATGTCTCGTGCACAACCGGCACCACCTTGTACGATCCCTGCACACTCTCTTTGTACTTGTTGAGTTTGAACTGTTCGCGTACGGCGGCCGCGTGCCCCTTTGCCCCCGATGCTTTCCCCACCACAGCCACCCCAGATGGGTGGATGAAGCTGACATCCACAGTATGTATGTATGATTACATTGCCGTATGCATGAGGACAGTGATTATATGGAGTATCTTGCCCAACGCCTGAATATTTTCTTGATCTTGGCTTTCATGCTGTACATCATTCCTGGCTTGCCAATATGCTCTCATACTTGAAGGCAGGGCATCGCATGATTTGAGCGGGCTTAGTGTAGGCGGCTGAGCCTCTGCAGCCAACCCCAGAGGAAGGTGAGGAGAATGCGCTCAGCCAGCTCACGAGCCATGACATGGCTGGCACCCCGACCACACATGCGGACACCGCAGCAGCGTCGACATCCGGTAGCATGAGCCCCGTGGCCAACGCGCTGACGCCAGAAGCGCTCCGCGCGAAGGAGCTGATCGATGCGCTTGTGACGCACTGTGAACTCGTGGCCCGGTTCCGGCGGCTGGTCGATGCAGCGCGGTTGGACGGCAACCAGCGGCAGCAGGAGACGTTCCTCGAGCTGGGTGCGACGCAGGCGCAGACATGCCGGCAGCAGCGGCAGCAGCTGCACCACGCTCTGGCGCTGCTGGGCGCGGAGCAGGCGCTCATGGCAGAGCTGCTGAAGGCTAATGACATGTGCTCGCTGGAGCTGCGGCTGTGGGAGCAGATGGCTGGCGCGCAGCCCCACTGCGCAGACGACCGCCCCGGCCAGCCCCTGCAGGTGCGTAATCCTGCCGTTCGGCCACTCCCACTTGACACCGTGTCGAGTATTCATGGCTTTAGCCTGCGCAGATATCTCGGTTTTGTTTGCTTGTTGATGTGCACACTGTGTGGATTCCTTACTTGGTTTCTCCATGGTGGATGTGAGCTGTCATCCAAGTGCGCTGTGCTGATGTGGCGGTGCGCTGTGGTGTGGCACTCTACTTGGTGCAGCGTGTGCCTTGTGTGTGTTGTTCATGGCGCGCAGGTATGCATGGCAGCCCTCGAATAGATTAGCGGCTCAGGGTGGTACACTGAAGGCAGGACCTGCGGGTTCTGAGGCCTGGCACAAGTGTGTCATTACACAGAAGCGCTTGCACCTGTGAGACACGGCTGTGGCACCCACCCTGTGTTTGACGCTCAGCTGACATGGTGTCCGTAGGTGCAGTGCTACATGTGGCTGAATCCCGCCATCTCCACTGTCGCATTGTCATGAATCGTACCTGTGTGTTCTACCACCTTGTGGAGCATACCTCTGTAACGTACCTCATCTCCACTGTTCACGCCGTGATATGAGAGTGGCCTATGCAGGAGCTTATTTTGGATGCTAATGCGGGGGTTACCAATGTCGGTACACCAGATGCCGCCATGGCAGCTAAGGTAGCGCAGCACTCCCTGGATTCTGGCCGCGTGTCTTTGCTGGCCAACGTGGCCCGCCAGCCTGCATTGCGGCTTTGTGATGCTTCATATGTCGCCGCAATAGCTGATGCGACACACAAACGTGCGCATTGATGTATAGCAGCATGTCAATTTGAATTACTGTGGCACTGAATCTGAATCTGCGTGTGCAAGCAAAATTGCGAATTTGTATTCCAGGGCAGGGGGTTGTGGCGATGTACATGCTGGCTGGCATGTCCCACTATGTTATGGCAGGCATGGCGAGAATATGCTCAGTTAAGAAAGCTACCACGTTTCAGGGTATGGAGTTCGATGTATGTGCAACCACATGAATTTTGTCATTGTGCCTTCCGGCAATGCGGTGCTTACACAGTTCTGATGTACTGGCCATAGGGCGTAGTCATGTGCAGAAAATTGAACAATACAATACGTGAAATGTGACACTGTAAACTTCTGTCCATTTAATAGCTCTGTCCATTTGATAGGTATTCCTGCCAGCCATGTCACTCATGTTGTTTATCGCCAAGCAAGGATGGCAAGATGTTGACAGGCAAGAATGCCTGGACGAAGTGGCGGATATGTGCATGCTTTTATGACAGGTGAACGTGCCCGAGACGAGGCCTGCTGGATGCAACATTAGGCAGTCCAGTGCATCAGCAGACCCAGCAGAGGAAATTTCCACTGGGCTGCAACCCACGCCATCACCACGCCCGGGGGACTCGTGAGTCCCCAGTTGTCATGTACGGCACTTGCACACACTTGTATGCCGAGCACATCAAACGTCACAGTACTGCGCTCCGAAGCTGGGCTGGACTACCTTCAACCATCGCCCACGTACATACCATCCACTGCGAATGCTTCCATCGCAGCTCCCACAATATAATTCGAACCTGTGATACAAACAACTGGCAGAAGGCTCGCTGACAGTGCAGTTTGACATGACGACGATGCTAACTGCTCCCTATCTGTAGCATTTGCAGACACCATGTTTGCTGATACGCCTTCATCCCTGAGCCATTGATGGACAATGTCTCGCGCAGCTATCATACTACCCGCCACACTGACTTCCGTACCTGCGATGCTTGCACCATCAGTATAAAATGCAGAAGCTACATCTTCAGCCGGCAGACTTCGGCTTGACAAGGACTCCTCCTCTAGACCGACACAGACAACAAGATGAGGTGTAAGGTCCTTGAGCACTCTGCTGATGCTTTGGAGGTCTTTATCAGCAGCCATGCCGATCACCAATGCTATGGGTGGTTGCCGTGGAAATACTGCTTGCAGTGTCGCCACCACAGACTTGCATGATAGAGCTGTGTGTGCATTGTCCATACACAACCACCAGCGGCCAGCAATGCCAGAGCCAGGAAGCCCTGCGTGCAGATTGGTGTGAAGAATCGAAAGCAGAGCCTCAGAGCTGGCGTATACAGCAGTCATACGTAGCACAGCTTGGCAAGGTCCATGCCCAGCCCGTCTACCAATGCGTGCGTCCTGAAGAAAGACATATCGTGCCACCTATATCGGGGCATCATCAATTCTGTGCGGACTATGTCAACCTCTCAAGCTCCACCGGTAAGGACATAGCTTGGAAACCCAGGAACTACCACAACAATATGCCTGGAGCAGTGAAGCGGGGGACGGGACAGGCAGCTTGGTGTGGCGTAAGTCAAACAACTCCCGCACAAACGGCATGAGTTGAAATTATGGCTGCAAGAGATTGCTGCTGGGTTTCGAAACAGCCAGGGCCGCACCAGATTCGCCCAATGTATGCAAAGTGAGTGAAAAGCGGCCAGGCAGGCGCGCTGATGCCAGTCCTTTTCGTGCTTGAGCTGGGCTGACAACAGCACTACCGACGCGCTTCAGTTCGCGTACCACTGTGCAAACCGCTGCAGCATTTTGCACTTGCTGTTTGCCTATCATCTGTAGTGAAACATCTTTATCGCCTAGCACGGTGCGAAGCTCACGTCCAATAGCAGCCATTTGCCACACATTACCCCCTACACAGGATCGCATCAGACGTGAGTAACATGGTGCAGATGCAAGAAACAGCCTGAGACACGAAGCGCGCGCACCTTTACAACACATTTCACGGGCTAAAAGAAACTGTGGCTGAACCCATGTGCCGGATCCAATGCCAAGCTTTTGCATAGCTGACTCTAGGGCGGTTTGACCATCCAGCAATGGCTGTGTTGACACAACGACCAAGCCTCCTGGCCGTGCTATCCCAGCTTTTGCTAGGGCAATGCTTTCAATGGAGCCACCGAGGGGGACTAGATGCTCGCATTCAAGCGCAGTGATCAGTGTGGCTTGCACCTATGCAGCAGGCTGCAGGTCAGCATGTGACCACTTCCTACATTCAGGGCTGGCATGATGGAGCCGCCCGCATGCGAGACGAAAAGTGGATGTGGCGAGCTGACGAGAGGGCAGACCTGGTGTGAACGAAACACATTCGTTGCGTCCTTCACACCTCCTAGGCCTGCTTCCATAATTGCCCAGTCTACCTTAGCATCAGCGAAGTGGCGAATAGCTAGTGCTGTGAACGCCTCAAAATATGATGTAGACGGATTCTCCGTGAGGGCATCTTTCATCGCTGGCATGTGCTGGCATACCAGATGGTCCAAGCCTTCCCAAGACAGGTGTACACCATCTGCACCTCACAACGATATGACAGACTGCTAAAGACCTTCTTGCCACCAGTAGAACATCAGCTACGTCTGCCTTGCGTGATGGTGCAGTCAATTGCACAGCTGTTGCTTATAGGCCATGCTTGTGTGAATTGGCTGCACAGGAGGTGTTCCTTGAAAAAATTTAACGCGGGCGAATCTATACCTACTGATATTCTTTCTCCTGGACACTGCATATGGGGGCTAGAATATCGTCCAACCCTGTAACCAGCTGCCTGAAGTACTGACTCCAGCATCACTGCTGCAGATCCCTTGCCCTTCGTCCCGACCACATGTACCACACGCTGTAGTACAGCATGAGGATTGTGCATGTGGCGCAGAAGCGAATGCATAGTGCCCAAGTCCCATGTTGATGAAGTGGCTATTGCAGCCCCACCGGGAATTGCAGCTTTCTCGAAGTTCAGCAGCGAATCAAGCCATTGTACGCCTAACAACGCGTCTGTCGACGCACATCTTCTCCAGTGATGCTGCTGCAGGAACCGATGGGCACCCGCTCGGGCGTTTAAGGACCAATAGCTCATGGTGGCCAGGCTGAGATGTGAGACGGTGCAGCTGGTAGTGAGACAGGCACCCGGCAAGACGATCATGGCCTGCAGCAAATGGGCAATGGGCATGGCCTCCGTTGGCCTTTCATACTGATGACAGCAGGGAGGTGTGCGACTGCGCGACTGCAGTGCGCGCCTTTGCGGCTGATGAGTACCCCTTCATGTATAACCTCGAACCCAGTGCCATGGCTTCGAGGCAGGGGGTTACCTCGCGAGGCCTCGTAGTACTAGCATGCCACAATTGGTGCACGTATTGCGAACTGAGCTACAATTAGGCTGACACGCACAACGCCGCGCTTGATACGGGATCATTCCGCCCTTGACGAATGTTGCGCTGCAGCTGTCTCAGGCAGGTGACGTGCATTCGCTGTGCCGCAGGAATGGAGTGTCCACATGCCTTAGAGATCCTGTGTAAATCAGATTACCTCAGTTTTGCCAGAGATTACTGTGCTTGCGCTGCACTTTCAGCTTGTCCTGCTGCCTGAGGCCCGTACAGCAACTCATCGAGCGTGCGGTCAAGCGTGCTATCAGAACATGCCATTCATCGCCAAACCAAGTGTGACAGAATCGTCAGATTCGGAGCTGGCGAAGAAAATCTCATTGGCGTGGCTCAATTACGCACAAGTGTGCTCTTGGTAGCTCATAATCCGCGGCGAACGTCCTGGCGGTGCAAATTATGCTGCAAAAGCGAGTGACCCGGAAGAGCAGGAACAATCCACCACGCAGCAAGAGAAGCTAGAGCAGCTAAGAGTAAGCATATCCCGGGATCTGACGCTGGAGAGTGCGGCAAGACAATCATGCCAGCCAGTTTGCGTGGCCACATATGCAGAGCCCAGCCGTGTATCCGCGGTGTCCCGACTTGACGTTGCCAATCTAACGAAGCGCTTGGAAGAAGCACAGCCCGGAATCAAGTTGAATGTTGGAAAGCCGGACACAGCCGATAAGACTTTGCATGGATGTCCCGCAGGAGCTACAGCCCTGGAGATCTCCAAGGCAGGCAACTCCGGGGCAGTACCTGTCTGTGCAACTTCCCACGATCAACATTCCCAGCTCTTGGCCAGTGCGCAGAATGCACCAGACGCCAGCTCGCTCACACCTGCTTTGGCAAATGTGACTGCTGGGGAACAAGCGAATGCAAGCCCAATACTGTTTGTCAGGCTGGCCCAATCTGCCCACCAGGTGGCTAGTCCAGAACTGCTTGGCTCTCTGATCCGCGCCAATGGCTCACCGATGCAGGCAGATACCAAAATCCATGCGCGTGGTGACGCTTACGAACGGCCCGCGAAAGTCTTAAGCAGGCAACACACCCGGAAGGGCACCAGACCAGATGCTACCAGTCAATGTACCAGACAGCCATCGGGAGTGGCGGCTTCACCAGACGAACCAGGATGCATGCTTGGGACTGGCTATGTGTTCTCGTATGCCTCCAACATCATTTTGGCATCATGTGTGGTGTCAAATGAACACTCAACACTGCAGTGCACTGCTAAACCATGTTGGGTTGATGGCAGCGTCAAATCTTTCATTGGTGTCCAGGCATGGTCAGCTGGAATCAGGTGCAATACCCAGTGGTAAGAGAGGCAACCTGCTATTTACTAGCTCCTTTGAGGGAGGCAACATTGGAAACATTGTGGTCAAGAAGCCCAAACACGACTATGTCCTTCACGTCAGGCCAGACACTAGGAATGATCGATTTCGTCTCTGGTTTCATTTCAAGGTACCTGCGATACTTGAAATGTCCCACCGTGTGTTTCATTGAGGTTGTGTTAACCACCTTCTATTCGATTAGTTCGGCGTGCCTGCCGCAACAACCCACCTTCATCAAACCCTACATATAACACTTGGGATGAGGTAATTGCAACAGGCGAAAGTGCAGGTCAGAAATGCAAAGAATGGCCAGCATGTACATCTTGCAATTGTGAACTTCAGCAAAACTCGAAGCTTGTTTCGGATTGGGATGACACCTGTGTACCGGTCTTCCACTATGTTTCCCCAGTGGCAGAGGCTGCCATCTGAATGTTGCTTCTACTATACGTATGCTCTCTGCAACAGGTCATGTAGATGTTCGGGCCAACCAATCTTAGTCGTCCACAGGCAGACAATCTAAAAACATGTTTGCTCTGCTGTAGGCAAGACTCGCCCACGTCAGACTATGCCCTCTCCATGGCTGTGCAGTTTCATGGAGGTCCAGAGGAGGTATGGCAGCGTATCACACAGGTCAACAGATGATAGGCTGCCATCGTGAATCCCGGGCTGATGCAGACTGCTTGCTCAGCTGTTGCAGCAAGAAGACCAGAGATCATAGCACATGGTTTGCACTCATCAGTTCCATCTCATGCAGGTTTACGAATTTGCATTTTCATTCCCCTACACTTACACATATCTGCAACATACGCTGCATTGGGTGGAGAATATGGCCTGCATGCGGGACAGTAGAAGTCACTCCTGGATAAATCGAAGGCTGCTATGTCGAACGCCACAGATGCGTAGAGTTGACATGCTCGTGATATCTGAGCCTATGGTTGAGCTTCCGCAGGCATGGACCACCGATGAGTTTGTCGCCACTGTTCAGCGCAACGAGGGTGAAGGCCAGCCTGCATATGTTGGCCTGCTCCAAAAATGTAGGCGCGCTCCAGCCCACCACAGCAGCATCATGCTCCTTGCCGGTCAGTCGAGATGAGGACAAAATTGAAAATCTTTCAATCAGGTAATGCTGCAGCTTCACAAGTTCTGGCCAGCGCATGATTCAAATGGCACAAGAGGGGGTGCGGAATGCTGTGTTCATCACAGGCCGAGTTCACCCAGGCGAGTCCCCTGCCAGCCATGTCATCCATGGGCTTGTTGCGTTCCTGACAAGCCAAGACCCCACGGCAATCATGCTCCGTAAGATGGTTACATGGATCGTGGTTCCAATGCTGAATCCAGATGGAGTGGCCGCGGGAAACTATAGATGTGATGCTGGTACGCTTCAGCTGCCATGAAGCGCAGTCACCAAGCTGGCAGAAAATTGATCAACTTTGTGTTGGAAGGCTGTTCATTCACCATGGGCGGCATTGCTCAGCTCTGCACCGGCTACAGGTGGCTTGGACCTCAACCGACTGTGGCGGTCTCCCTCTCGTGACATGGAACCAAGCTTATTCTATTCCTTAAAGACTATGATGGAAATTGATGCAGATTCTTCATTCTCACTGGATGCATATATCGATGTTCATTCACATAGCAACTCACGAGCGGGTTTTCTGTACATGAATCCTCTGCCAGCGTCACATTCTGGATGCCCGCCTCTCCTAGAGCTTCTGTACCGCCTACCCAAAGCTATGGGCTCTCTGGTTCCAGGCTTTCTGTTCAGCAAATGCTGCTGCAGCACTGAGACATCAAAGGCTGCTTGCGGACGGCGTGCGGCAGGGATGCACCTTCCGAACACATTGTGCTACACGTTTGAGATCTCATTCTTCAACGCAATGGAGGACAGCTCCGCTGCATCTCTGAAATCTGCAAAAGCTGCATCTCATAATGGCTCGGGGGTGCGCACTTCCTCAGGCTGTCTTGGCCGCCCAATCGGCCAACAGCTCTTACATGGCGCGACTTTGTGCAGGATCCGGCGGCATTGGATTATGCAAATTCAGTTGCCGGATATCATGACATGGGTAGGAGCTTGGCATGCTCCTTTCTTCCTTTCTACACCAAGTGCAGCAGCTCCACAAAGCCATTCGGAAGTACCCAAGACTCAAGTCATCAATGAAAACTTGCTGAAAACTGTAGTGGTGTGGGGGAAAGAAAACAAAATTGGGTATCACTATCAGGAATTCCTGCACCCTGTAACAGTGTGGGGAACTCCGTACTTTCTTGACTCATTACGCTGTATTATTTACCACCATCAGCTGGTAGCTGCACATGGGAGCAGTTTGCCCGCGATCAGATAAATCATGTGCAGTGACCAGACATGGCGCTCGATGCAGGTGCATTAACATGTTGCAATTTGCAACAGCATCGCCCAGCAGCAAGGGCAGGGGGTGAGCTGAG
Source organism: Ulva mutabilis (assembly GCA_900538255.1). Taxonomy (NCBI): domain Eukaryota; kingdom Viridiplantae; phylum Chlorophyta; class Ulvophyceae; order Ulvales; family Ulvaceae; genus Ulva; species Ulva mutabilis. The sequence goes on along the minus strand of UNSF01000038.1, from coordinate 33,680 downwards.
GAGCAGGTAGCAACACATTGGTGTCGCTCAGACACATCACTGGCATCGGGCAGTGATGTGGGCATGAGCAGCATTGTCATCGCAGGCATGCAAACGGACCTGCACATGGCCTCACATAAGCGCCACACCCAGAGCACTCACAGCAATGACCACAGCCTTACACATTTCATCTACTGCAACTGCCCGCAACCTTTTCAACATTGTGGCAAATCTCCATTTCTCGAACCCCTTGCATCGCATGCAAAGCTAGGTTTTGTGTCAAAGAGCAACAGCACCCCAGAAATTGCACCATGCTGGACCTGAACAAGAGCAACAACACCCCCTCTCGCGGCAGCAGATCATGCCAGTCGCTCTTGGCACGTCCGGCAGTGTGAGGGGTGCATGCCAGCAGAGGCCCACTGCATGAGCATCAGCCCCCAGCTAACTGTTGCACGCGTAATGCATGCTCAGAATAGATTGCAATCTATAATAGGGGATCCCACTCTCAGCAGTAGAGCCCTCGGCGAGCTCGGCAAAGAGGGGATGCTTAGAAGTGTGCGTGATATCCATCCCAGACAGGCGAAGCAAGCAGTTTGTGAGTGGTACACAGCGTTCATGTTGCGGAAAAGGAAGTCGGGGACAACCCCTAGCCTCAAGTTAGTGTCAGCCATAGGACCACTACAGCGTGCAGACTGTAGTCCTGCCACATACACAGCACAGCCCATGCGTGATCGCATTCTAGAGCAGCACCAGGATCAAATCAAGACATGTCAAAGGCAGGCACAGCAAGTGCGTACATCCATGCAGTCACGTTCCACCACGGCGCTCAGCCATGACATGCGGTCCGCCAATCTAAGCACAAAAGGGAGCCATTACAACCATGCAGACCAATGCAATGTGTGTGAGCCATCAGGAGGTGGGCTCTACAAACAGAAGTAATACAACATCGAAGCAGGAATTTCTGCAGGTCGATGCTGATGCCACAATGACATGCTGGTGCGGACTTGGCTTCCTTCACACAGCGTGCAACAGATCACTGGGTATGCAGAACAGCCAATGCGCACCACCATTCGATGATACAGCGGGTCCCACCATCGATGTTCACATGCGCCCATCAGATCCAGTCTGCAAAATTATATTGCACACTGGGCTGTGTTACACTGCACAACCAGTCAGGGTGCCAGGGACGCGCTAGAAGAGGACCCTGACCAACGAGCACTTGACATACCCTGACCGGAGAGCACTTGACCTGCACTTTGATGGTAAGCCTAGCTCTGGTACCTATTTTGTGTTTTGGCTCGCTGATACCATCTTTAGCAGCGCCGTGCGAGTTCTAGTCTCTGTGCAACTCTTGTTGCACAGAGACTGCTGTAGCTGCACAGCAGCACGTTCTGGCCAGCACGGCCAAATGGAGCCGCGGGTACGAGTTTGCGTCAAGTTGTTGTGTCTCCCCATTGTATACCTGATAGCCTGTGAGGTTTGTATGTAGTTTGCCTGCTTTGAGGTGTAACATCACTCAGTGTTGCTGCTACGTTGCCCCACACAGCTCTGTGTCAGTGTAAAACGGAGCAGATATTTGTATCCTGGATAAACGGACCGGATTTGCATTATGCAAGAATGTATTCATCAAGCGCAATCCAGCCACGATCGCGATCGGACACATACATTCCGACACCAAACTCAACAAGTACAAAGAGAGTGTGCAGGGATCGTACAAGGTGGTGCCGGTTGTGCACGAGACATATGGCAGACTAGGGTCGCATGCCATGCAGTACCTCAACACGCTGGCCGTGTCGTTGGTTGGGCCATTCAACAAGCGAGCAAAGGCTCGCTGGATTGAGAACTCCTTGCCGAAGTTCAGTGCGGCAACAGTGAAAGGAAACGGGTTTGTGATCAGAAAGACCATGTCCAGGGTAGCACGGCTCACGGGTGCGCAGTTTGTGCCGGGTGATCGCCTGGCCGGCTCGCATCTGCTGGGTAGCATGTGAGTCTAGACTCTAGTTGTACGTTCGCTTGGTGCACTGGATCGGAGCCCCTCGATGTAACAGTACATTCCGACAACGTACAGTGTCGTCGCAGTTTAGGATAGCGACGACCATGCGCGCTACGTCTCACGAAAGCCAGCGCAGAAGCTGCCTCGTATGTATTACTTCGCGTGGTGTGGGCCTTCGAGGAGTCACGAAGCGTCGGTGCTTCAGGCTGCCCGTGTCCCACAGCTATATACACTTTCATGCCCAGTCGCAGAATTCCCCACCACGCAATGATCAAGACGGAATAATCAAGACGGTATCCCTCGAAGCCTCTGATGCATCATGGGAGATCGCCGCGGTTGCCATATGCATGTGCCACGCTCTAATCCAGTTGCTAGCGGGGTTGTGACACATCAACGCGGACCTTGCAAAACGATGGTGCTGCATCCCGCGATTTTGCATAAATGTCAAACGTACGAAGCGCCGCGGTAAATGATTGGCTGTCGCGCCTGCTCCATTTGTGCACCTGTTGTGAGTAGTTGATTGCAACTCATACTGCAATGGACACTGAAAGCGAGGATGACCTGTTTGGAGTGGAGGAAGAGGAGGACGAGCTCGATGAAGATGAGGAATGGGACCTAATTTGGGATGCTGGTGTAGAAGATGGTGAAGATATATTTGATGACGTCGACGGAAGTTCGATCGACGAGTCTGTAGACATGGCAGCTGAAGTGCTGGAGGGACACATGCGGGATAGATCGGCCATGTACGTGTGCGCATGTCGCATGTCGTATAATAGGTTCTCTGTTGACTGCTGATGGATAGCTGAAGCGAGTGCTCACGAGCTCACGCTTGCGTACCATCAGAACGACATGCTTCGCTTGCGCAACATTCTTCGGACAGGTCCGACTGACGACGCCTTCAGACTGACATATTATTTGCGAGCAGGACTCACGAAGTCCATCAGGTCGTTCTTTCGGTGCTTGGAGACAAGTCAGCACCTCATACGGATCACGGAAACGTGAACTATAGCCCACTGGATCTGTCTGCCTGTGGTGCTTCGTTGCTCCCCTCTTCAAAAACACACAATCAGACATGTGATTCGTGTTGCTACGGACCTGTGACACCAGAAGGCGATTTCGTGACAGTCATTGAAGAGAATGGAAATGACGCTGGCCGTGTCCACATGGTCAACGTTGCGGTGTGATTCCCACGTTGCAACAAAAAGGTGAAAACACAAACAAGCCCTTTTGATCATATCAATGCCTCCACCCTACCAAGTGCAGGGTGTACAAGGCCGTGGTCGAAATGGACCAAGCATTCCGCCCCATGATCAGATTCTGGCATTGCCAGATCTGAGGATGTTTGGCAGGGATATCCGCATATATGGGTGCTACAGTTGCAGGTGGTCAGAAGATCATTCATATCTAGGCATCTCAACGGCTGTGTCGAGGGTCTCGTTCTGGTGGGCTCCCAGACTTGCATGCGCATATGGCAGACATGCGTTCACCTGTGTGGCACATTATTCCAAATTGCAGGGTACGCAAGAAAACGGAAATTATCCACAAGGAAGACCCACCAAAACACCAAAATGACGACCGCAGCTCAGGGCATAGCTTGCAGCCATGTGGGTCCATGATGATTCCAGAATTGGATTACCACATACCAGGCATGCCTGTGCGGGAAGTTCTAAGTAGATGCCGCCTGATGCTCAACTGCATCCGATTTGGGAGCGTTGCGGGTGTCCAACGTGCGCTTGTGGCGGGTCAAAATGGGGGTATCTACGTTTTTGAGATACCACCTGTCCCCACAGTTGGCAAGAAACCACCGGCGGTGCGATCAACGTCATGCATAGACATATCTTGTGACCTGCAGTGGCTTGAGTAACTTCACAACAAATTTTAGTTCTAGCGATTGCTTGACTGTTCACCACTTTTTGGTGCATGGCTTCACTGGGCTTGGCTGAAGTGTTAATCGGATTGTGAGAATGACTCCCGCATTATCAAACTCTGTAATTGTAGGGTGCTGATTTCATCTGTCACAGTCTCAGGCCGCCAAATGCGCCAGGTCGGTTTGGATCGCACACAGAGCTAATGTCAGACCTGCTGATGGGTCAGCAAAGCAACGAACATGATGAGACTCTGAAGATGCCGATCGTTCTTGAAGACACACTTGTTGAGCGCATGCCGGACCTTCGTGAAATGACTCATGCTGCAGACGTCCTTCGGACTCCAATTGTGCAGGAATGTCTCTCTGAGACGCGGGTGCTGACACGCTTGAGTGGAGCTGTCAATTGCGCCCAGCCATCCCCATGTGGCCGTTGGGTTGCAGTCTTGACCGACTCCATGACAGTCATGCTGCTTCCGGAGGCTCTAGATTACAAGCTCCGCTGTGGCATGTTGCTCCTCTGGCCAGATGTTGGAAGGTGAGCTCTATTCCTCACCCTGTGCTTGGGTTGCCCGACCATTTATTCACTTCACTCGACATTCAGCAAACGTTACATTTACATTTGCTGGCATATTAGCTGTGAACAGACGCTCGGTGCTGCAGTCACATGTGCTGTCAAGATTTGTTTCAACACCAGGTCATGCTGGTTTCTGTCGTTTGTGGCATGCAGCTTGCAGGGTGCAGTGCGCATGCGGTGTGAAACTTGGCATCCTCTTTCGAAAGGTCCATGATATCAGTCGTCACGTTCACGCACAAGCATGAAGGGGTCCAATGTAAAGAATGCTGTCGAATGCTGGCGAACGGCCACACGATGTCTATGCATGTGCAGGCCTTCACGGACATCAACATGCATAGGTTGTCAGTATGTCGCCTGGAGCTCAGATGGGCAGTATCTTGCTGTTTCTAGTGACAGTCATAAGGCTGTGTCCATCTGGAGGGTGCGCCTGAAGCATGACACAGCACTAGATGCAGAGAGTCTGGGCAACAGCCTAACAGCAGCGCTGCTTGAAGCCACCAAGTCAAGAAAATCCTCTGCTAATGCGGCAGACCTAAATGCAAGCGAGCTGAGAGAGTATCTGCCAGCAGCCCATTCGGAATTCCTAGAACAGCTGCCAAGCGGAAGAACTATGAGGAAAAGTGGATCGCGGGGTAGGCGGGGTGGACACAGCGGGCGAATGCCTGATGTTAACAGGGACGCAATGGGTGCTGGCAGTGGCCACAAGAAGAGCGCGTTTGATGTGAGGAATCGCATCCTTCGGATTCTTGGGGCCGGGCTGTGGGAAAAAGTCCAAATCGAGCATCTCTGTTCGTACAAGGACCATGAGAATGCCTGTCTGTCCTTAACGTTTGTTCTGGGCACTCCAGCTATGCTGTGCTGGGCAGAAGAGCGTGGCCGTGTGCACTTGTGTGACGTCAGGCGTCCACAGGCAAGGCAATGTATCCATCTATGTACACTGCCAATCCAGATTGCATTCGCAAATGACGAGCTTCAAGCCATACCACCCAGTACCGCAGACAATTGGGGCCTGCTATGGGGCGGAGCAGAAGGTGATGCAGTGTGCGGAGGTGAGGACGACATCCCACTATCCCTGCAGCTTCAGCCAATCGCCAAGGCTGACGCGGCACGTACCGTTACACCTCCCAGGTCTGATGTATCGCAAGCAGTCCAGATCTTGAGGAAAACGAAGGATGTGCTTCACAGCACTGGCGGGCACAGTATACCTGCAGCCATGGTGTTTGCCCTGATCCAGGGCCACTGTGTTCGTGTGCCCAAACGACTGGCAGAAGTAGGGCGTGAACTTCAGAGAGGGCTTGATGCTGTGATGAAAGATGAGGTGCTCCATGCAGATACAGAAGCTTCTCTCATGGTGTGCTATATTTTTGGGTCACAAGCATGCATGGATTTTTTGAAAGAACTCCATATCCGTGCATGTACCCTTTATTCAACACGCATTATTCACATAGTATAACTGCTGTGCAGGAGCTGATGATGTCAGACGTGGGACAGGGAGCGGACGATCTTCTTATGGTTGGGATCAGAGCAGAAGCAGCAGCAAACACCATCACGGGCATCACTGCGGCAGGGAACAGCACTATCGTTGTCACCACCACCACTCATGCTTTTAGGCTGAAGACATGTGACAAGTGGGATCTGGGGATGGCTTGGCCATACGCTTTTTGGCGAGCTGTGCAAGAGGTTCTAAAGGTGCATCACCGACAGGCACGCAGCGTTCGTGCAGAGGGCGAAGCTATGCGCCTTGGCGACATGCCCCGAGATGTGATGCGCCTAATCATCCAGAGGTCCGCAGGTGAGCGAATAGATTGGATCTGCGAAGCTGATGACAGCTGCGAGGAATTCCTGGATAGACCTGAATTGTGCGGACTCACTAGGCAGCAGTGCTTCTCCACATCTTTCATGAATGTGCTCCATGTCCCCGTCAACCTGGTGTCTGGCTTGTTGTGCCAATGATGAGGTTAGGATAATTTTTTCAGTATCGAGGTCTGGCTGAACTTGCCAAACAAGTTTATATTGTCACACCAGTCCATGTACGGGCTGACATAATTGCTGAAATATGCCTCCAAATCTGCCGGCTGCTAAACAAGCTAAACTTTCACTGTGCGACCCACTGTGTGCACAATTTTTGAACTCGTGCTTCTAGATTTCTATTACCAAGGTGCCGCGGGCTGCAGATCTGTAAGTACTTGCCTTACTCTACGCTCTGTTGACAATGGACGCCTGCTTTTGCTGCTCTGCCCCTTGACAGCATGTGCAGGAGGCATGGCAGCTGTTTGTTGAGATTGCACAGCAGCAAGTATCTGAGCTGCTTTAGGCCGGCTGTTGCCGTCTTTCTTGTCTTTGGATGCTGAGTTCAGCCGTTTCCTGCCATATGAGGCCTCAGGCTGGCAAGATTGGCCACAGTCTCGATCGGCTGCAATTTCTTGCAGCAAGTCTGAAACATATCCAGCCTGAATACATGGCCCCCCTGGTCGCTGTGGCTGCGTGCGAGTAGCTTTTGACTTGTGTTGGTTGTGAGACTGCAATCCCATGTCACCGACGTGGTTAGACGGCCTGGGCAGTTTCGAGGATCTTCCCAATTGTGCTTGCGCATCGCGTTTGTTGGCGCTACTGCTGATGTGCCTGGCAGCAAGCCGACTTGGCTTTTCTGTGTGTTGCTGGATCTGACTCACTGGAAGCATCGCCGGTACAATCGGCACCCGGCTGTCATGGTCGTCTAGAGAGCAGTACAGGGCGGCCTCCTGCTGGTCGAGCCTGGCACTGCGAGCTGCCAGGTGCTGCTGTTGCACAAATTGTGATATTACCTTTGCCCCCATACTGCCTCTGTGATTACTGACCTCACCCGCAAACTTCTTCATTTGATCTACATCCAAGTCTAGCATGAAATGCGTGAGATGGTCGCATGTTGTGCTTTTGACCAGGTCGCCCGCAGAAAGCAGGCACAGCAGGTGGAGCGCACCCAGACTCTGTGGTTTTTTCTTCTTGGGGGTTTGTTGTGACAGCTTGATCAGACAAGCTGGATTTTGAATTTGTGCAGCATGCACAGCCCCTAAAACCGTTCCTTGGCACTCTGGTCGAGCGCCCATGACTAACTTCTTCCGACCTTGCTGCAAGTGGTGGTCGCAAAACGGGCAAGTGCTCTTGTTCACAACGTTTTGACAACGATCGCCTTTCCTGTTATGACCCGCACAATACGCAAAATCTATAGAAGCTCCAATTTCTTTCATCTGCACAAGCGCCTGCACTGCTGATAGGGGCAAGCCAACCACCACCTGCAGAAACAGTATTATCCATATGCTGGCATCTAGAGAGTATGGAAGCACCTGTTTACTATCATTCACTTTTAAGCAGCCCTGCTGGCTGCTATCATATGTTGCCTTAAGCAGTGCAACCACTGTGCCTGGACGTATCTGGCAAAACTCTCGTGCAGCATCCCCAAATGCAAAGCACTGAATGGTGCACTCTTTCAGATCTGCACCGCATATTTTCAGCAGTTTTTCCAAGCACAACAAGTACTCGGTGTATTCAACAGCAGGCCTTGTTGATTCCTGCTTACCAGTCAATTGCCACTTGATGTACTCAGTCCCTTTGTTGGACATCGACATGCTTCTCCTCCCAATGATCGCGATGGTGCTGATTGTTATCAGGGACTCTCTGAGCTTGTCTAAGTGATGCAGGGGTGTAAACCGGTCTAGCATGCTGTCCAGTGCAGTTGCCCCGATTTTTGGATCCCTGAACATGCCAAGAGGTACGTGAATCGTTGCGCGCGTTGGAACAAAGACACGTACATGTCCGGGCAGTCTGTTTGACTACGGGCTTCGACTGCATTGCACCTGTACCGAATGCCAGAGTAGGGCTCGCATTGGCACTGTTCGGAAGCTTTGCTCCTTGCCTTGCTCCCGCGATCTCGGCCGTCCACAGCTGCAGCAGGTATCAGAGCGTATCAGCATGGCCTTTGCCGGGTTCTATGGTTTTGCAGGCGGGCCAAAACCAAGCGGCACTGCGGTTGTTACCGAGGCATGCTCAGGAACACCGATGCACACTTTTTGTCTCGGCGAGACCAGCCTCGTCATCACAGTCGTCAGATAGCGCTGCAACTAGCGAATCTAGTCGTCCCTCTGTTTCTGTGTCAGACATCTTGCAGGATGCCCACCTCCCTCGTCACTTCTTAACACGCACAAGGTTTGCAACAATTGAAGTGTGTCGCGAAAGCTTGCGCAACTGGCTCCGCTTGCCTCTCTTAGCAATCATCCGCCTGGAGGCACTTAGTCCGTGTAGCTGGATGAAGTGTTTGGATCGTATTACAGTATGTAATGCATGGGTTTCCTGAGGTCACCAACACGCCGAGCCACACACACATGCATGCACTCGATCTGACCTGCGTGCACAGCGAGTACAGACACACACTGCCTGCACGCTGGTCTGTCGCATTTACATCCTGCACTCGAGCAGATGGCCACCATCTGACTCTCACGGGTATGCACTGGCATCTCCGGTGATTTTCCCCACCCGCCAACTACCTGGGGCCAGGTGGTGTGCTTCCACCCGTGGGGGGTTAGGGCCCCTGTAGCTGGGGCTCCCGACTGAGCAGGTCCCGATCCTAGCGTTGCACTGCTCCTCGATCACGAGAGCATGCACAGCCGGGAGCCTCGAGCTGCCACGCGCACATGCAGAACCTTCTAGAAGGTTAGTCCCGAACAGCGCGGCTGCGGGGCGTTGCGGTGTAGCGGTTTCCCCTGAGGAGCCTCTGGTTCCACACCTGGATTTCCAGGTGAGTCAACATCGCGAGGTCAGCATGCAGGTACCACTGACGGCGTGAGTGCAGGTAGGAAAGGACTCCATGGGGCGCCATGGAATTCCGCGGATGCCTCGTAGTCAGGCACCATGCATGGCTCTTCAACACGTCCATCGCGATGCATCGCGCCAATGCTTAGATTCGCTTCCGCCACCGAAATTGCTCGCAAACCACTGTTACACTTTGGAGGGCTCTGTACGAAACGACTCGTATAGAGTTTGGCTCGAATTCTTGCCGCTTCTTGCGCACAAGGTGTCATCGCACAGCCGTTTGTGTATTAATGCGCTTGTGCAAGGCTGTGGGAGAGCGGAACATAGCTTACAATACATAGGCTGTCTGTAAGTCTGGCTGAATACGTGTGGGGCGTGCCATAGGTTGGGCTGCCGGTACAAGAAGGGCTGACCGATCACCCTGTACTATTGGCACCAGCATGGCGGAAAGCAAAGCATATCTTACCGAAGCTGATGACTCGAACTATGACAAACTGGAGCAGCAGTTTGAGGAGGTGTGGAAAGACGGGCTGACATGCGGTGGGAAGGGGTAGTTGTGTTGATGCATGTCACGCCCCGTTCCTGGTTGGAAATCTGAAAAGCTTGTGTTCAGAGTGGATGCACACGCAGGACCATGTCACCATTCTTCCGATTAGCGTTGTGTGCCATTTCAAGGATTGAGTGACTCGGACTTGGTGTGCAGGTTCTGCAAGACCTTGTTGGTGACAAGTCATTGCAGCGTTTCCGAGTCGAATACGAGAAGCTGTTCCGTACACTGAAGAAGTCACACGGTATTCAGCAGATGCACATACAGCCTTGACCTAGACCTGTGTGGTGGCCGATACTGCCATCAACACGAAAGCTGTGAATGCAGGCAACGAGAAACGACTTGTGAAAAAATGCCGAGAGCTGAACGCGGAGATTGTGGCGAATGCTGCGAAAGTGCAGACAGCACTCAAGCTCAGCGAAGAGGACCAGATGACAATCAGCAGTCTGAAGAAAGAAGTCGAGAAAGCATGGAAGATGGTGGATGCATCACACGAAAAGGAGGCACGTGCTAAAGAGACTATATCACAGCTCAAGTTGGAGATAGCAAACCTGACCAGTCTTGTGGAACAAGGGGTCGGTATCAGCCTGGGGGAAGAGAGCACCGTGAATGATCTTTTGCGACAAAAGGAAGAGCTTGTGAAGGAGCTTGACCAAAAGGCACGTTGGACCACGTTCCAGTGGTGCAGATTGTCTCGATTGTATTGATTGTTTGCATCAATGTCTTCAGTGTGCAGTCAGAGAAGATCATGCAGCAGCAAGCCGAGATTAGTGAAGCGCAAGAGAAACTGCAAGGCCTTGAGCAGAGCAATGCACAGCTCGAAGCCAACCTGGATGCGATGCGCCAGACGATAGATTTGAAGAAAGGCGAGGCTGACCGCGAGCACCAGCGACGTGAGAGACTGGAAAAGGAGTCACGAGAGCTAAAAACCGCTATCGAGCAACGCACCAACGAAATTAAACAGAAATCCATTCAATTGGAAGGGGCAGAAGAGCAGCAGGTGTGTCAGATTGCAGTCAAGTTGGCTCGCAGATGTCAATTGGCACCCAAACTTGCTGAACACGGACTTAATATCAGAGTTGATGATTGACTGCAGGCCAAGCTGCGGGAGATGCTTGCTACAGCACGTGGAAGCAAAGACAAGTTGCAAAAAGAGTTCTCTCAGCTAACTGATAAAGTTGCCAAAATTCAGGGTGACCTGGAAGAGCAGATTCATCAGAATGCCAACCTGCTCGCAGACAACGGCCAGAAACAGATCTCCATTAAGGCCAAGGATGAGGAGATTGCAGCTGCCAAGGCCGAGACAGCGCGCATTATGAAGATCCAGGCTCAAACAGCAAAGAAGCTAAAGTCACTTGAAGAGGCCCGCGATCAATCTGAACAGCAGCGTGACATTCTGAAGGCTGGTATGTACAATCCTTTGTGACGGCTGTATCCATGCTCAAACTGATGAGTCGTGATGGACTTCTACGTGGCAGTGCAGATGTGGCCGCGCTGGAGAAACAGCTGGAACAGGCACATAAAGCACAGGAAGCAGAGGCAAAGCGGTTGGATGATCTCACTCGTGAACGTGACATTCTAACCAAATTGAAGGCTCAGGCAGAAAATGCGAGCAGCAAGCAACTGGACTTGATTAAGATCAATGAAGGAACCAAAACAAATTTGGAGCAAGAAATTCATGGTTTTCGAATTGAAGGCCAGAAGCAGCAGCGGCTTCTGTTCCAGTTGGAGAAGGAACGAGAAAAGTACGGACAAGAGGCTAGCGAATCGACGTCCAAATACCTCCAGGCATGAGCTCAAGTCCTCTGTGCCGCTGATGTCACAGCATTGATAAATTGGCCACTTGGGCGCACGCAACTTGACAAGCTGCTGCTGTTCATGAAATCTATTAAGATGGATGACTGAAAGCGCGCTTCTTGCAAAGTAGACCAGATGCACATGGAGCAGTGGATACATATGAACATTCGACTGTAGGCCTTGGAGGAGGTGAAGCTCCGGGAGATGGCCATTATTGACCTGCAAAAGAAGATTTCGGAAGCTGAGACAAAGTTCAAGCAACAGCAGAATCTGTACGAGGCTGTGCGAGTAGACCGCAATATGTACAGCAAAAAGTTGATCGAAGCTCAGGATGAGATTCAGGAGATGAAGCGCAAGTTCAAAATCATGACACATCAAATTGAACAGCTCAAGGATGAAATCAGCGCAAAAGATATGGCTCTAGTCAAAGAGCACTTTGACCATCTACGAGTGTGTCTCCATTCCAATTAATCTTCTGTCGTGATTCAGCAGATTATACTTGATTGTTTATAGACAGCGAATAGTATGCTGCCTGAGATTTGCATGAAAGTTCATGCCGCTGTGTCCTGAATGACAGACTTTAATCCACTTTCTGTCATGTTCAAGTCGCTCATACCTGCGCAGGTTGAGAAAGAGAAGGAGGGTCTGCGGATGGAATTAAACAAAGCAAAGCAACAAATGAAAGAGACAGAACAGGCCATAGCCGCTCAGCAAACTGAACTAGACAAACTAAATCATATCATTAACGAGGCTGATCACGAGAGAGTACGACAGAAGAAGGAGTATGACATTGTCATTAATGAACGCGACATTCTTGGTAGGATCACGGCTGCTGTATCAATTCTGCAGTGTCAAGTGTCTTGGAAATGGACCATCTGTATCGTGCTGCCGTTCACATATGGTTGGGCAAGCGAGAAGTGATCGCATGCCTATGTAGGAACACAGTTGATCCGCAGGAATGATGAATTGGCGTTGCTGTATGAGAAAATCAAGATACAGCAGAGTGCTCTTTCTAAGGGGCAATCCCAATACAGAGACAGGCTGAATGAGATACGTGTGTTGAAAATTAAGCTTGGTGACCTCAATCGGGAGCTCAGCATCCTGAAGCGCTCTGTCGCAGACGTGAATGTCCTCAAGAGAGAGGTTCACAACCTGGGACGTCAGCTGCTTCAAGAATGTACGAAGGTTAAAGCCCTCAGCGAAGAGCTTGAAAATCCACTCAATGTGCACAGGTACGCCATTCAGTGTAATGCTGCAGTCTCTCTCAACATAGGCACCGGAGCGGGTCAGTCAGTATAAACTGATGCAAGTGATCGACCCGTGGGGAGGATTGCACTCACATGACCCATGTGGCCAGGCACTTTTCAGTGTGTTGACATGGACACAAATGGATCTGCAGGTGGCGAAAGCTGGAAGGCAGTGACCCCAGCACATTTGAAATGATTCAGAAAATTCAGACACTGCAGAAGCGTCTTATTTCCAAGACGGAAGAAGTTGTTGAGCGAGATCTGCTCATACAAGAGAAAGAAAAGCTCTACGTGGAGCTCAAAAACATTCTTGCACGGCAACCTGGCCCTGAGGTGGCCGAGCAGCTGAGCACGTATCAGGCCAACATGAGGGAGAAGAACAAACAGATGCAGTCAATGGCCTCCGAGCTCAACGTTTATCAGGCTCAGGTATGGAAGGACCTTTTCGAGGTGACCCTGTGTGCTCGTTCCCGATTCGTTGTGCCTGTGTTCACGTTTGGATGTGCTGCTTCATGCCTGGGTGCAGTTGTGAGCACTCAATATGCAAAATGTGTCCTGCACAGGAAGGTTGTGAGGTTTGGTATACTTTGCAGGCAAATGAATACAAGTATGAGATTGAGCGTCTCACAATGGAACTGGGCGACATGAAGCGTCGTTACTTTGCACAGAAGCGAAAAGAGTTGGCAAAACCTGGCGAACTGCAAATTAAAGAGGGTATGAGGCTACCTGCAATCGCCAATCCTTCGCAAACACGATACATGGGTGGAGGATTCTCGTTGGCAACTCAGCCATGACGCCCAGAGGCTGGGTGCTTTCAGTTTTGGTACAATTATCGGGCAATCTGACTGTAAGCATACAGTAGCTGCACCGGAATGCAATCTAGACCACCTGGTTGTCGCCTGGTACCTCACCTCCAGTCTGGCGGGGTTTGCGAGCCACCACATCGGGGAACATCCCCCCAGAGGACACCCTGGCAGACATGAAGAGTGCCTTGTGTCGGTGTAATCGGACATTCGCCAGTGGCGGCTCTTGGGTGGTGTTGGGGTTTGCGAGCCAACCCTTTGTGGTGCGTGATCACCCATTTTGGCTAAAAAGCAACACCGTGGGTGTCGGTAGAGAGGTCCATCTATATGCGTGTGCCCCGCAAAGCTGGCCATCACGTTAGTAGGCAAGGAGAATGGCGTCGTTGGATCACCAGACGATGGGACAAAACTGAGGCTTGGTGAACGGCATGCATACCACGTATAAGTATACTATTTTGGCAGACGCAGGTGGCCCCATACTGTATGACTCCACACCGCCAACCCCTTGGCAGCTTGTGGCCACACGAGGGGAAGCAGGGGCGGGCGAGCACACACAGACTCGTTGCTCATATGTTGTTCATGTGCTGTGCATATTGACGACCCAGCTGTGCCAGTCTGGCCTGAGACTGATATCTCCGAGATACCGAAGAAGAGCTTGCCTGTTGTACTGCGCAGCATGTGATTGCCGCCATGGTCACATGTGCAGGCTTTGGTGATGTGTGTCCCTATTCCGGCTTACCCCCCGTCCCCTATCGCCTCGTTTGTGCTCTCTGACAATGAGTCCACCTTCTTGTCTGCCCCTATCCGTAGGGGTGCTGTGGCGAAGGCCCGATTGGGTCTGGCGTGATAACCCGATGAAAAGGGAAAATTTTCGACCCCATTGTTTTTTTCTCACATGTGCACAATCAATCGCGGGTGCTGGCACGCGGCGTGCAAGATATCGAGGCTTCAATACGGCGCAAACGGGGCACCGCGCCATCGGCACGTGCTGTGCTGCGCGGCTGCTCCTAGCCTGGCACACGATACTGATCGTGCAGCACAGCCGCGGCTGGGCCTCCGAGTCGCTCAGGGCTGCAGTCCGCAAACAGAGTGCTGTGCAGCTGCTCGGAGTCAGAGATGCTCTGTACGGCGGCCTGTTCGTTGGCAGGTTAGAAGGATAACACAGTATTGCGCACGTACGGTGCCGCGCGTCAGCGTATAACTGAAGCCTTTCAAGCTCGTTCATTCGAGATCGATTGCACGGAACAGTGGTGTTCCTGATTTTTGTACCACGTACGCTGAGCATGCTTCCGGTTAACGGATCACTTAGCAGCTCCACGCCGTAGTGATCAGTCACAATCGTGCTCGACTGATATCATGACGAGACCGAAGACCCCCATTTCCTGTCTTTTTGATGGAGAATCCGCTGAGGACGCAGGCGCGCATGCTGCAAAGCGACGGAAGCGCTCTGCAGAGACATCTTCTTCTATAGAGGAGCTGGTACGTCGATTAAATGCCGTGACGTTGACAAATTCTGCAAATAGCTCTTGTTATGTACATGACGTGGAGTGCTCCTTTGCAGCTTGGTCATGGCGGTTGCGTGTGGAGCAGAGATTCGTGCAGTGTGCACGATCTACAAACTCTCAGATCGACTCTAGCATCCTCACTAGCATTTCACGCTGAGCGGATCACAATATTTACAGAGGGAGTGTCAAACATATGCGGAGATCCGAATTTCCTTCGTGCTTCTTGTTTGCCTTTGGTCTCAACAGAGGTATGTAGACACACCGTGCTGGAGCCTGTTACACAAACAGGAAACACTAAAGAGATTATAATTGGAGGTATCATTGTCGTTGAGCCTAATGTGTTTTGTCTGTCTGCATGAAGAATGTGTTGTCCGCCGATGCCAGCAGCGGCTCTGCTTGGCAGTCCAACCGCCACAGGACACGCACATATGATTGTGCAGGGAGTTCTCATATCCGACACGCTGATGCAAGTGCTGCTGACGACTCAATGCTTGGAAGAGCCTTTGACCAAAGTTCTGCTTGAGAAATTAGTTGAAGTTTGCAACGAGGAGGGAACCACCAGTACAGCGCAGCCAGACGAAGAAGCAGACCCCGAGCAACAACACCTGCCGCAGCTACTTCTTGCTCAATTGCAAGTCCTAGATAACGGTAATTGCTCAGAGAAAGTAGCTCACTTGATGATTGAAGCATTTGAAAGCTTGCCACCGCACATGCAAGCACAGATATGTGCCATTGTCGGCGAAGTTGTTCCACTGGACCAAATCAAAGGTATGTAGCTGAGCTTAACATTATGAATAAGTATCTGTCTCATGGTTGTCCTCCGCACACATGTTCTTTGCATGAAGCGATCATGCTGTATGACTGAGCAAGCCAATAGGTACATACGAATCGCTTGACACATCATTTGCTGATCAAGTGAATGTGCAGATGTGTTAGAAGCCCTGCAAGCTGCTGTGACTCAGCACACAGAGCTGGCAGTGCCTGTCAGTGCCGCCCTTAAACGGCTGCCTTTGAGTCTTGCACAACGGATGGATGCAGTGGACACAATGCTACGACACCTGAGCAGCGTGCCTGCAGAACACGTGGCAGACGTAACGATCTTCATCATGCAGCACTGCAACCCAGGCCCACATGCGATTAAAGTGTGCAAGGTGTTCGTCTTGCCTGATTTTTTTATGATGTGAGGAGAGTGCCTGCCTCAAACCGTCTTGTTCCTCATGAAGCAAGGGCCCGTTCATGACGGGGCATCCACCAAGGTTCTCAGCAACCATAACATCATCCGATGAACTGAATGCTTGCCGTGATTGTGGTGTAGACTGAGGCACTGCAGTCTCCCAGTGCAAGTTTCAGTGGAGACTTCTAGCAGGCTGAATGCTGTAAGTGATTTTGAATGTTTTGCATCTCTTCCTTGGTCACATCTTGAGAGTCAAGAATTCCTTGCTGCAGACATTGCGTGAGGTGTTGAGGTTTGGCAGTGCGGAAGACATGCGCATGCCAGTGGAATCTGAGAGTGTCATTGCTCCAGTGAGCTCGCCCGAGGCTGTCCTCATCTCGAAGGTCCGGTTTCAAAGCAAGGCATTGGGGCACATATCAGCGGCGTTTGAAAGGCTCTGGGAACGGTGCGTCTGAAACTGTGCAGAGCTGCTGGGGCACCTTGTCACAAAACCAGCCTGTCGATCATTGATGGCATGGGATGTGCAACCTGTTGTGACTCATGGCCTCCTGATGCAGGCTATCCGATCCTTCAGAATGGCGAGTTTTGGACTTTTGGTGGCTGCTGATTGCGCATCATGCAAATTTCGGAGCTCACTCCAATATTCTGAAGAGCTTCCGGTCTGCATTCCGCCGTACACCCATGGAAGTGAAACTGCTACAGCAAGCGTTGAGAGGCCATGAGCTGACACTGAAGGTGATGCGCTGTCGGTCTGAGCTGTGAGCTGACCTGTGAGTATACATTCCATGTGCTTCGCAAGAGTAGCATATCGCATGAAAAACAAAATGTTGGCGATGATGCAGGTATTTCATGGAACCATAATATCAATTGCGACAGCCGCACTTTCCAGTCATGCAGGTGGCCTGGGCAGACACCTGCTGCAGGCACTCCTCACGCTGCCACAAGTCCAGGCTCCTGACACATTTGATCATTCGTCCGTCCTGGCTCTGCGTGCGCTGCAGTCCACGCTGGCAAGCATCACTTGCACAGACACAAGCTCAACCGACGCTGCCATTACAGTCCTCCTGGAGTGTTCAGCTCACTCATGTGCTTTCTTCCTCAGGCGTCAAGAATCATTTGTACGCGTAATGCCACGTCTGGAGCATCTTCAGGATCCTCAAATCCATAGTCTGGCTAAGCTATTTGGCAGGATGATTGTACAAGAAGGTGCACCTGCGGACGAGATGGTCAATGCTCCATCCCACCCATTCACATCTGCTGCACAGCAGCACTACGACAACATGCTTGCAGCCGCAGACATGTCCAAGAATAGCATTGCTGTGATTGGGGTGCTTCACTGGGTATTCGGAATGGCTGCAGTTAGCCACGAAAAGGCTGAGATTGCGAGATCCAAGCTAGAGATGCTTGTCCAGCGTCTGCAGAAAATTCCGATTCTCATGGCGTTTTTGCTTGACACTTTCTCTGACATGTTGGTCTTGCAATTCCGGGATGGCAACATGAACACATCGGTGCGTTGCCCCTTGACATGGTGGGAAAATGCTGTCAATTGCATTCATGGGTACAGTGGCGATCTGCAGATGTGGCAATACAGCTATGCATGACGCATACGTGGTCCAGGACAATCCAATTTTGTTGCAAATACGCGATTATCTTGGCGACACCATGCTGGAGAAGATTTTCATGGACGATCTGAAAGATGGGGTCCCAGAAAAGAAGGCGACCGTTTCAGTTCCAGGAGGTCCAGTGGTGAAGGTCCAATTGTGGATGCACATCTCTGGGAGCATGCCTGAAGCTTGCTGCAATCTCTTGTACAGGCTTTTGTCGACCGATGTCTCAGAGAGGCAGTACGCGAAGGTGCTCATGCAGATCATGCATCAGTCAACATTGCCAACTGACACCCACAATGCATTCTATGTGTGCAGATGCTAGCTCCAGCATTGAAGTGTATCAGCATCACTGATCAAGCGCTGGCAGGCTACGGTTTTGAAAGCTTAGACTGCTTACCGGCAGTGCCATTTGCATTGTACAGCACACAGTTCCTTCAGACTCCCGTGTTTCAGAAACTCCAGCCAGCCTTTCGTGCAGCTGTGTTGGAGGGTCTGTTGGTCCTTTGCAACTGGTTTTGCGAGCTCACCAATGCCTACGGACTTGTTCTGGAGAACCCCTTGGTGCGCCCACCTCGCATTTGTTCAAGAGTGCATGTGTTTCGCGCCTGGCCCTGTGCCTGATTAACAGGAGGATTGCACTGAGATGCAGCACCAGAAGCAAGAGGTGCCTCCAGTCATCCGTGCGCAAATCATGCTGCGGGTGTCGCAACTGGGAAAAGTTCACATGCTGCTTCTATCTCTATTGTCATCTGAGGCCAATCCTGTTCTGGAAGATTGTACGTCCTGCATGGCAGGTGCGAGGGCAGTTGGGTTGACCGCGAGTGCATGGATGTCCATTGAGGCTGAAGAGGACGATGGTGACCCAGATGACAGTCCAACGGCAAAGCGGAAAGTGAATTCGAAAGCACATGCGTGCCTCAAGTGCGCCTCTGTGCCATTGTGTTGATCCGCTGCAGATGCCAGGGAACCGTGCTGCATTTGGTGTTCATTGAAATTCATGGGCCTGTAAGCGTGTGCAGGCGGGCGGTGAGGCCGCTCCTCCCAGACACAATCAATCTGCTACATTGGATCCCGTGGAGCCAACTGAGTGACAGCACTTCCTTGGGAGACATGTACATGTCGCTGCGTTTGCTGTTGAGTGACTTTTACAGCAAGACTCGTACCACTGCCAGTGCTGCAAAGAGGCCGGCTGCGTTTCGGACTGCGGCTGCAGCGGACGCCGTCTCAGAAGACGTGATTGTCATGTGTGCACAGAGGTGCCTGCCTGTTCTTAGGCATGTGCTGCAACGCGCTCACATAGACCACGGTAAATTGCTGGAAGGCGAGTGCTTGGAGACTCCAGAGGGTGTCTGGGCTTCTTTTGGGAACAGCGCCGAGGTAACATCCACCTCAATGGAGTGAATATTCAGAAAACTTGCCACAACAGGGGCTCTGTGATTCTCCGTAGCCATTGTGGCATCAAACAACAGTGTGTGCAGGCTGTAGAACTGTCAGATGATATGCCGTGGGATGAAATGTTACCCTCATCCACCATCATCACAGATGCCAACATGGCATGTACAGAGACATTGGTGCTGTCGTTGAGGTGCTTCAGCGCGCTGTTGTCACTCCCAAGCATCCATACTACCCAGCACATTCAGTTCCTTGGTGAACTGCTGGGCACATACTCTGCCACATACCATGCGGATGTGCAACCCACTTCATCACCATTGAAGATCAACTTTTTAAAGGCGTCATGGCACGCCACTTTGGAGGCGCCAAAGCTGACAGATCTAGTGCAGGCGTTGAAGCAGACTTTTGAATTTCTGGCAGGTCTGCTGCGAGGGCAAGATGGCGTCCTTGACCATGACGTGCTGGTAGTGAGGATACTGCGGGAGTTGTGTTGTGTGCCAGACACCGTGCTCGTGGCGGCCGGCGCATCTCAAGTTGGAATCCTGGAGCACCTCCCTACACAACAACGACGCGTGCGACTCTTGGTGCTGCATGGAATGCTGATCGTGATGTGGACAGTGTGTCATGGTTGCATGCCTACAAGCCAATCTGTGCGTAATTCAAAATAAAGCATGTTAGGGAGTTATTTCAGCTCCACAAGGTGGTAAAGGCATGTATCTTGAAACACTTGCATGATACATATAGGACTCAATCCATGATCTTTTCTGATTGTCTGCCATAAGCATGTTGCTGGCAGCAATGCTGTGTTTCTTGTCAGATTCTAAGAGCGACTGCAGGACATTTGTCAGATGCGCACTCGAGTGTCTGCAGCGGCGAAGGCCATTCTGTGGTCAAGATGGGATGGCAGGACTACGGACGAGGCAGAGGATGAAGAAAATATCCCTGTGGACAGTGCATGGAAGCAGCGGCCCTCAAGCGATCTTGCTGGTGTCATAGGTCTGTTGGTGTCGACTCAAGAAAGACCAGAAGACATCGTCTTCGAGCTTGCCAGCAAAGAGCTTGCATCAGTCAAGGCCGCAACAGGAGAGGTGGCCGCATACATGTGCCACGGGTGCCCATCGCTGTGCACCTCAACATTTCCAACTTGGTATCGGTGCGCGTTCACAGCCGCTGCACACCCAGTCTGCAAAAGTGCCATGTACGTTGGTGGACACAGATGTCGCTTTTTCGCAATTACAAGTCATTGTTCCTTAAATTCTTTGCACTGCAGTGTGCTCTTCAAGGAGCTGGTGGACAGGTTTGGCACGCTTGTGCAACAGGCAGTGGCATCTGTAAATGAAGCAGGGGGCAGTGTCAACACTCGACTGCTGACGCCAGACCTGCAAGGACAGATCGACACAGCATGTTCTGCTTTTGCTGCACTTGCAAAGCTTGTAAAGCAGCACGACAGCAACCAGATGATCCTCCAGGCTGCCTTGAGGTCTGGTGGGAAGTTTGTAGAGCTGTTCCTCAAGGTACTGTGTCTGAGCAAAAACACATCACAGCCTCATCACACTACACATGTCAGTGTGTTCAGCTTCTGTTGATATCTAGCGAAGCGATTGTGCATGTGCAGTTGAAGAAATGGTTCAAACAGCGGGGAAATGGCGATGACATCAAGCGGGTGGTGTTGTCAGCGCAAAAAGGTACCCGTGTAGTACAAACAATATGCGCAGAAGCCAAAGCTCAGCGTATGGGGAGTGTTGCACGGCTTGTGCCGAGCACAAAGAAAAACTTGGAAAAATTCGTCCAGTACGTTCGTGTCATCCTTCAAGAGTCGACTGCTGGACGCTTCTGGGTGGGGCAGCTGAAGCACAAGAATCTTCGAGGTGATTCTATGCATGTGGCTGCGTGCCAGTGCTACCTGCTTTGATCCGATCAATCTTTTTCTAATTCACTGTGCGGGCGCCTGTATACATCTTCAATATCGGCAGTACTGCAGGGGAAGTTGTGCCTGCTACCATTCAGAGTGATGACGATGAAGAATCAGAAGCTGGTGATCCTCAAGAGGACGCCACAGATGTAGATGATGCTGAGAATTCCATTGATGAAGGCTAGCTTTATCACCGCCAACTTCTCTTTGCGGTAATTTAAGCAGTGTCTAGGTCTGTACCTGCAGTGCAAGCCAACAAAATGGCACATATCCCACCGCAGGTCATGCGCTTCTTGCAGCATCTACTCATCGTCACAAGTATCTGAGACTGATGCCTTCTAGACATTGCACGGGGCTTAAATTTCCACATGCCGTAGACACAGCTGCTCACGTGCTGAAGTGCACTTTACTTGCAACACCCAGGCACACCACGTGTGCCCACTGCTTGGCAGCTCCTGGATTGGACTCACAAAGCCGTGCTCAGGACAGGGAACAACGAGCATGCACTACACATCTGAGACCTTGGCATCTTGGTACTGTGACTTGCGTGAGTTGAGCTATCACTCTTGCAGCAATTCACATGCGGCATCAAGAGCAGCCTACCATCATGGCAGGTGCCGAAAACGACTCTGAAACTTCTACACTGTTGTCCAAATCTATTGATGAAGGTGGGCGGAATGAACATCAGCAGTTGGTCACCATAGTGCAACAGTCCTAGAGCAATAGGCACAGCATGTCTGCTTACCAAGAGAACGGCTGTCGTGCAGACAGCCAGCCCCAACCTGGTTCAGCCAACTGGCTACCACCTACTGCGTTCTCAGCACTAATCTGCTGTTGGCAGACGGCCTCAAGCGTCGAGCCCGGCCAGCAGACTGCCTGGTCCCGTGCACATACCAGCTGGTGTGCTGCATCACGGCCTGCCCGGCCACTGAGGACACGGCTGCACTGCCTGTCCCCAGACCCAAACACAAGCCGGCACAATGCAGCTCTACTTCCCTCGTGCCTCGCTGACCCCATACCAGAGCTCCTTTGTGCAAAGTTTGTGTCTCCGTTAAAGAGACGTGCCGCTGTGAAAGCCTGCTCAGCTCGACAGAGCACGAAAGGGTCTTCCAGCAGGGCCTTGTCACCCAACATCAAACATGCATCACCGCCACCACTTGCTGGAGCCATGCTGATGTCATCAGTGAAAGCTAGATGGACCAACAGCGCCCGCACATCTGTGGGCGCCATGCTGCGCATCGCAACCACCACCCCCTCACACTCCCGCTCAGACAGCAGCAGGGCTGAGCCATCAGAGAACAGCAGCAGCGCGGCCGCCTTGCGCACATGGCTCGCAATGACAGCCCTCTGACTCGACGGATGCATGAAGTTGTGAGTTGCCAGAACGGCAGCTGGCCAGTTCATGGCGGACATGATCTCCCACTCCCCAGCCAGCGCCATCATGCTCCTGGGCAGCAGCTGCAGAGCCTCCACCAACGGCACAGCCTGCGGCACACGCACCCCAGGGTCATTGTGATACTGCAAAGCGCGTCGCTGTCTACGCAGTGCACCTTGCGTGACGGGTCGAGCAGCTCGGTCATCTGTGGACTCAACCGGGAAGCAGGAAGTAGTCTGCACAGGGCGGACAGACGGCTGCGGGCCGTAGGCATGCGTCGATGCAGGGTCAGGACCTGTTCCTCGATCTATGTGAGTGGGATGAGCAAACGGTACGTTGCTGATGACAAAAGTCCATCAACATCCACAAACGGATGCAGGTTGCTGGAATGGTCTGTCACCAGACTGGCCTGTCCACAGGTACTTGGCCTACCATACAGCTCCGGCTGGATCACAGGGCACACCTCAACGGCCTGACTGGATGAGAAGCAGGTCGCCGAAGGCAGAGCCAGGGCAGCAGCTGTGTTCTGCCACTCATGCTCTCGGCTGGTATCCAACAGCGGCACCCGCTGCTCCTCCTCCAGCTCCCGCTCCTGTTCCTGCTCCTGTTGCAGCTCAACGTCCCGTTCGTACTCGTCCACGACTGACGCGAGGCTGACGGCGGCGCCACCGCTGTAAGGCTGCGCATGTCGCCGCAGCAGCGCCATGCACGCGTCTCCCTCAGCGCTGAGCGGCACGTTGGCGCCGTCCCGGGTGGCTGGCTGCACATGTCGTACTTGCACCTGTCAGTTGCACCGCAGCATGAAACTGTTCCATCACAAAGAGGCCGCCAGTACTGGAAATCAGGTTGTGTGACTGGTGCAGCATGTGCTCCTGCCCGCTGCAGAGACGCATGAGCAACCTGAGTGCAGAACAGTGCGCCAGTCGAGCAGTCGTGCTGAGTGTGTTGTGTAAGCAGGACTGGCGAGCAGAGAGAGTATGATCCCACTGGATTCAGTCGAGCATGGGCTCTTCTGGTTGCTGTTCATTGCACTTCAGCGCCTGCTGCATTGCTCTGTCACTTTGTGGAGCAACCCTCTGTACCACATCTTCACAACAGTGTGCGCTGTGGACAGGCACCTGGTGAAGCAAGTCCATCATTGAGTGAGGCCTGTCCCCATCCTTGTACATAGCCACCAAGTCTGAAGCCTCCTCGTCAGTGTAAATGTCCTTCACACATACAGTTGACTGACAAGTTGCATCACGCTCACAGCCCAATGGACCGACAGTGCTACGAACTGTCAGCACAACAGTCTTAGCCTTGCCTGGTTGGGCACAAATCCAGTGGTCACACACCTTGCCAAGACTAGCGGCATAATGCTTCCCTTGGAGCAGATACTCCCCAAAACCCTGCACGGTAAGATCCTCAGGCTGCCACCATACCTTGCTGCATCCATGCATCACACTGGGCGCAGCCTCGTGCGCTCTGCACCCACATCACAAGTCGCACCTTGGCATTGGCCTCGGCAGTGTTCCACAACACCCACTCGATCACGCCCTTTGGCCGAATACTGGCCGTGTCTGGGATCTCGCAGGTCTCCCGAATGGACCGACACACCTCATCCGTTCCCAACAGCACAACCGCCTGTCCCTTCTCCAGCTGCCGCAACCGGGCCGCCGCCTGCACAAGTTTCTCCCTGCCCATGTCCGGCCCCAGCGTCAGCACCGCGCACGCATCCGGCCGCAGCTTCATGTCGGAGCCACGGCAGTGCGCCTCGTCAAATAGCACAAACGCGTCCGC
This sequence comes from Ulva mutabilis, assembly GCA_900538255.1. Classification (NCBI taxonomy): domain Eukaryota; kingdom Viridiplantae; phylum Chlorophyta; class Ulvophyceae; order Ulvales; family Ulvaceae; genus Ulva; species Ulva mutabilis. The sequence continues at coordinate 9,344 of UNSF01000038.1, read as the reverse complement.
CTCCGCGATCGGGCACCGGTCCTTTGCCATCACACGGCCGTGCAAGTCCATGACATACCAGCCTGCTTGCGTGCGGGAGCCAGCAGCTAGGCCGCAGGCAGCCCCCGCAGTCTGGAAGAACACGACCCCGCTTGCCGTGACCGCATCCGGCGATGCGCGCTGCCGCGCTGTCAGTGCTGCGACCGCGTGCTGTGCCACATCTCGCAGTTCCATGTCAGCCAGCTGCGCCCCTATATCCATTGACACTCATGAGCGGCCGCTACCAATGTTCACACCACATTTTATCCGCCGTCACCTCGTGTGCACGCTTGCGTCACATTAGCATGCATCGAGCTTTGACACAGTCGCAGGTTGGGGCGTGCTTGCGGCGCACCTGCGTCAATGATCGCGTTTGCGCCCTGATCAATCGCAAACTGCAGGACTTGCATGCTCACCCGCGAGGTGGCCGAGGCCTTTGCAGGAAGGTGCTCATCGAGGGCGACGAAGCTGCACGTTTGTGACAGCAGCAGCGTGCTGATCATGCGGCCGTTGGCGCCTCTGATGCCGCGATCCCCAGTGTCCTGAACCTGCACCTGGAGCGGCAGCAGGCCACGATTGTCCACGGTGCCGGAGAAGCCGACCACCTGCAAGGCACCACGCCGTGGCCCCTCCGTACATCTAGCAGGCAGAGCCTACTGCATGGCCCTCTCCCTGCCGCATGACCAACTCGCTGCGTCTATGGTGTCCTGTCAACGTACTTTATGCTGTGGCCGAGTACCGGCTTTGCAGGCTGTTCCTGTGCTGTTGCCTGGCAGGGATTTCGCGATATCGCTGCGACCCTGCGCCGATGCAGGGTCACAGCGCTTGCACCATTGATCATTCCTCTCAGATTCCATCAACAGGACAGTGTGTGGTGCCGAAGGTCTCGGCTCGTGAGACAAGTCTAATCGAGCAGGGGTAGCTACGGCATTGAAGGGCTGCGAGAATATGGCAGGGGCGGTCATGCTGCAGCGGGTGGAATGCATCGCGCTGAAGGCGATACCTTGCCAGACTCGTTTGTTGCAGCATGCCACGCATTGCAGCGGAGGCTGCCAGGGAACTGCCGTGTCTCCCGAGGCAAGACACAAGCATCCAGCCAGAAATTAATGATCAGGAAGTTATGACTCAGAAACTTCTGTAGTGTCTGCAAAACAAAGCAAATCGTTAACACATACATGAATAATCAATCTGCATTATGTGCTCACTGCCGGCGGCACACGGAGACATGCTGAGGAAGCCGCCACTCTGCGGCTGCTTGACCAGTGGCAGCATTTCTGCTGCTTCCGCTGGGATCATACAAGGATGATGCCGCAAGGAGTGTCTCCACCGGGGCATTGTGGATCACACGGGGGCTTACACGACTCACAGAAGCACAGTGACAGGTGTGCATGGGACTTCCACGGTGGTGTGCATGCAAGCAAAAGCGCAAACTGGAGCACTTGCTATCATAGCTCACGTACATGTGCTATCACAGGAACTTAAGAATGGTACAGTTGGAATCTGAAAAACTGTAACCGGGCCTGGTGTATTAGAGTCTATTGTATGGCACTGCGCCAGTTAGAGGTTGAAAGATCATGAGGATTGCAGGGAGTTCTCTGACAAACTATTTCCTTGAAACAGGTGCTGTGGCGATGTTTCCCCGTTTCAGAAGTGTACCCGTTAATCTTGACTTCAGTATGTCACTTGCCCGCATGTAACCGAGGGCTCAGCTTCACTACAACTGATTGTGTTTCTTCTTTTGCACTGATGCAGCACTGTAGCTGAGGTGATCACAGCCTTACTCCGCAACGTATACAGCCACAACATTGAACCAGCAGATGAAGCGGGCACTGCAGACAACGATGAGCGCACGCCAGGAACTTGTGGTACAACACTCACCTTGGACTGTGCTGTGTTGGTCAGATCAATCTTGGTCAGCTCATCAATCCCATGCAGCTCACCCATCTCTGCAGCGGTCAAGACATGCCGCCTACTTTGTGCCACTGCCTCTCTGCACAAGGACAAAACCATGAAGCTCAGTGCAAGGCAATGCCATGAAACATGACCAAAGCACACCCAACCAGCAACACCAATTTCCCGACATGCAACAATCCGCCAACAAGTGATGACGCGACACAAAAACTGAACCGGCTCGAAACACAGGCTCAAGCCGGTGAGCACCTGAACACCTGCTCGCCCTGTAGCAGTGGCAAGCTCAGTACCGCTTGGAGAGCATCCCGCAGCTGTTCTTGCCGGATGCCTGCCTGGTAGTAGGCCAGGTGCGTCTTGGCGATTGCAGCATCTGGGTGCTTGAACTCAGCACGCTCACTTGGAGTGTCACACGCTCGGAACGGCACCGCCATTCTTGTCTCACCAGGGCCTACCCTGCATTTCTCTCACAGCACTCGCCAACAGTACGCACATCACACATCATTTACCGCAGCAGCTGTTGGGGGCACAGAAGGGTGTGCACGCATGGATGCCAGCAGATGGCTGCTCCTCAACACAATAATGGCCGACCCAATCATCGTGCAGCCATCCCACCAAGCCACGGCAAGTCATGTTCAGCATACTTATGCTGACATCAAGCACAGGACTCTGTTCGCTGGCTGATGACACTTGACTGCGGTCCAAACAAAAGTACGTGCACGAAGTGCAGTCTGTGTGCATACAATTTGCCGTACGGCAGAGCGGGCAGCGGGTAGCTAGGGGCTTAGTTGGCAGCTCACCGGTCTGTCAGGCCAAAGTCCACCCTGTGGCGCCGCTGCAGCGTGTGCTCCAGAACCTGCATCCCCAGCAGGCCACGCAGGGCAAGCACGTGCTCGCGCTCTGTGCAGTCTTCTTCGATGGCCAGCTTGGCAGCTGGGCGATCAAAGTCTGTCAACCCCGACAAGCAACACTCCTGGAACGAACGAAAGCAGTCTGGGCTGAGCGCCGTCAGCCAGATGAGGGGCTTTGGCTGCACGTCAGCCTGGAAGAAGAGAGCCTTGCAGAGAGCTGTCCGCAAAGCAGGCAGGGCCGCCTGAAGCGCTGCCCCTGCACAGCGAGCATTGAGCATGTACATATGCTGACAGAGAATCCCTGATCGCTTAAATCATGTGGGCTGGACTACTTTCAATGCTGGACGTGGCCCTGCTTGCAAACAGCAGAGTGTGGCCAGGTACGCCTGCCAGAAGCTTGGAGCATGTGCGCTGCAAGGATCATTTGGTGTATGGGATAATGTTTGACGCTTTGCAGCAGAACACACCAGGAATGAGCCTAATGTGTGGCAAGCTGCCAGCATGTTGCTCATCATGCTGCACATGTGCGATTGCAGGGTCACTGAGGATCGCCTGGCAGCCCCGGTCAAAGGCCAGAGCCTCGAGCACAGCCTGCGCCATCTGCACCCGGGCCTCCAGGCTGGGCAGGTGGGCTTGAGTGCCCCACGCATACACCAGCTGAAACTTGTGTGATAGCAGCTGGTCGCATTCATCCAAGATGTCCCAGCCAGGCAATGAGAGCAGACTGTCGAGGATCGCATGCTGCTCTGTATCCCGCCGGCTGAGCAGCTCCTGCATGCAGCCATCTAATCACTGCAACATCTCGAGATATGAGCGTACATATGCATGGCAAACTCGACATCGAGCCCTGATCACTATCAATATCATCATTAATGGCATTGCGAGCACCAGCAAAAGCACTGTCTGCTGAAGCAAATAAGTGAATCACTTTGCGGCTGCCAAGGGTAGGAACACTGAGGATGGAAACACGTGCCTGAGCCTTCAGTTGCAGGGACATGCGGTGCTCGCGTGAAATACACACAAACGCCCTTCCGTGCATGCAAATCCGCATCTGTCTGCTGAGCTGCTGCAGCTGGGGCGCGTCCATCTCCACGTTTCGGCTGAAAGGCAAATTCAGCAGCTTGACTTGAAGAAGGGTCCCTGAAGTATTCCCAACGCATCGCACAGATTCGAGCACGTGCAGCGGCCAGAGTGTGCCATTGGGCCCGCAGGACGCAAGGTGGCAGAGCACAAGCTCCCAGAGGTACAACAGTCGCGTGCAAACGGCAGGATCGTGTGGGCACACCTGTGAGGCAGGAGTGGAGGTAGTCCACAGCTTCCGGCAGCAGCTCCTGCAGGAAGTTGAGCCGCACCACCTCCCCCCGCCCACACAGCGCCAGCACCAGCATCGGCAGGATCACCCGCGTCTTGCCCTCGCCCATGTTCAGCTGAACCACGGCCCCCCTGTCCTCCTCAGCCATGCCCGGGCCTCCCGGATGCTCCAGCATGTGCTCTGCCACCACGTACTGCCTGTGCCGGATCTCCAGCCCCTGCAGCACCTCAAACGCCAGCCACTCCGGGCGCGCCGCGGTGCTCCACGCTCGAACGTTGCACAGCTCCTGCTCCAGCGCACTCAGGCTCGCGTCCATGCCTGCGGAGCTCCAAGTGGCGCCAGCGTCACAGCGCACGACGCACCTCGCCAGTTTATCCTGCAGCACGCAGAGCTCCTGCCACAGCAGCGCATGCTCTTTTAGACGGTCACAGGCCTCCCTCGACAGCAACGGGTTGATGTCCTGCACACACAACGCCGTCGCAGGCCTCCAAATCGGCATGACTACCTGCACGCAACGACGCCTGCAACACTGCAATTGAGCTGGCATGCACACAGGGCGCACACAGGGCACAGGTGGTGCTGGTGCACAGTCTTTCGCTTCTTGAGTTTGCCGAACCACAGCTTGGACCTGCATCGCAGCATCCGCAAAGGAATTCTGCCCGTTGGCACCATACCTGCGGCAGGTCGGGGAAGATGGTGATCTCAATCAGGTCGGCAGGTGCTGGCGTGCACGCAGCGCCCGCACAGCGCATCGCCGTGAGCACCGCACCGTCCGCACCCCCGCCGCCATCTGCCAGTGCTTCCAGCAGCCACAGCTGCAGGGTGGCCACCGCGGCACCCACGTCCTCCCCTAGCGTCTGCAGCTCACTCCGCAGCTGCACCAGGTTGACGCCGGCCATGCCGCACATCCCTGGCGACCCTAACAGCGCCGCGACACTCTCCTCGTGATCCCGCACCACCTCACGCCCATGCGCGCTCTCCCGCAGCCGCTGTAGTCCCGGCTGCAAGCACTCCAGGTGCTCAACCTGCGGCGCCTCCGCCTGACGCAGGTGCCGCGCGCTGATCGCCTGCAAGCGCTTCTGGAACCCTCGCTGCACTGCGTGCTCTGTCGCGCGCCTACAGTGACCATCCATCTTCCTCTCAATCGCCGCCCAGCTGAGCGCCTCTGCCCGCCGCGGCCTCGCCGGCGGCACACATGCACACTGCGCCGCCTCTGCCGCCTCCAGCAGCCTCCTCGGGTTGACAAACCCAGCATTCTCGGCCTGACGAACCTCCTGCTGGTATACACCGATCTCGTCTGACTGTATGGAGGGCGGTGCAGGTGGGCTGGAGCTGTTGTGCAAGAAGGAGAGGACCTGTGAGTCGCGAAGGAAGGCGGTGCAAGCGAGGGTCAGGCTCGGCGTGTGGCTGGCGAACGAGCGCAGGCTGCAAAGGGCCGCGTCCTCACCAGCAGTCAGCGGCCGGCTGACGCGACAGCGGCGCAGCATATGCAGAGCATGCTCTCCGCCGGTCGCGCCGAGGCCTGGTAGCGGCAGCCGCAGGTCTGCCGCAGCGTGCAGCGCGGCGAGGAAGAGCCGCGACTGCACGACGGCGGTGTCGAGGTGGCGCGTGCGCGGGTGGCGCGAGTACGCATGGTGCTGTAGCTCTGCACCGGCGGCAGCATCATCGGCCGGGATCGTGACCGAGACGCTGGAGCTCCTGGCGGCGCCGGAGACAGTCCCGTCTGGAATGAGCACGCGGCAGGGCATGCTGGGGTCCGTGTGCTGCAGTACGATGAACTCACGCAAGCCAGGCGGCACTGCCAAGCTTCCGGCTGGGATCTCAGTGGGCGTGGCAGGCACGTGGTATTCAGCATACTGTACACACGCGAGGCTGCTGGATCCTTCGGCGAGCTGAAACTGCAGCCGAAATCGCGGCAGGTGGAAGCGCAGGCGCCGCGGCTGCCCGGATGCACCGGCTGTGTCGGTGGTGACGTGGATGAACTGCCGGGCCTCGAAGCGGGTGAGCAGCACGGTCGGCGCGCTGTCGGCGGGCGTCTGCCACAGCTGCTCGAGCTGCCCACGGCTGGCAAGCAGGCTCTCCCATGCATCATGCTGCAATTACATGCACCGTTTGCATCTGCTATGACCTTCCCTGGTATCTGTCAAAGCAGGTCGACGCTTACCGGTCAGTCAGCTGCTGGGCCGCGTATGCACTACATTGGATGGACGGCCTCGGTCCAGGGAGCAGTAACCACTGCAGGCTCGCTGAAAGGCTGCAGCAGCAGCAGAGGTAGAGCGGCAAGAGGCAGTGTGACACACCTCGCGATGTGAAGGCACTACGTAGCAGTCCATTCCGGATGAGTCAGAGTCTCCTGCCGGTGTGAGGAGGAAGTAGGTCGACGGGGAGTCGTACGCCTTGCCGCGGAGAAGGACTGTGGCGGTGCGCCTCGAGAGCCAGTGGGAGTGCAGCCGCTTGAGCCGCTGGGGAAGTGCAGGGCACCACTCGCAGCCATCTGCATACACGCGAAGCTCTTGCATGCATCTGCAAAGCAGCAGCTACCTGACCGTCTTGGTGTAGAAGAGCAAAACCGTTCTGACGGTCAGCGATTGTCATCACGCACTGAGGCCTTGCTATTATGGGCCACATGCATTTGATGGCTGCGCAGCAGCTATGCATTGCATGAGTGATGTCATCCAGTGACACATCTGCATTGACTAGTCTCGCCTTGCACAGGAACGCACTTGGCTTGGCTAGGCTCACAAGGAACCAGTGCTACACATGGAAAAGGGGCAGGAGTAATGAGGGTCTTGGGCGCACATGGCAACAGCTCAAGCTCTGTCTCGGGCAGAGCATGTCCAGACGCAGGGTCTACAGCCGTCGCACAGACGGTCAACCGCCGCCCAATCAGCAGCCACGTGTACAGCCTGCCACTAACACTTCGTGCGCTCCTGTACATGGTGTGGTCTCCCTGTGCCTCTGCTGTCACCTCGAACATCGCCTGCCCGAACGCCCTCTTGTAGTCTGGATGCTCCAAGATGGCTGCAGGCAGGTGGCCCGGCACGCGGCCGTTCCGCAGCGCACGGCCGCACAGCAGGTTCACACCATAAGTCGACCCCTCGGAGTCTGTGACGTAGCAGCCCAAAGCACCCTTGACAGGCCGCCAGGCAGCAGTTTCCGGGAGCTCCCGGAAAACAGCACGTGCTGCATGGGACAGGAGGGCAGGAGAGGCCAGCAGGTGTACATCAAGGGCATGGACGTGGGAGGCCATCACGCGAGCGCACTGCTGCAGGGCCGCCTGCAGCCGAACGCTCAGAGCTGTACCGCAGTCAAAGCGAGCATGCGTAGCGGCTTGCACCATGTGAAAGCAGAGCTGCTCAGCCTGATGTCTAGGCACCTCGGTGGTGGAGCCAGTAGCGGAGACACCTGTGCTCGAGGCACTATGGCACAGCACAACGAGGGCATGGGCCAGGGATAACTTGGCTTGAACATCTGCTCGATTTGAGCCAGCATCATCTGAGGATTGGCTCTCAATGCCACGCAGCTCAGCGTCAAACAGGCTCGCCCATTTCGCTGCCATGTCCTTGAATGCGTCTGCCACGGCAGGGCCATCCTCATGGGCGCTGCTGACAAACGCAGCCACCTCACACAGAAGCACGGCCTGCAGCAGGCCGTGGTCATCACGTGTTGTGCAGCATCTGCCAACGAGCTACGCACACAGTTCAAAGGGAGCCGCAATGAATCTCGGAAGGACTAGCTGCTGAGTGTACAATCTGTCTGAGACTGCTTGTCAGCCTCCTGGCCGGAGATCGATGTTGTGAAAGTGACTTGCCAACAGCCCAAAGATGAAGTACGTGCTTAGCAGGCAATGTGGAGATATAGGGCCCGAGAGCTCACCTGATGTAAGAACTTGGGCGCATACAGCACGCGTTGTTGCCATTGGTGCAGCTCCTGACACAGAGCTGCAAGGTCAGCATCATGCGCATGCCACACACGGGAGACACAGCCCGGCTGCGTGCCTGCCTTGGTCCGTTCAAGCTGACCAGTGTGGTACAGGCACATCCTCACTGCCGCACAAACCTGCATGAGTGACCTGCTTCCTCATCTGTTGCGAAAATCTGCACATGACACGACACTGTGTCCCGCAACCACTGTGGGACACATACTACAGCCCAAGGCTCAATCAGCTGCAGTCTGCCAGGGGGCCAGATTCCTTCAAGGCACTGCATCATGCATCTCCGCAGCTCCATACCGCATTCAGGTCGTGCTTGCGCTGTCATGGTCATATTGAGATAGGGCTGTGCACTCCAGGGTGAGGTAGGGCTGCCAGGCAGCCCTGTGACACACCTGGGGGCTGTCCAGCAGCAGAGTGCCGTCCCGGAGGCCGACGCAGACCTTCTGCAGCTGCGTGTGCGGGTAAGCGCGCAGCCCTGCAAACGCGAGCCATTGGTCTGCACCCATGCCTGGAGGTCTGTCTGCCTGCTGGGTCAAGCTGCGGTTGCCACGGGTCAGGTCAAAAGCGGCTGGCCGGTCGCCGATCGCGCTGCCACGCGAGCACGCACACAGTCCCGCCATTGCGGATGGCACGCCTGCTGCCGCCTGCTGGCACAAGCGCGAAGGCCCTTGTGCGTGCGTCAGGAGCCAGAAAGCGTGGTGCCCTGGCTCTGTGAACGCCTGTGCTGCGGCCTCTGGATGGCCCGCATCATCAGCAAACGGGTCGAGCGAAGACGCTGCGGATGAGTACCGGGCCACGGGGCCACCTCGCCAGACCAGGCGCATCGCATCTGCCTTTGGAAACCACACCCCGTCCGCCTTGGAGCGGTATGCCATGACATCTGCAGGCCCGAGCTCGCCTGGAGGCGGGGCGTGAAAGACTGTGTACAGATTCAGCTGCTCCGGATCTTCGTCTTCTTCAAACCTCACAACCCGCTGCTGAAACGCGGCCATGGCATGCGTGGAGTGGTAGAACTCCCGCCAGCTGCTGTGCGCTGGCTCCCGTGCACGCAGCCTGGCGGCATCCCACGTGCCGGCAGGGCTGCGCAGGGGCCACGGCACGACGGCCTGCTGTGCTGCGCAGCACAGCTGCTGCAGCAGCGGCAGTGACCCGGCATGTTCCGGGTGCAGGAAGAAGAGGATAGCCTGCGCTGCATCCCGGGAGGGGCCAGGGAGACGGCAGTCGGGCAGCGCCTGCCACACGCGGGCAGGCACCACCTGAGCCGCCTCCAGGTCTGCCTGCAGCTGCTGCAGCTTCTGCTCGGCTGCAGCGATGTCGTGCT